>CM031858.1:122120804-122159235 GCA_018697195.1 Certhia americana | reverse complement strand
GGAAGAAGGAAAGGAAGGAAGGAATTTCTTTCTGAGAGAATTCTGGCCAGATTTTCCGTATGCTTTCTGCTTGGAGATTTGCTGAAAGAATAATAAATTGTTTCATGATTAAAAATCTGTAGCATCTGGAAACTTGACACAATATGTTGTAAGCTAAGACCAAAACAAATTATAAGCATCTTGACTTCATGCAAATAAATATTATGAGCTCCAAAAGTTAATAATGATTTATGCCAGTCAATCATCAGATCACAAGGGACTTTGCACAAAATAGGAAGATGGATTACCTCTCTACTTTCAGCCAAGTTACACAGAAGCAAAAAAAATTTAGGTTGTTCTAATGGGTATTTTTTGCTTTGGACACTTGTCAACATATTTTGTGGCTGAAAAAGATACAAAATATAGTGTATGCCAAATGAATGCTCAAATCTTAAAAAATATATCAAAATGCATAAGTCCATTAATTCAATTCACCTTCATTTTCTCAGCTAAAATCTGAACATTTAGTTTTGTGATCTTCAGTTTCGTAAGTCAAGAAATCCTTGGTTAAAACTTACGTAATACTGACTTCTGCCAGAAGTCTATTAAAATATGGGCTCATGTTTCACACAGGGTACAAGCTAGCATTTCTTTATTTTGCTGCTTTAGAGAAATGACAATAGTCTGATGTGAGCAATGTCGTCACTGCTTTCAAGTTAGTTTCAAATATTTTTTGATCTGCTTTCAGATTTTATAGAGATACTGGACAGAAACATTTCAAATTTATGTTTAAACAAATGTAACTGCTGAAAAGATTTGTAGATGTTGCTTCTTAGTACACAGCCTATTAAATTAAGTTGTCAAATTTATTTCCCTATGTATGAACCTCTTCAATTCTATTTGGATATTAATTTGTGATTTCCATTATTTGACTGCTGCAGTTCCACTAATATTAACAGGATTTCCCAAAGTTTGGAACTTTGGAAGTAGAAAACTTCCTCTTCCTTTTTATCTTACCAGAATATTTCATTGACTATTGGCCCAGAAGTACCAGATTCCTGGTTACACTCCACTTACACATATAACAGTGCAGCTAAGCCAGCAAAAAAATTCTTTACCGTTAAATTTACCCCTTGGGCAAATTGTGCTGTTCCACTAAGCTTGGCAAAAGGATTTTTCAGGAATTCACCCAGCTTACTGCCTCTTGGGAAACCTCTGTGCATATTCTATAAGACGTAAGACTGGCTTGAGTGGTGATGGTGCTGCAGAACATCATGGAACTGATGGCATCAGAGTTTGGCACATATTCTTCATTAAATCAGTCTCAGATCTTACATTCACTGAAAATCTTGTTTTCAGAGAGGCATGGGATGAAATGCATCCAAAGAATGCTTATCCTTAAACTTCTTGCTTAAAATCCAACCTCTATAATTAAAAAAGGAAAAATTTTATGACCACCATATTAAGTTTATATTCATGTATTGGTTATTCAGTAAAATACATGATAACCTAGAGAAGTGAATTTCTAAAATAAAAACTTTCTTGAAAAGAATGCTTAAAATGTTCAGAAAGCTATTGTAGCAAGCAAGACTTTGAAGGAATATCTGACTATATAGTGGCACGTTAAGGTTATAGAGTGATTCCTCTTGCATTCTCTCTTGAACTGCTTTTAGTGTTTATGTAAATGAGACATAAAATTCTTCCAGTTCCTTACAAATGGTTCTGTAATAAAAAAATTAATTTATTCTCCCATGAGATGCCTTTCATAAAAACTCTCCTAAGAAAAGTTACAGGTGAGATTTTTTATTTTAATAAAATAGCCTTGTGCCGACACTGCCTTTTCATTTAGTGATGCCAAGACTCTGAACAATGGGTGTATTGATCTAAGCTATGCTGCTCACAATGGTTTCTAAGTTCTCCATTGCTTCAAACTGTTGACATATTTTGTGGTGAGGCAAAGTGAGTAAAAAATGTTGTCAAATGAGAAGGATTTATATTTTTCTTGAGGTGTAGATGATTTAAGAGATCCTTATCAAAAGCTCTAAGAGTGGGTATTGAGGTACAGAATGTGTAAAATCAAAAAGATCTGAAGTAACTAACCTTTGCAAAATGGACCATTATGAAAGTAGTCCAGCTTCTTTAAAGTCATATATACAATATCTGCCTTTTTGAAGAAAACAAGGTCAAAATATGTAGCTAGCTTGTAATCCAGTATGGGTTTTGAGAAAGTCCCAATTCATACCTGAAATCAGCTGCAGCAGTAGTTCCTGCAGGGTTTCAGGCAAGAAGAAAAGATACAATGAAAAGCAACTGCCAGTGACTTAAGAAAGTTCTAGGATATCTTCTCCACCATGAAGAAAGAGACAGTGAAACTAGGCAATACCATGCCACATGCACACTTTTGTGCTTTACAAGTAGGCTTGTTGTCCATAAACAATTACACATTTTGAAAATCAAAAATATATGTAATTGCCTAGATCTTGAGAATTCCCCAATGCAATAAAAACTTATAAAATAATAAATGCACTCATACTTTCTCATAAAACTATCTGTTTTCTCTTATTTATATTTCTATCAGTTACTCCTTTTCAAAATGAACTTCAGTCTTGTAACTCTTGTATATTTCTTTATCTTTGAGGTAGAAGTGATGTTTAGTCATATTATTTGCTGATCAGCTAAGACACTCCTCCTTTTCTTCCCTGTCTTGTATGATCTGCAATGATGATGGAATTTGATACAGTAAGAACACACATATGTGAAAAAGGCAAAAAGCTTCCTTTGTACTCCTAGGTATCTAGGTTACCCCTTTTGAAGGTTTTACAAGCAAAGAGGCTTTAGTATAGAGAGAAGCTATAAATGCAAACTTACATTCTGCAAATTTATTGTTTCTGGGTGCTCCCAGAATACATGGACTTAGTACTGTATAAAAATGGGTCAGTTTCCTGCCACAGAGATGGAAATGGTGTTAATTTTGGGGCTGTAAGTGACATAGCATTCTCTTCGAAGTGATACACACTGTCTTCAGTGAATTGCTGTTTGTGATAAAATCAAACTGAGTCATCCCAAAAAGACAGCAGACACTTATTACACTGGCATGTGTCTCTTTAGTACCTGGATTTCAGATATTTGATGTTATTGAAGTTATCACCATCTAATGAGCTTTCAAATACAGTTATAAAACAGTAGTGGAGATTCACTAGGAGAATCAGATCTTTGCAGTGACAAGTCTGATGGAGTAATTCTCTCAAAGAAAAAGGTCCATGAAACCAGTGAGAATGTCTAAAACTTTGTCTTTCTTCTAATGCTTCCACTATGGTGAATTGCTTAAAATAATAGTACATAATTTTCTATTGTTTTGATAATCCTTTTTTTTTTTACTAAGAGGTTTTTTTTGCATGAAAGGTTTATATTTGGAGTTAAAAAGTGTTTACATCTTCAACATTTTCTCATATTCCTGTATAAAAACTAAAAGCTTAGTCAAACTTCTCATTAAACATTTGATCTCATGCGACTTCTAGAAGTGTGCTTTTATTATTTCCAGCCCAACCTATTGGCTTTCTTTAAAATCACAAAATAAGGTTTTGATTATAGAATTTGGATAGCCAATTATAACATAAATCCAAGCCCAAAAGGCCACATAAATTTAAAAAACAGATTTTACTTTCTCACCTTATGGTTTCAGCTTCAACACATCACCACTTTTATTGTTTCATATGATACAGAGCCAAAGTAACTGAAGCATATAATGGTGAGAGTGGTTTGAAAATAGATTTGACCATTTGAACCAAAAAAATCCTTAGCTACTTATACCTTGCTCTTAATTTTTGTGAAGAGAGAGTTTTGGAATGGCTTTGGCTAATTTGAATTGTTTGTTCTTGAATCTTTTTAGTCTATACATACAATAATTGCCAAAAGTATGGATTAAACACTCTATCACAACTTTACATAGCACATACCTGACAATATGAAACAGAAGTTTAAAAAATATCAGAATTTCAATTTCTGTTTTTCCAGTGCACCCACTAATGATGAATATAGAATGCAACTGAATAGTTCTGGATTTATTACTTTGGGATTTTTTTGCTTAAAGGGCTCTAGACACACACACAATAGGTTATAACTATATTAAAAATTACACAAACTGGAAATATGGACCAAAATACAAATTAATTGTGAAACTATCAGAGATAAGGCAGGGCATTTCAAAGAAGACTCATTGATAATATGTGTGAGATGTTCTTTGACAATAGGAAAACAGTTTTTAAATAAAAGTATCTTTATATCTCCCATGTAAATAGTTACCAATTAAAAAAGTCTTCTTTTTTCATCTTCTATGATAGAATTTTTCACAGTCTACATGGAAGCTGTGAAATAGAAAGGCTGTAAACCATGGAATCACAGAAACATTGGAGCTGGAGAAGCCTTCACCTTCTTCTGCCTGTCAGTGGTAGTTTTTTGGTTTTTAAAGGCCTCCAATTACATATTTCACAATCTCTTCAGGAAATCTGTTTCAAGGCTTGGATAATCTCGATGCTAGAAAGTGTTTTCTTATGTGTAGACTGGTTTTCTGCAATTTAAGTTATAACCTATCCACTGTAAGTCTGAAAAACAGTGGTTTCCCTTCTTTGCAAATGTTGCAAGGCCATAACCATGTCCCCTTTCAGCCTTTTCTTCCCTAGGTTGTTAGGCCTTGGTTTTTAATTTCTGCCTGATGTCATATCTTCTTGAGTCCTCTTTTGGCTTCTACAGACTTCCAAACTCCCTCCAAAGAAACTGAATTATTTCTAGGCTGCACTATCCCAAGCTTGATACACAATCCCAGCTAAGGCTTTTGAGTACTAAGAAGATTATAGGGCTCACTTTAGGTACCTTTCAGGTTCTCAGTTACCCCAATATTTTTTATGTATCTGCATATCATTTTAAATGTTCGATTAGCATGTGATGCACTCTAGACGTCAGACTGCTTCCTGAACATCCATTGACCTTCAGGACCCAATGCAGATGTAATTTTCTCCCTGTGTCTGAGTTAATGTATGCCAGTTTCTTTTTGAGAGTTCTTTCAGAACCACAGGATGACAACAAGCAGGCCAATCCTGACTTATATATTCAGTGTTCAGGATAGAATATGAAGAATATTTAGTAAGTAGCACATGCTCGGGCATTCTTCTTGTTCTCTGAACATCTTTCAATTCTGCTGAATGTGTTCAAATGTCTCTCACTGTATGTCTCTCATTTTCTTATTCCTCTGAATGTCTCCTGCCATATATCACTTCATATCTGTGCTGTTTTGGTACTGTCTTCCTTCGTAATTTCATAGTACTGAAACTGCTCGTGGGTCAAAATCAACGCATCAGTTTCATCCTGATAGAAGCTAGAGGCCAGGACATGCATGCAAAGATCTTCTTCCTAACTTGGTCATTCTACATGATTTGTTGGGGTTTTGTTTTTCAGATAATATAAAGTATATGAACATACATTGCAACATCCAATCTGATGTGAAGCTCTAAAAGAAAGACTGAGTATGAAAGGGAGCAGCCAGCCAAGAGTGCTCACAAATATCCCTTTTTATCTGGAGCACCAAAAGCCTTGGGGAAATTCACAGAACCATTGCCAGCCTTAAGTGTAACCAGCATATCTGACAGTCACATAATGTGTCTTTTATTCTCAGTTTCCTTACAACCTTCAAGAATTTTAATTTAATTAACAGTCATCTGAAACATCATACAAAGTTAAGGTAAACATTAGACTATTCTTGTATTTTCTAAAACACTATTAAAAATAAGTTTCAAAACTAGCCAACACCTTGGTGAAAGGAGCTAATCAACAAAGTGAGTAAGTTGGATCACATTGGAACAGATGGAAAAAAAAGTGAGTTTAAAAATAATGAAAGTGCTTGCCCAAAGTTGATGCCCTGATCATGTTGCCTTTATAGGCAAATAAGAATTTGAGAATAAAATTATTAAAAGTAACTGCCTTTAAAACTGATGTTCCTCAATAAGCAGCACTTACAAAATTATGAGCTCAACTACCCTTCCCTTCTCCCCTTCCTATAGGAATTGCTAGTCCTCTGCCACTTTCTCACTTAAAAGCTTAGACAGGAAAACACACGAGCACACACACACGCACACACACACACACACACACAGCCTCCACACACACTTGCAGTACTTTTGCCATTTTTGAGCTACAAACATACTCAAGGGTAACCAGTTGATAATGTGTGTCTCAGACAATATGGTACATATAGTTCATATGCAATTAGGAAGATTTCACCACTCCTGTAACATTACTTACTTCAGCTGAGTTAGACTCTAAGTGGTTCTAAGTTCAAATGACCATTACTGAAATCCAAGATGATAACATCAGTTATTCAAACTAAGCTCTAAAACAAACTTGATCCTTTTTTGAATACCTTACTGTTTGAGAGTCTTTATGGAAGGGTTCAGTTCATAATATCTAAACTAAAAATAGTTACTGGCATGATTTGGATGCTAATTTTGAGAAACTGCAAAGTCTTTGGATAATTAAGATCCTTCTAGTCAAATATCATGGGATTTTTTCATCATTTTTTTCCTGATAACACCAGAATATATAGCCAGCTTATTATCCAAGCAGAAAGCATATTGGGCAAAGCTTTCTAATTTATATCTATTTTAAGACTGATTTTATTAGAGCTTAATAAACTATCTCCAAGTACTACTCTTAATTTCTTGCATTTATGCTCCATACTGTTTCCAATTTCTTTTTCTTTTTTTTCTTTCTTTTTTTTTTTAGTGTCCAACCCCTGAAAGTTTTTATTTTCTATGAAAGTTTGTATCGGAAATTCGTAAAGCTTTAGTGTCTCCCAAAGCACTCCAGCTACATGAGCTCCAAAGAAAATGTAACACAATAACCTAATAGGGGTTCCAAAGTGCAAGTACAAGGTAGGGCAGTAACCGTAGTTCGGAAGTAGTGAACAGAGTGCATCCAGAGTTTAAGAGACATGCACACAAAAACTTTAGAAAAGGGCAGTTTGCAGCTGATTTCACAGCTTGGATGGAGGTACTTTGAAAAGAGATGTGACAGGAAAAGCAACAAAAAACCCCAAAAATAATGTCACAAGAAGCTATGAATCTGTATTACATGATAAACAATCATATCACTAGTGCTAATAATTTTTGTTTTTTAAATATAGATTTTATTTTTTTGTTTTTTATCAGAAAACAGACCTCTAGAAATGGACAATTCCTGAAAAGGGCAGATGTGGAAACAGAAATGTGAATTTGATTTCTTAGAGGACACTAATTAAAGCTGTTATTTTATCTAAGCTCTTCTAACCTGATATAAAAATTCAGTAAAATTTTTAGCCAGCCTAGATGCCACTCAGAATTCAATGACATACTTTGCCCTATGTCAAAGTGCTTTAACCATATTTTCTTCAATCAGAATGTAACCAGCATTTATATAATTTTTACTAAAAAACCCTCAAAAATCATTCTAAAAGGTGTACAAAATTTTTGGCATATCTGACTCAGTGGGAGCACAAACCATGAATTATATGCTTTAGAATTTTATCCTTGGAGAATTTCTGGGACATCTAAGTATGGATTTTTCTTAATTGTGTGTAAAAGGAAAACCTAGAGTCACAGAGAATAAGTACATCTTCTTAAAACACTCATGTAAACCATTTTTTTATAAATATGAAGTGCAATCAAATTCTGAAAGGCTTTTCATTTTGATTCATCAGTTTTGTCATCAGTCATCATCATCCTTGAAAAGTTATCTAGTAGCATATGTTGGCGTATCTGAAGCTTATACTTTCAGATTCATATAGATTTCAGATCAATATAATTTTTCACTTTATTGTTCTTTTATTTTATTTAAGTTTATTTACTTTATTTAAGTTTTATGTGAAGTTTCAGTGTTATGAGCTCTTAACTATGTTAACCATAGCAGTTAGCTCATCTTCAGTCAGACTTCTATTAGAGTTTGGAAGTTAGACTCTCTAAAAGATCTTAGAGCACTCTGCATACTCCAAACCCTGGAGCTTTCCTGATATTTCCTTTTCTTTGAAAGGGAAACCCTCTGGTGATAGATAGAGGAACTGAAAATACTGAGATTTGCTCATGATTTTAAATGTTCTCCCTATGGCCAGGTAGTTAATGTAAGAAGAGGAATCAGGCTGGCCATCGTGCTGGGGTTGTGAAAAGTTAGTTGCCAACAGGCATTGAAGGAATGTAGATACTGGGAAGAAACGAACACCCAAAGTAATGGTGCAACCCCTTTTTTATATACATTTTAATCACATAGGTGGGGAAATACATTTCTTGTATTTTCTAGCTTTTATTTCTCCTGGATTTTGCAACTGTGGTATTGTCTTAGCATCATTTCTTTGTATGTTTTAAAATCTTAGCACAATCTATTCCAAACTTACATTAGTTGGATAAAATTGGCTGAGCATGGATGGACTACGATTTTGTGGAAATTCAGTGGCATATAATTTACACAAGGGCATTGGCTAATCAAAACACATACTGCACGAGACAGGAAAAGGCTGAAAATGAGAAGGGTAGAACATATAACTAAGCTGTGAATTTTTTGCACCTTTTGAACGGCTTCCCAACACATGCTAAGTGAATGAACCAGCATTCTGCATGGATCAGCAGTGGCTCATCTGCAGCTGTGTACATCTGACACATGTCTGCTGAGGCTGCTGTTCCTGGCACAAGTGCTGCTAGTATAGCTGCTGCCATCACTGCAGCCATGAGTTTTCCTGCATCTCTTTGGCAACTTGAGGTGTTCCAGAAGTGCAGACTGTTATATCAAATGTTTTAGAGATGCTTGCCAATGGAGGAAGGTAGTGAAAGATGAAAAAATTTTTAAAAAGCGTTAAATTAACAGTTTGCAAATTTGATGATTCCCATTGCAATATCTCAAATCCACCCTCCCAACATTGTCTGATGCATCTTGTATTTGGTAGGATTTCATGTCTGCTCCCAAAAATATACAGTGGGTCACATGGATATCATGGCATAGCGGTCAGTCCCTGCTAATATTTCTCTGACTCTTGTATCTGAAAATCTCTGTAGTGTTCTCCCTCTACTAGTTTCAAACTCTGTATCCAAAAGTTAGTCATTTTATTCAAGGAAATTTACTTGCTATCACTCAGGTTACAATCTTTACATTAACCATAGATGTAGCCGTCTCTTCCCTCTTTGTAGGACAAAGTGATGCATGAGTGCCTCTACTCACAAAATATAGTACCAACCTCATCACTTCATAGTTCCTAGTAACACATTACAGATGCAGCTCCTCAAAAATAATTTTATGTCATTCCCCTGATTCTTTCCCCTGATACAGAGTTGTCCAAAAATGAGCTAAAAGCACATAATGTTAGTCTTGCCAACAGACTTCCTGTGAAACTTATTTAATCTATGCAACTCAGTTTTCTTATTTTCCAACACAGAATAGTGGTGATCATAGATTTTGTTGATCATAGAATATTTGTGCTTTAACTGCTCTTAGGGATCTGCCAAGACGAAACCTTGTGAAAATGCAGAATGAGTTTACATGGTAAGGATAAACCAATATATAGCATTCCTACATTTCTTGGCAAAAATAAACTAAGGTGCATCTTTATCAATGCCATACCTAAAATAAGGACAGCATGAACTGATAGTAGTCTTTTATAGGGAGAAAGCTTGGTTATTTTTTCACATAAGTTGACAATTGTTGGATTTTTAACAAATTCTATGTTGTTAATTGCAGTATTAAAATGTTTACTGGAAAGTATCCTGCGCTGATATTTCATCCTTTAGATGCTTATTTCATATTCATATTGATACATATGGTTCTTCACAGCCGTAAGATTGAAGGGAAGTAGATTCCAAGAATGCCGAAAAGTGAGGTCTTTCCCTGACCTCTAATGAAGGTAACCACATATATCCTGATGAGCTCTGTAATGCAATCCTCTGTGCAGTAATGAGAAGGAATTTGAAAGGGGCTCAGTTGTTTATCCCTGAATCATGCTATTCTTTTCCTCTGCTGAGGATCACCATTTTCCTTTGCATTGATTCAACAAAATATTTTCAGAGAAACTAATAAGAAACATGTTTATATAAACAGATCAGTACAAATTTTGAATGTTAAAGTAGAATAGAAGATTCATGTAAACCACAAACATGGTGATACAATCAATTCCTCTACATAAATCTTAATCCAAACCATTGGGCTATTCATAGTATATTGAATTTATATTATTACTCTTTCAGCCAGTAATGGAGACAGTTGAAACTTCAGAGGTATCTATGTCCAAATATAAATCATTTAATAGAAAGAGAAAGGGAGCCAAAAGTTGTTTAAGCTACCAGTGACTAACAAAATGCAGTTGGAAATCAGCATTGACAACCAATTCGGAATGAAATATTCATGTTTTAGGAATCAAAAACTAGTCCTAAGGTCATCTGTCATCTTTCAAAATAAAGGGGAAAAATTAGCTAGAATTCAACATACCTAAAGAAGGCTGCATAGCACACTGTAGCAAATTAACATTCAATATTGGTGGGATCCAAGCCCAAGTAGGCTCCCTCTGTAGCCAATAAAAATAATAATATTCCTGTAAATGTTGGCTTAGAGTGATACTTAGGTATCTTCTTCTTCTTACAGGCAACAGAATAAAGGGGAAAAGTCTTATTTAACAAAAGTAAATCTTTATGAATACCTTGCAAGACCACTACCTCACACTAAAATCCTTATCTTTGCTTTCACCCTTTATGCTGTGCATGTATTTCTGTATAACACTGAAATCCATTTCTGTTAATCCTCTAAGTATCCTTATTAACCTTCAAGCAAAGTCTGTCTGCATTATTGGGTAGAGTCTCTGGCCCAATTGCTCCTTTCATGTCTTAGCTCTTATTGAAGCCACAAAAGATTACTGAAGTATTAATAAATCAAATAGCAAAAGTATCATCAGTGTGTTACAGTTAAATCTTTGGTTTATGACAGCCAAATTCAGAATGAACAGGGATCTACAACAGTTAGAGGTATATCTGCAGAAATTTATTCCTCTTTATAAGAAAACAAGTTGTCCTTTAACTTCAGCTGGTATTTTCATGACTACACAGGGCAAAACCTCCCAAAGTGGCATAGTCTTGGTCCTTCTCTTCCTTTTTTCAAGGGTTACTTACAACATCGCTGTTTTCTTCCCATTAACAATGTAGCCTCCATAAATGCATACCAAATAGCAGGGCAGGACAGAGAAAAAGACCTGAATAGGTCTCTACTATAATTCAATTCTTACATTAGCTGCTTGGACAACTGATGCTTAAGACATGTTCTGAATTTTTACTTTTGTTATTACATTTTTCATTCAATATGTGAGCGGATGGAAAGAAAAGACAGCAACTTAAACAAATGTGTGTCACAATGGAATAACACCTCTTGCTCAATTAGCTTACAGTTCCACTATGGCCTCTATCTAAATTACATCATGGTACGGATCTGTACTCACTCTCATCTGCAGTGAATAACTGCCAGAAAAAGTTAGCCTACCTATTTTCTGGACTAAAGGCAACATCACAGTTGTAGTATATTATAGATGTCAGCATCGGGAAAGGAGTTACCACAGATGGATATAATTTGAGCTTCTGAATTCCACTGTGAAAATAAATCATGTTAATTGTCTTCACAATATAGAAATAGGCCTGCCAAGGTACTATTGTGATGCACATCCCTGAAGTATGATGTACATTTTGGTATTGCTGTGTGCTATGGGCAGTCTGCCTGATTGTTAAAAACCAGAGACGGAGCCAGAAATATTGTACCACACCCTAAAGTCAAGACAACACCACCACAAACATGGTCCAGGAGACCTTAGTTAATTTCTTTCCTTTTGTCCCACTTGAAATTAAATCCATCTTTCCCACTTTTAGAATTTGTATGCAGAAATTATTTCTATATGCATTTCTTTGACTTTGTTGCTTAAATAATGGTGATTGATCAAATCAATCCGTATCTCAATGCCTCAGGTGTAAAATGGAGGTATCAACATATCTGTGCATTAGGTATTAAGATACCCAGTTATGACATAGATCAACTATCAGTACCTGAAGGGAGCCGACAAGAAAGATGGGAGACACTTTTGGCAAGTATGTGCAGTGGTGGGACAAGGCTCAATGGCTTCAATCAAAGAGTAGGTTCAGATCACACAGGAGGAAAAAATGCTTCCTGTGAGGGTGGTGAGGCACTGGGACAGGTTGCCTAGAGAAGCTGTAGACACCCATCCCTGGAAGTGTCCAAGGCCAGGTTGGATGGGGCTTTGCACAATTCAATCTAGTGGAAGGTGTCTCTGTCCATGGCAGGGGCATTGGAGCTGGATGGACTTTAAGGTCCCTTCCAACCTAAACCACTCTGTTATTTTATGATTCTGTGATTCCGTGGTCAGATGTAAAGACAAGAGAGAATATTGCAAACCAGCCATGTGTCAGAAGGAAGTATCTGATACAGACAGCCCTACCTTAAAACCCCTACTCTCCAAATATGTGGCATGTGTAACAGTTTTGTTCAATGAGAAAAACAACGTGCTAAATGAAATTACTAACATTCAAGCTGACTTTCTTCATAGACATTATAGCTCTCATCCTTTGGCTGTGCTGTTTAATATGTCCATATGCATTGGCCATTTCCCAAGGTCTTGGAAAGAAACTGATGTAATGCTCAGCTAAACCCTGGCATGTAAGCAAACCGAAAACCTATTTCTTCCAAAAGTAAAAAAACTAATAAAAACACGAGATAAGTCAAATACCCCAAAATGTGCTAGACAGCTGAACAACTGTGTTGGTTAATGGTTTGTGAATATCAAGGTAATATGTTAATTTACAGGTTTCTCAGGCTTACCCTCTCCTGCATACATGGTGTGTAAATAGGCTTCAGAAACAACGTGTACCAGCATATTTTAGCTTTCCAGTTTGTTTGAAATCCAGAGTCTGAGGCCCTTTTCCTCTGTTTTTCCACTGTACAACACAACAGACAAAGGGTTCCAGACCATAAAAATTTCAAGCAGCAAAAAAAATGGCAATGACAGAACCCAGACAATACCCATGTCCAACAATTATTTTTCTAGTCCAACAGGAAAAACCAAGAGTAAGGTTCTTGGCCAGAAATAGGAAGTTTGACCTATATGGGACTTTCCCCCATGCTTTTCTGTCTTCATCTGAATCATGGAGGGATATTCAAGTATTTCCAAGTCAAGATTGAGTTCTTAGATTGTTATCTAAGTTATTTAAGATGTTTTGAGTAGACATTTTGCTCTTGATATACAAAACCTAATAATAATGAGTAATAAAATGAGTTTCAAATGGTGTCTGTGCTACTAGGAGCTACTATAGTTACAAAGAAATGAAACAAATAACAATACCACATGGGTAAGTGATAGCTGGAATTGGCAACCCATTAAAGAGGTGGACTGAAAGTGAAGATCATTTAAAGACAGTGAGAACATATCTATTAAATGTGGTGCTATAAAGATATCATTCATAACACTAACCAAAAATAAAACATTTGCTCATGTACAGAAAGAAACCCAAACCATTCTTTCTATCAGTATATCCCTTCCTAACCAAAGATGGCATGATACAATGCTGTCTAGACACACCATACTGCTGAAAACGAGAATAAATTGAATGATAAATGAATTTAAAAAAACACATAAATCTCTGGTATGAAATCATAACCCTGAAAAAGTAGATGCAACTTCCAGATCTAAAAGTTGAACAAAGATACATCACAAGCAGATTACCCAGGTCTGTCAAATCAATTGACTACTCAGCAATACTCAGATATACAGCTGGTTTTCTGTTTCTAAAGTATTAATCTTGTAAACACTAAATTGGTCTTAACAAAATATTTTCTTGTGCCTTGTAGCTTTTGACAGACTTGTGTTATCTTCTGTGTAAAAAATGTAGAGTCCACTGGAAAGGCCAACTTTAATATTAAGTCTAGCAATTACCCTTCTCCAAAATTCTTGAAGTTGAGCAGATTATGACTGTGTTTCCATCTCCAGCTTCATAAGCTAAAATAATAAAAAGAAACTACAAATATTTTGGATTGCTTTCCTAATCATTGTATTTACTATCCCGTGGGACCTTGAACATGTTTTCTATTACATGGTCTGACATCACAGAGTCAAACAGTCACTGAATATGTTCTTATTATCTCTATCTCTTTCCAAATTTTTGTTCAGATGTTTTGTTATCAAAAATATACCAACAGCAACCAAGATTTCATTAATACTTTAGACAAAAGAATCCTTGTTCTACATGTCAAATGCTACAGTCTGGAGTCAGAAGCCTTTTAAATGCTAGCTCTCACTAGTGCATATGCAAAGGCTCTGCAGAACTCACCTATTCAAAAACCAGCTGTGAGTGGTTCCCTCCAGCAGTGTGAGATGAGCTCTGGGAAGACTTGCCTTTGGTACAACTGTATCTGACATCTCCATGTAGGACACAACATCTTGTGTGCTTTCCCAAAATCCTGGCTTGCTGCAAACCTTAGGTCCTCATACTTCTGAGATATAGGGCCACTTCTAACTATTTTGAGATTTCTGTTCGAAAATAATTCAACAGTCTGTTATGTGTTAAGACATCCTATGTGACCCATGGCCTGACTGGAGGCTCACTGTCCAGCCTGTGCTCGATACGGTTTCTCAAACAGAGCTGGGAAAGGACAGTGAATTCTTCAGTACACACAAGAACTGCAGCTCTGGCCTTCCATAATGGAGGGAAAGACGAACAGAGAAACGTAGATCATTTCAATACCAAAAGCTTCACCACCATGTCTGCCATTTGCTTCTTGTGTGATAAGGAATGGTCTCCACTGACTGTGAAACCAGTGAAAATATCCAACTTGCCTTCTGCTTGTTTTCATGAGCTAGAAACACACATGAAGACACTCTTCATTTTCCCCTGTAACTGGACCTGATCTGAGGGTACAATATTGTAATGACTGCACCTACGTGACCCATGGACTATTAGATGCTGCAAAGTACTGTAAGAGAATGACAGTGGACTTCACATTCTCTTCTCTTGGGCACAAACCTTGCTCAGGCATTCTTCTTGCCTTGCTGAGAAGTAAAAAGCTTAAGATCTTCATGGCTTTAACTTGTGAGCATTTGAAGCACGGCCAGTACAGTTCTTCAGAAGTCATAATTTAAAAATAGTCTGTGGGAAGGCCCCAAATAAAATAAATATTTTTTTATTTGTAATATCTGTTGTTTGGAACAGAGAGAATAGCAGCTGGTACAGAAAGTGCCTCAGAGGCATTGACTTACAGATTACATTCTAATAACACAGCTTTGAAATCTATGTTCCTTTAGTTGGAAAACAAATAGGTAGGGCAACAATATTTACTTAGAACCAGATCCTGTCTTTCTAACTCACATTTACTAATACCTTCATATTTCCGCTGGAGCAAAGGTTTGCAGGCTGCATCAGTGGCTTCACTGCTCTTGCTGCAAGTGAGGCACAAGTTTCTCACTGTACCCCTTCTAGGCAGGTTGGCTAGCCCAGCTGGGATCACACTAATAGACTTCTTTCTTACAGGCTTTGAGAAAAATAATGCTGCTGCCTCAGAAGCAGTTCTGTGCAGTCTGCCTGTTGGCAGAGGCACAAAGTGGAAGGATATTTTTTGGCACACTCTTATTCCCAGCCCTTCCCTGCATCCCACTTCTTTTTTTGGCCTCTCAGTCCCACAGTTACATTTAAACTGTATATTGAATGCTCTTTAGGTACAGCTAAACACATATTTAACAAATAAAAGTTTTCAGCTGGTGCTCAGTACTAGGGAGTAGGTTCCTTGTACTTTCCTCTGGTCTTCCTCTCTAAAAGATACCATAATATCTTCCAAATTACTTTAGTGAGCTCTGGTAAGCTCACTAAGGAAAGCACTTACACAGCTTTTTCTGCATGAACATCAGCAATGTTAATATGACAAATATTTCATACTTTTAGTCAAACTGAAGCAGATACAGCAGTTGTCCTACTCCTAAAGTCAATTTTCAGAGCAGTAATGAACTCAGAACAAAACTAACTCTACATCACATATACATAAATTAAATATTTTTGCCTTAAAGTGACTAATGGAGTGAGCTAGGCAGATGGATAGCAGTAAAAAACAGGAAAATAAATTTTAGGCTCTGGTGGACTTCATCAGCCAAATAATTCCTAGAGAGATAGCATTCTCAAGTGTTGAGGCTGATGTATTTTACTCTAAAAGGCTGTGAACCTCTAGAGCCAAAAGGCTCAACAGGGCAGATTATTGCCACCCTTCATTTGATGCACCTGACACTGGCCTGCTGCACATGAGGAGCTGGACTTAGATTTGCAGACTACTGTGGCTCAGTTGTACTGTTTCTTTTTCCTGGGCAAATCACATAAAACTAATTTTGAAGTCAGCCAACTCTGCTAACACACCAAACTCCACATATGTAGTGATCTGTGAGATTATTAAAGTAGGAAACAGGGGATCACAATTGGTGAATGATTACTGTATGTGTTGCTTTTAGAGGGACACATTTGTAGTGGACCAGAGATTATGAAAGAGGTCCTGGCTGTACTTGGGTCAATAAGCCTTGTTCCAGCCTGCACTGGCAGCTCTTAGCTGTTGGAGTAGTTTGCAGAAGGACAGGGAAACAGCATCTCGAGCTTCTGCAGAATTTCAGTTTGGTTAGTATTTTAGGTCACCTGTTTTTTCTTAAAAATTACAAAAGCAAGTCCATCTTAGAGCAAAGAGATGACATTTCCTCCTTTCCTGGTACTGGCCCCTAGTAATATGTGAGTGTAATGCTGAAAGGGCACTGCTTGAAATAATAAGGGTGGATGGTTTCCCGCTAGGAATCTCTAAATTTGATGCTTCAAGTGGTTTCATAAAGCTTTTTAGTATTAAATGTAGTTGTAAAGCAATCACAGCCTTACAGAGAGGTTGGAAATCTGAATATTGAAGTGAACACAGCTATGCTATGTCAGCCACAGATACTGTGGCACAGTTACAGAAAAAAACAACAAAAAAAACCAGTCTATACAAGAATTGCTAAGGCTGCTGACTATAGGAAAATAGGAGAATCTCTGAATAAAGTATATTGCTTTCTTTAAACTAGCAATGCTTAGAATCTAATACATCCAAACAGTTTGGGTCTGAAAATGTGTTGATTTTGCATGTGAAAAAGAAGAGCAGGCACTTGAAAAATAGAAGAATGCTATCACCCCCCCCCCCCCAAAAAAAAAAAAAACCTTACAAGAATTCTGTTCCTTGTTAATAAAGGTTAGCCTATAAATAACCTATAAAAGGCTATTCTGTAAAGCATAATCTTACTTCAACTCTTCTTTTCATTAAATGGATTGATGCCCTGACTAGACTACATCTATTTCTGGAAAGTACATCAAGCGTTAGACAAAAGTAAAAAGAATGTGATGGGGCAAGGGAGAGAATCTGTGGAAGACTGGCTTGAAAATCAGTGAGAAATATGACAAACTGAAAGCTAGATCCTTTGGCTGGCCACCAAGTGCTCCTTCGGAGTGCTGTTTGAAGACTGAACACAGTTCTGAGTTATTTTCCACTGATCTACTACACTTGGTATTCTATGAAATCTATATTTTCTTTCACCTCAGTTTGCAGTGGAGATTTACAGCTGAAAATAACTGGTTTCTGCTTTAGCAAAAACTAGAATGGTTGCCACATGGTTTCAGCTGAAATATTTTCCTTTGTTCCTATGTCTGTGCTTACAGTGATTTTTTCTAATTTAGTGTAAACATAATGCCAGGTTATGCTAATAATAATGTTGGTTAGGGAGCTGGGATTGCAGTGATGACCTCTGAATTTACAGATTACATTGAGTGATGTAAAATACTTTGTATAGCATCATATAACAGTGTTGGATTTACAGGAGTACAGCACAAACATGATGATGCATAGTAGCATTTCGTTTTTGAAAAATGACTTCATGAAAAAACTAACTCTTCACTCTGAATACAAGTTACTTGAATGTACACAAATTCTTCTACCAGTGAAAAGACACAGCTGTTCGGCTTCCCCATGCTTCAGCTTTTTCTTTATGTCTCAACCCTTAACTGCAAATAAAAGCATGCTCCAGATTCCCATTGTGTTTGTACCTTTTTGTAAAAATATGTGCAAGCATAATGGGTTTTGCAATTTTGGAATGCAGACAGGAGTAAACCTGCCCAAGTCACTCAACTTGGCTACTGAGCAGCTAGGTTGTAATTACAACATTTTGGCTATAAAACAGCAGCTCTTGATGCCACCAGGTCAGCATCAGATTGCCAGACATTGTAGCTGTCCTGATCTGAAAATCCTGATCAAGTAAAACTACTTCCATTTTTTCCATAGTAATAAACCACTAGATTTAGAAAAACTCACAATAATCCATAGCCAGATATGTACATTGTGGTTTTGGTGGCTGTATTACTATGTTCCAAATATGTTTGGGGTTTAGATTAACTGCTGGTGATTGCCTAGACCAATGGTTATTTTCTAGTAGATCAAACTGCTGCTGAAGTCCAACATGCTACTGGACAGTACCTTAAATAATACAGATGATATTTACGTATCAGCAAATCCACAAAGTCACCTTTCAGTAAGATTACAACAGCTACAGAAATGTGTTGTTCAACTACAATTTTTTTATTATTATTACTATCTTTATTTGGTTTGGTTTGGATTCAAAAATGCAGCCTCCAAGCATATTATTTTCCTTCTCCTGAACTGACCTGCCAGTAAGTAGCTTGGCAGTTTACTGAGGCTAAAAAATCTGCGTGCATCTTGGTAGTTTACGAGTCTTGTACCAATGATAACATTTCTTCCTCTGACCAGTAAATGCTGACAGCGGATACTGAAATAGGTGTCAAATACCTGTCTGTTTGCATGCTGGTTTTCACTGATTTTTTTTTTTTTTTTTTTTTTTTTTTTTTTTTTTTTTTTTTTTTTTGTAAATTGTATAATTAATAGCATAACTATTTCAGTTTGAGAAGGACTTTTCAGGTTTTGTCCTAACAGTCAATCTTATTCTGACAAAGATTGGAACATGTTGCTAAAGGGTAGAATTTCCTATTTACTGTGTGGGTTTCTAGGCAGGCATGCTAAGGGAAAGTAAGTGGATTGATTTACTAATTTGGAAGAGAAGTATTTGTTCTTGGTTAAACAGCTTCTACTGGTCTGACCAGTCAACTATCTGGAAGACCAGCCCCATATCATGAAGACATTAAGCAGTCATACAGCCGCTGCTCAGAGGTTGGGGGGGGGGGGGGTGGAGGGGTTGATACTGCATCACTAGAAGGCCTTTTAAGCTGAAAAGATGCTATTTAAAATACTTTTTTTTTTTTTTTAATGGGGTGAAATTACTTACTTTTTCCTTGAATAAAAGGATGCACCGATCGTATTGCTCTAGGCAGGTGAACAATAATCCATGTATGAATTCTATAACCATTATGTTTACTTTGGGATAAGTAAAAATTATCCTGTACAGGAAATTACCACAGTATTGTAAGTAATTACAAATACTGTAAGTAAGGAGTCAGCATTTAGGGGTTTCTGTAAAACGTACCACAACAGTGTTTAAATACAAGAGTATACAAATATTATACCAAAAGAAATTGATTTTCTTCTAAAACACTTGAGCAATTTTATTCTCTTCTTTAAATAAATCTTGTAGAAAATTCTATGTATAAAAGTTGGTATTTCTAAGAATGGATAGTCTGATAAAATTTTGATTTGATTACTGGTGTATTCTTTTAATGGCTTGACTGGAGTTGAGTTAATAAACCTACAATGACTTGAATAAATCAACATATATTTGCTAAACATTTTGCATGTTCTAAGACTATGAGGGAAAAAAATGTATTTTTCCATATTTACAGAAGGTTACAGCCTTGAAGTGACATGACTTGGCACTATTCCTTAATTTCAGTTTGATTCTTTGAACAATTAGTTTCATAGGGAACTGGAGATTTTGCTTTCATGTGTGTGGTGTCCATATATATATGTGTGTGTGTGTGTGTGTGTGTGTGTGTGTGTGTGTATATGCATATTTCCATGTAAGCAATTACT
This sequence comes from Certhia americana, assembly GCA_018697195.1. NCBI lineage: Eukaryota > Metazoa > Chordata > Aves > Passeriformes > Certhiidae > Certhia > Certhia americana. Next base: position 122,139,165 of record CM031858.1, on the reverse strand, counting down.
AGACTATGTTGTGGCCTTTTCTTTGGATATCTGTAATAAATGGAGTTTTCATGTAATAATCCACAAAAATCAAAAAAAGTTCTGCTAAAAGCCAAAGTCCAGAGCAGTTCAGTGCCAGGAGAATGCAGTGCATTTTTGTGGCATCAGGATAGCCTATATAAGAAGGGAGTTATTAAAACTATTCCGTTCCTTCTCTTAAACCCCATAGTTAAAAACTGTTCTGAAATACTTTCAGCTGCACAAAAAATCGGAAAATGTTGCAACTGTTGCTGGAATTCATTCACAGAATGCTTGTAATTCAGTCACAATTCTTGGTTAATAAGTATGCTGAATTTGCTGGTGACAGTATTCCTTTCTCATGTCTCCCTTTCCCTTCTATCTTCTCATTCCCTTTTTATTGATTTTGTTGATTTTGTTTGGTTTGTTCTGGTCCTGCTGCCTAGTCAAGTGTTATATTCATGATTCCTCAGAATAGCTTTTTACTGTATAAAGTACTGAGAGAAACATGCTGAAAGGCCACCCAATTTGCACTCTATAGCCCATGTTACACCAGGTAATTTATCTTTAAATTCCTTCTCCTCTTCGTTCCCTCTCTACCTCTGTATTGCTCTCAGGAGAAGAACTATATATTTATCCTATTCTGATTTGAAAGGTAATAAATTCAATTACTTCCCCCAAATGGAGTATGTTTTGTCCATGAGTGCGATTTCTGAGTGACCTTTTGTTGTTATCTCAACATATTAACTTCTCTTTTTTCTCTCCCCTGCCCATATGATGAGAAAAGTGACAGAGCAGCTTTGGTGGGCACCCAAGAGCCAGACAGGGTAAACCCATCACAAATCCTTTTCTGTCTGTGACCCTTAATTTGAATCAATCTACCTGTCCCTCTGTTTACTGCAGACCAATTCCCCACCTTTTCCTCCTTCCAGAGGAGTGCATATGTTTCTGTATTTGTGTGTGTAACACACATATGTTTGTGCATCTCCCTTCTTTATTGTTTTTGAGAGTTTAATGTCATACATCTTCGCTCTAATGAGCTGTATGATAACATTTGCATATTTACAAAAATCTCATGATAATCTGCTGTTGCACATTCCTCCTCTTAAATGTCCTCACTCCCTTTCAACGAGTGATAGCACAAGACATTTCCAACATAGCTTGAGCCTGTAGATTAAGCTATGTGAGAAGTATAATGAGCCAAAACTAATGAATAAAATGTTCCAAATGTCACCAATACAGTCACTTGTTTAGACTTCAGATTTCTAGTTTTGTGTGAGTTGTGAACAATGAGATTTTAGATTCCTCTTTTTGACAGGAATTGTTAATAAAAAAAAAAAAAAAGAAAAAGCCTTAGCAACAGGAAAACTGTTTAAATCTTCTTGTGCCAGAGTGCCAGCAGTACGCCCAAAAATTTCTGTAACAGACACAGTCCCAGATAAAAGTAAGTTCAAGGTTGTGTAACACAAACTAAAACTTGGTCTGTTTCAATTATTTCAAGGGTGTGAGACAATAAAGCAGGTAAGGCTTCTTGCACAGGCTCTAAGTGCATGAGATTAAATGGCAGTGGTTAAGTAATCATTTAGGCTGGTACATTCTAAGTGCTTGGATATGAATACTCCCCATGCCACCCACCTCTCTGCCCTAGGCTGAAGATTACACTAGCTCTGCACCTAACCTCAGCTCAGGCAGCATTTTGTCATTTCAGAGGTATTATCAGAGCAGTGTTATGTGTTTACACAGGAAGAATTATCTCCCCTTATAGACTGAATTTAGGCCATAGAGATGTGAGTTATACAGTTACTGTGGACAACATTTTTTTTTCTCCTTATTACAAGGTCTTAGCTATTTTGTTGGAATACTTTATCACAGAGGAACAGAATGTATTTGCAAAGTATGTCAAACAGTGTTATTCTCACAGCAACATAACTGTACCACAGCCTGGGCTGATTGATACCACTGCACCAGGCCTCAGACCTGGTCTGGAATACATGTTCATGGAAAGTCCTGATAGGAACATGGGATGCTGCATCCTTCATGCCTGGGAGGGCAAAGGGTCTTTTTCCATAGGTTTTCTCCCAAGATGCATGTACCTCAACTTGCCTTCACTGAAAAATCTCATCAAAAGTATTACTTTTCCCAGGATACTTTTCCTAGAGATGTGTCACAAAAGAAAAAAGGGTTAATAATTCTGTTGAAATATTTTCTTGATTCAATACTTTACAGACCTTATTCAAAAATAGTTTAACTCCAAGACTTTAATGTGTTAAGTTTCAAGTTTTTAATTGCAACAATTTTGTGTTTATACTCTCTACTCTCTCTTGACCACAAAGTGCAAGCTGATCTGTTCTGAATATGCTATTCTAGATAAGTTATATCTTAGAGAACATACTTCCTGAAATCTTTTCTCTAAAAAATTTATATTTATTTATTGTTAGAAGGTTCAGATGGGATCTCTCAGAGTTCATTCAGCTGTGACAGGTCGTGTTGTGTTCCTGTTATTTATGTCTGCTGCACAAAATAACCTTCCTAGGTACTAATCAGAACCTCTTGAATTTGTCTCATCCTCCCACTGGCTGATCTGATTCTTGTCTTACTCATCCAAGACAGGAAGGATAAGGCTGAAGAAATCCAGCCAGCAATGTAAGTCTAAAGTCCATTTCTGGTTCAACTCTAACCTAGGCTTTCAAAAGGCATCCAGTCCAAATTTAAGACTGAAATATGTTTCAAATTTGTAACCTTTATCATTTCTTTCACTTTCAAACAACGCTTGGCATATCCGGTACCCTTCATGTGTCAAAAGAGAGATTGGTAAAGTGCTGCGTGAATTTTTGGATCGTGGTGGGGCCTCTGGTTTTCCTTCTCTACTTTGGATAATATAGGAGTTATATAGGGCAAAAAAGTAGAAGGTATATCCTCTTCAGTGGCTCACTAACTCACCTCAATACATGCACAAGAGATATATTGATATTGTAGCTATTTTATAACAAAGCACAAGTTTCAGTTTCTTGACATCTGAATCTAACTTCCACATGTAAACGAAGAAAATTCTCTGTTAAACCTAGAAATTGGTCAGTGGAATTCCTGAACCATTGAGCTGCTCAAAGTTTGTCAGAAGAAAGCTTCCTCCTGTGGCAGCCATGGGAAATATCTCAGGAAGGAGAAGGATCAAGAACAGATTGATGAGCTCTGCCTGGTGATGAGATCATTTGACACCTTCCTTTTTCCCACACAGCCCTGAATGACAAAGAAGTAAGGAATATGGTCAGTAAGAAAAGAGAAAACAGAAACAGTACTGCCTAACACCATTTGAAAATCATGGACTCTGTCCCCTTTACAAGATAAATGGTTTAAAGTTCAAGAGAGTCCATATACTAAATCATATCCCTACTCTCTCCTTGATGCCAGCCCTTAGGGAACAGCTGGCCTTAAATTTCTTGTCATTACTTCAGAGAAGTGGAGAAAAAATATCAGAGGAAGGATAGGAGGACTTTCCCACTCATTTATCAGATGGGGTTCTCCTATGTGTCAGGGAAGCTGCTATTTATCTTTTTCATGTCTTTTCTTGATCCCAGTCCTGACAGTCTAGCTTCCTGCTTCTCTTTCTCACTTAATCTGGTGCTCATATTTCAGAAAAAATCTGAGTTCTGAAAAATGAAGGAGGCCAAGGTTACATATTTCTGTGCTGCTGAGTCAGTTTCCACATGAATTATTAGAAGATTCAAACTTATGATAAAAGATATGGTGGAACTCAAACCAGCGAAGTCAACTTTATCAGACATTGACACCATGCACGTAGAAATCTACAGATGTCCCAAGTGTTAGCCCTAATTCAGTGTAATTTTTTTCAGGCAGTTTATTCAGCTCAATCTTTGGAATATTCATGTCTTTCCTAGCATACACTGATGGCAAGTCTTCTCAGAGCCCGTCTATCTCTTTTTATGTCCCAATGGAGATCTAGCAACTAGGTCACCCACAGATCTACTGCTTAACAGCTTCCTGACCTAGTCCTAATGCCACAGGGACATCAGAAATTAATTCTTACATTAAAAAAAAAAGTTTTACTCCTTGAAAAACTCACTGCAGTTTTAGCGGACTTAACTGTGGATGCTCATGGTACAAGCAGCTTCCAAAAACATCCTGGAAAAAATAGAAGTCCTATTCAACAGTCTTTCTGGACAGATAAATGAGTCCCTGCCAACCCCATTTAGCACAGCTATGAACATGGCTACATATTAAGTCTTTTACCCACTCAAAGATCAGTATAGACTCATAAAGTATTTATACTCAGATGAAAAATCAGGTAGTTGGGTATATTTCAGCTACATCATTTATGACAGCTTAGTAATGACATGTCTAAAGAGTTGTCTACATTTCTGTGGACCTGGTCTACTTTACAATGCCCACAGTGCTTGGGAAATTCACAGCAGCCATCTTTGGACAGGGTTAATAAAACATTATCATGAGGAAAAACTAAGACATGAAATCTCACTTTCCTTATGGCATTTGCAATGGTCAGAGCTTTCCCTAGGAAAAGACAGCACCTTCTTCATTGTCTCCACACACAACCAGCTGAAACTGACAGCACTCTGTTACGCAAGCTCATGGGATCTGTAAGGCACTGGCAATTCTTCTCAGACAGCAGTATTCATCCACTGCTCTTCTTAGTACTATTGTACCCTCCTTCACTGTTCATCATGAAATAATGCATTTACCAACTTCTTCATCTACTAACTTGTTGAGTGATCTAAGATGCACGCCAAATAGTGTGCAATGAATCCTTCTTTAAAGATAATTCCTTCCTTCTTCCAGGCATATATTTTGCACAGAATATCTGCGTAACTGAAAATTGTGTCAGTCGTTGCTAGCTATCCATCCCTCATTCCTTCCAGAAACTATCTCAACCAGTGCCATCAAGCTCAGCAGTAAAATGAGAAGCCACTTAGATAGCCCAAACTTTGTAATAGGTTCATGGAATATTTCAGCACAGGATGACCTCTTCAATTCAACAGCAAATGAGCATATTGTTAAAGGAGCTCAATCAATTCAACAGTGAGTGAGAATACTATTCACGGAGCTTTTGTAGAGGCTAAACTACAATGGGTTTGAAACTAAGGCAAAACCATGCAGAGAATTGAAAGAAGAGTCTGTACAAGAGGAAGAGACTCAGCTAATCATTGCAGCAGGTGGCCCAGACTGTGGATAGAACTGAGACTAGCCAGACAAAGTGACTGCAGCAAGACAAAAGTCTATGACTGAGATAGATTCTTGAGGGAGGTGCAGCAGGTTTAAATGGTGGAAAATACCAGGACAATTTCAGACTGTTTTGAAGCTGAACCTGGTACAGACCCCGGAAGCCAGTGTGTCATAAATATGCAGCCCTGTGCAATAATCGATTACTCATAGCCCAGACAGAAGACATGAAGGGAGCAGACCTGCCTTCTGAGTGAAAACTGGCTGGGAAATTTCAGCTTCCAAACTACAATAGGTATTTGCTGAGACTGTATAGAATGTGCCTCTGCAAAGGCTCATAAATATAACAATAACAGGTGGACTTTCATAGGTAGATTTAAAAACACATATTTCATACAAGAGACATTATTCCTCCAGATCTCAATCACTTCCTTTGAGCAAACAATGCTAGAGCTTTTCTAAGAGAAGATGATCAAAATAATTTTAAAGGCTGAAAACATTTTTACACACACATAATTCTTGGAAATTGATGGAAATTTTTGGCAGAAACTCAAACAAATATTCCTGTTTGGAAAACTTTTGTTCAAATGGTCAAACTGTGGCAAAGTCATGAGAATGTGTCAGACAACCTTAGTAACAGGCAGTGTTATCAGCTGGGCTATATAATGAATAGCTGTGTGCATAAATGTTGATATAGCTAGCTCCTGAGGACATTCATGTTTATGAAAGGATTTACCCTTCCTGCACAGATCTGAGGTGAATGCATGATGGTCCGTAGTACTAGGAAAGTTTTTATTGGCAAGTGTGTGATATGACTGCATTACCTACATGTGGCAAAGCCACAACTGATTTTCAAGCAGCATGCCAATGTAGACTCTAAGCCAGAAAATACTAAAGTATGTGTTTTTTGTCTCCATCACATACTTTAGATTTTGTTTAGGCACTTAAAGTTTGTGGTGGTTTTTTTGGTTTGTTTTTTATAAATACTCCAGTTTTTGTCTTTTCTTTTATTACTCTCTTCAAGGAAGGAAAGGTAACTTTGATCCTTAAGCCCATGAATATAAAAGAAAAAATTTATATTTTCATTTGAATAAAAAGATGCTAATTTTAAGACCTGACTTCTGTGACTTACCAGAGCCCAGATCAAACACTGTGTATAAACTTATCATGGGATGCTGAAGCCTGTAGCTATGGTGATTCTTCAGCCTCCTAAATATTTAAAAACAAAGACTTGCTTCTCTCTGATGCACTGGCAAAGGAAAGTGAAAGGTTATATGTCTGAAGCAAGAAAACAAGAAAATTCTGTAACTATGCAATCTGGCTACATATTATGTAATCATAAAAACCAAATAGCCTTGGATATTCTCATCTAGATAGCAGAAGAAAATAAACGGCTATGATTTTGTTGGTGAGAGAGTTGTACAAAAACAGAGTCTTACTGCTCTGGACTCATTACTTATGAGAAGCTGCGGTGCAATTAGCACTATCATGTCAAACTGTCAAGATTTTCTTAGACTACCCTCTCAAAAAAAAAAAAATAAATCCCTGAGTATAAGACTTCAACATACATGTCACCCAAACTGATAGAAAAATACTGGAGAAATGCACATAGGTGCTCACAGAGGCATACTGATTTTTTGCAAAGGTAGATTAATAGATGCACACAGAGGCAGGGATCTTTTTGGTTTCCATGTATCTTCATAATTACCTAGATTAAAAAAAAAAAAAAAAAAAAAAAAAAGAGAGAGAGAGAAACCAATTACTTTTTCAACATCTGTTAGCAGTGAGATTTTTCCATTTTAGGTATTGTATTTAGATTTCCAATGCAACTACCCTGCCAAATGTTCATCTAAACTTCTTCAGTAGAGTGAAAATGCTCAGATAGTCAGAACATCGTGCCCATGACACTGAAATTACTTTCCTTTTTCCCTCTTGTCATGTACTAATCTATCTCCAAGGTAATTCACAGAATCATAGAATGGCTGTGGTCAGAAGGGACCTTAAAGATAATCTGGTTCCAGCCACCAGACTGTGGGTAGGGACACTTTCCACTACACCATGATTCCCAAAGACCCATCCCACCTAATCTTAGAAAATTCCAGGGATGGAGCATCCACAGCTTCTCTGGACAACCTGTTCCTGGGCTTCACCACCCCTACAAGAAAGAATTTCTTCTGAATATCTAATCTAAGCCACTGTCTTTCAGCTTAAGTCCATTACTCTGTCACTATATGCCCTTGAAAAGAGACCCTCTCTGATCCTCTTGTAACCCCCTTTAGATACTGGAAGGTCTCCCCAGGGCCTTCTCTTCTCCAGGCTGAACAATGCAACTCTCTCAGCTTTTCTTCTCAGAAAAGGTGTTCCAGTCCTCCTCTTATTAGCTTAGTGACCTTCCTCTGTCTCACTTCAACAGGTCGATGTCTTCCCTCAGCTGGGAGCCCAGAGCTGGATGCAGCACTCCAGGTGAGATCTCATGAGGGCAGGGTAGAGGGGCAGAATCCCCTCCCTTCACCTGCTGGCCACTCTGCTTTTTATGCAGCCCAGGAAAAGCTGGCTCTCTGGGATGCAAACACACATTCATGCTGAGCTTCTCATCCACCAACACCCCCAAGTCCTTCTACCCAGGGCTGCTCTCAATCCATTCTCCACCCAGCCTGTACTTGTGCTTGGGATTTCCATGACCCAGGTGTAGGACCTTGTACTTGGTCTTGTTGAACTTCATGAGGTTCACTCAGGTCCACCTCTGAAGCCTGCCAATGTCCCTTTGATGGCATCCCTTCACTCCAGGGTGTGACTGCACCATACAGGTAGGTGTCATCTGCAAAATTCCCAAGGTGCACTCAATCCCCGTCCATATCATCAACAAAGATATTAAACAGTGCTGGTTCCAATACCAATGTGTGAGAAACATCACTCACCACTGGTCTCCCTGTGGACATAGAGCTCTTGACTTCAACTCTTTGAATGAGTGTCATCCTTTTTTTTTCCTTTTTAAAAGTGAGAGTTATATGCCTCCTTTTTTGAGTCAGTGGGAACGTCACTGTCACAACTTCTCAAATATGATGGACAGCAGCTTAGCCACTTCATCCACCAGATCCTCCAAGACCTGTGGGTGCACTCATCAGGTCCCATGGAGTTGTGGACCTTCAGGACACTAATAGGGTCTTGAACCTAATCTCTTTTACAGTAAGCTGTTCATTCTCCCAGTCCCTGCCTTTCTCTTCTGCGACTAGTGTGGCTGGAGTAGTTGATGGTGGAGACTGAGGAAAAAACAGCGGAGCATGTCAGCCTTCTTCAGGTCCTGGGTAAACAGGTCTCCCATTTTTTCTTGAAAAGGGTCTACATTTTCCCTTCCCTTCCTTTCATCACCAACATACCTAGAGAAACTTTTCTTGTTGCTCACACTTCAGTGTCCTGCTTGTCATTTTTATTTTTTCTCTACACATTCATTGCAGGCTTTTAAATACAGCTGTATACTAAAAAACTTGGTCTTCATTGTCCGGTTCAGCTCAATTGAAGCTGTTCTTGGAAAAAATCATTTTCTTCCAAGATTTTTTCTGTGTTCTATGAAGCTTTAATTTATTTTTTATCTATTTTATTTATTATTGTGATTTGCTTTCTTGAGCATTGCCTTGAGCGTCTTGGAGGGGTTGGAAGTTGGTGGCTATGTAAATAAACGTAGTATTATTCCAGATGTTTGTTTCATTTGAGGGCCAAATTCTGCTCACAATTAGACTAGGGAAATCCTGCTGTCTTCACAGAACAAGGAAAGCAGGCACTGTGCCTGTCTCCTTTTCAGTAATTTTTTGTTTATCTCACATCTTTACCATTTGTTACATAAGATAGCTCTTTAATTTGTAGAAAGGCTACTAAATTTTATTTTAGTAAATTAATTATTTATCTCAAGTCTCCATTCCACCTCTGCACAGATGTCCTGTTAATCCTTTCCATTATAGATATTTAGCAGTACTTAAATTCCTACATCAGGCACCCAAACTCTATATACTATACTAAGAGAGGAAAAAGACTGCTCCAAATCTAAAGAACGGGTAGCAAAGATATACAGAGAATTCTAAAGGGGCTGAAGTAATCTATAAACCTTACTGGGGGTAATTTTGTAAAATTCTTTACAAGTTAAATCTTCAGCAGTTATTTACTTCTTTCACACAGTATCTGTATTAAAGTTCTATTATTTTGTTTATTCTGCAGTTTCTGTTTCAATATAAATTATTTTAAAAGCAGCCCTTTAAAATACTTTCTCCCCTAAGTAAGAGCCCTAAATATTGAGTTCCCAGATCAGGTGTTGGACCAGTGCCATCCATGCCATTCTCTTCATAGGAGAGAGTGGCAGGTTCTCAGAATGTGCACCAGGCAGACAAATGTACTACCCACTAAAAAGACTTTAAAACTTCAGAACACGTCTTTTGACCTCTTTAGTGCAGAAACCTTGACTCTGTACCTCTACAGTAACTGGAAAGACATTATATCTGTCTAAATAATAGTACTGGCTATTCAGGTCCAAAAAAAAAATGCTCTAAAGTGGAAAGTGCCTGTCACACAAGACTCTTGCCAAGAGGCAAGTACTCAAAAAAGATGGGGAAAAAAAAAATCATGATTTCTTGTATAGTGGATAAAATGATTCTGTATTAAATGACAAATAAGAAAAATAATTGCTACGATTCATATTATATTCATGAAAAGTTTGTTGTCAGCAAAAGTTACATAATTATAAAAATAACTGTAGTATCAGTTTTAAAATAATTTTTTCAAATTGATCCTTTCCTGAGTAGTCCACCATATTGACAAACAAATTTTGCTCTGTTTTTGTCCAAGTGTTGTATGAGGTAGGAAGGGAGCAGTCCTTCCAACAGACTTTTGGTTTGACACAGACTTTGTGGATGCTGAATGTTTTCCAGGATCAAAAAAGTGATTATAAAGTTATGAAGAAAACACCCACAACAGTGGTTAAAATAATAACACCATATCTATCTCAATCAGTCCCTATGACCAACGTTTTCGGAAGCTGGGAGTTTATTCCAAGTGAGTATGCTTTCTTAAGTAACAGTCAGATGTCAGACATGGGGCCAGTCACTACTTTGGTTTGGTTTGGTAGGTTGTTCCGACAAACACTTCATCTTGGAGAAAAGTTATATTAAAACTAGGCAAGTGTAGTTTAAATCTGAGCTTGCAATATGCATATCTTTTTGATCAAGTGTTTATCTGGAGTACCTTACCCTCCTGAATGCCCCTGTATCCCAAATTTCAACTTCACTTTAATACATAGTTTAAAACATAATTGAAAAATTTCTAAAATCTCAAAGAGATTGTCCTTCTTTTTAAAGACCACTGTGTTTTGCCTACTTAGCTTATAAATCAAGCTTCTGAAAAATTCAAACCAATGTGTTTAAAACTCAGGCAACAGTATTTATGTAAGAACCAAAGCTGTCAGGGAATCAGCAACGGGGCATATTAACATGTCACTAAGTAAAATGTTCTTTGCTAATTAAATGGACAAATAAATAAATGGAAAATACTATAAACAAGATGTCCAGCAGAAAGCCTTTGCACCCAGACTAAAATAGTGCTTTTTATATAAAAATATTTGCAAAACAAAAGGCCTGAATTTTGCCCTGAGCAGAGTACTGCCAAGCTGAGGAGGGAAGTTGTTATACATAATTTAAACTACAGAGTATCTTCCCCTGTATATCACTTATGTAAGATAACTCAGGTTCCTGTATTACCAGTGACAAATATGGGTATTCAGAATTCAATTTCCAGGTAACATGAAGGGAGGGGTCAGGTAATCTCCAAGACATGAGGGGTGACAGCCACAGAGGAAGCAAATTCAAAGGAAAACAACACTAGGAAGGTGGCTTTGCAGTACACCTTTTTCCCTGTGTTCCCACAGAAAACTTTTCCTACTCCTGAAGACATAGGAAGAAGGATGATAATAAACAACTTATACTTACTGAGTTTGTAGTTACACCCACCAGAACTTCAATTTCCTGTCCTCTCTTGCAGAAAAATGAGACAGACAGCAAAAGCAGGTTCACAGAGAAACTATTAGGGGGAATTTAGGGCAAGAATGTGTATTTAGTTAGTAGGTCTCTGTGTGTCAGTTTACATACATATTATAAATAACCAAAAAATAGAAAAAAAAAATTAAACAGGCCATAGAAAGCAACTTGGCACCTCCAAAATTACCAACCTCTTGCAAAGCTTAAATAGCACCTTAAGTAGTACATCATGCTGCATAAGTTCACAGGAGGAAAGTGCATATGTTTCTCATTTGAAGTCAATTACACAAAATTAAAGCTGTTCCATGACCATAGGAATTAATGTTTTATTTCCAGTGGCTTTGTGTCTTGTGGCTGTCTGAATGCTTTATTGAAGCATAACAAGGCTGTCTAGTAAAGAGCAATTTTGACTAACAAGTTTACCTGGTGTCTGATAAATTTCAAACTCATAGTTCACACTTCCCTCATACATTGGTCATTCAAAGATCTCTCTACATTTCTTCCCAACCCAACTCATTACTAGTCTGAAAATAACTATCACTATGAATGATTCTGCCTGATTTTCAGCAAATGTAAATGTCAGGATTGCTAATGATTGCTAATATCCCCACAAAGCAAATTTATGGCTGCAAGCCTCATATTTTTCAGATCCAGCCATTTACTGAAAAATAATTTATCTGCCTGACTCACTGCATCCAAGGAAGACCTGAAGTGTTGTGACTAGCAAATACTGAAAGTCCTATCACTTTTATGCATTTATTGCACATTATAGGTAGAAAAGCAATCGAAAAGCAAACCAAACAAATCTTCATGGGAAAAAGACCTGGCATAATACCAGTTAGAAAGTCTGCCAAAATATTGCTTTGTTTACATTGGCCTAAGGCTTTTCAGACGCTGATATCTTTGACAGATGTCCCTGCCAAGAAGATTATGAAGTGCTGAATTGTTTAAGAACACTGTATCTTGATTTGCTTTAGTAGTTTTACCTTTTGAAATGTGGTAAAACTTTCTAATCTTAGAATAAACATATAACTAGAAGAAGCATAAGCTATAAAAAAAAAGAGAATTCACCATTGTTCTTTGAGTCAGTCATCATAAAGGTTTGGACAGCTTGGGACAGGCTCTAATGAGAAAGATAAAGTACTTCAGGTTTATTCTTTTCCTCTCTTTGATAAGCATTTGGCTATAAGAAAATCCCATACTTTCTTGTAAACACTGTAACACATTTTCCCTAGCTTAATGCAAAAAAAACCAACAAGCTCCAAAAAACTTGAAAATTTTTCAAGTCAGAAAGGCTTCTGTGAATATAAATGTGTGTTTTAAAATCATGTGTAACTCATTTTTCTCTGGAATTTAATGGCCAACCTGCAGTACTATTTCTAGAGTTCAAACACATAGTAGACTTTTTTCTTTTTAATTCATTTTAACTAATCATTAATCTCTATTATTGAATTGCCTATTAATCTCTATTATTGAATTGTCTGTATTTCATACTGCAATTATATTAGTGTTAATGCTTTTACCTCAATCAAAACCTCTCACTTCATGTGTAATTACCAGAACTGAAAATTTTATGCTATTTATAACTGGAAAATTTGATTTGAAAATAAGTTTTATGCATCAGGCAGTAAAGGACTAATACAGTTACTCATTACTTGTGTATTGTCTATTGAAGGACACTGAAAGGGAACTTTGGATTGAAATACTATGCATAATCTGCTTCTAATAATTTTTGCAAAGGAATTTGTGCAGAAAATTAGAATCAGATATGGTGATATGACTATACTTTGACTTATACCCTGCTTTTTTTATTTTCCCAGTTGAAATTGGGATTTGATTTTTGTGTGCTCATTTACATCCAAAGATTCCATTAAATTGTCATTATTATATATTATATTTGTAGTGTATCTAGTATTTTTATTATTTATCCAGAAAGAAACTTTAAGAAACTTTTTTGACAAATCTTCCTGAGAGGTTTTACCTTTTGCAATCAAAAGAAGTAGCATCTGTGACAACCAATGGGATTTGAAAAGTATCTGTATGCAAAAAAAAAGATGTGGTTAGCTTGCCAGCCACATAAAATTGACATATTTGTTCAGGTGAGGTCAATAATGAAATTATGTATTTTAAAATAGTAAATATTGGCTGATTCTAGGACCCACTGATGAGAAGCCTGCAAGGAAAAAGAGTGCTGAATACAAACAGCTGACTGGAAACACATTTTCTCAGCTACAATTCCACACTATAATTAATTATAATTCTGCTTATTATATTGCAGTTAATGTAATCAATTATGTTAAATATATTAATGTGTAACAATTATTTAAAATTATTTAAGACCATTTCAGATTTCAGAGCCCACTTCCTTGGACAAAGGTTCCAGCTACATGAAATCTCCGTTACTATATGTTATATATATATATAGATACAGATATAGATATAGATGGTTAATACTGGTTTTTTTAATATCTAGGAATGTTATGGCATAAATTTTTTAAGGAGCATCTCTGCTAAAAGGGTGAAAAGACACATGAATCTCAGGCTGAATAATTGCATCTCTGGTGTGCGGCGCTCAGTAGGAGGTGTTGTGGGGCTGCCATGCACAAGGAGGTGTTGCAGGGTGAGTGCATTCCAACACAAAATAGTGCAGCTCACCCTGGTTTAGGCAGCAGCTCACAACTCCAAGAACCATCCAAACCATGGTAGCTCGTCTGGAAAACAGAGCCTGCCACAAAACAAAACTGGCACACTGTAAACCTGCCTTGGTAAGTACAAAGCCTCTCTGGAAAGGCAGGAAACAAAAGCATACCAAGTTAAGGAACGGTGGGCAGGGAATAGGTGGCCAAAATGAGTTCATAAAGGCTGTTGTGTAAGAGTGACCTTTCTCCATGGGAGATCTTTTCAAAGGTTTGACATGCTTTTCAAAGGCATGTATTTCTCTAGAATTCACTTGTGTTGAACAGGCTATCCCATTCAGCTTTCGATTATCTGTCTTCCAAACTTCTGGAGCTAAATTCAGCCAGATTTTTCTGAAAATCTCCCTAATTGTATGACAAGGCTTTTATCATGAAAGTGAGATCTTTAAAAATATTCATTGCCTCCAAAGTATACACCTCCAACAGTGTTCTTGGCCCTGAAGAAAGAAATGGGATATCCATCAGTAAACATGCATATGTTTTATTTAATCTAACAAAATACAGAGAAGCTGATATTTTCCAAGGTATCTCGAGAATTTTAAGTTTTCAGTACTAGGCTTTATCTAAAGAGTAAGAAAGGGATTATTATTTTGGCTTGTCAGATTTTAAACTGGTGTGATTAAAATGTGACTTGAATAGAAATGTGGGGTTTTTCTTATTTCTGACATCATAAACCTCTAATTCAGCAAATTCATAAGCATGTACTTTCTTTGAGGTATATCACTAGTCCCACTACTCATAGGCTTAAAGCTAAAGACATGTTTAAATTCCATTTTGGCTGAAACCCTAAATTAAAGCTGATTCCAGTTAAGTGATTGAAGTCACACTGAGCTACTAAGAACAGAGACAGACTCTTGTTTAAGCTTCCTCAGCCCTGCTGAACTGAGACTCTGATGTGCCTCGGTGTTAAATTCAAAGTTGGCATAGAAAACCTAACACAGTTTTGCTCCTAGCTTCCAGTTCAAAGGCATCATTCTTCTGTCTCTTTTTAAATACTTCAAAAACATGCAGACTTCTCTTAATCAAATTAAAATATGGCAGTGTCGTGTAAAGGGTGTTTTCTCAGAATTGTCCCTGTCACCAAATACTAACATTACAACACTGTGTTATACAGAGAAATGTGAGTCCTGAAGGGCCAAATTCTATTTGTAATCACGTTTAACATGGGGCCTGAAGGAAAGGTAGTGTTCTGGGATGCCACAAAACAGCTGGGTAAAAGAGCATTTGGGTTTTATTTTGTCACAGTTTGATATTTAGTACAACCGGAAATTTGGTTCCTGCTGCCAAATTCTGACTGTTCAGGCTCTTCTAACATTAATATTCAAATTAATTTAAAGTTAAAGTTTATCTCTCAAGAATTATAACATAGGAAGCTATAACTGAGTTTAAACAACTAGGTTTTGATGAATATGAACAACTGTAGCAGCCTAACTACATTGCTACACACACAATTCCTAGTTTCCAGATGAAGACATAGTAAACAGCACATGAAAATGAACAAAGTGTAATGCAGAGACCATCACCCAAATTTCTCAAAACATGGCTTCAGAAGACAAATTAAGAAAAAGACAGAGGGCAAATGCAGGAAAAGGCTTTCAATCTGTCTTTTCCAAGTTAAGGGTTTTGTTTACCCAGATGAAGACAAAGCAGCCAATAAAACCACGATCTCCAGTGTCTTAGTTTATCTGTTTGCCAGGGAATTCCATGTCTGCTTAACACCAGTTGATAAGCAATATTCAACTTGTAACTCTGGAAAAAAAAAGCAGTAATGAAAAAGCACTTTGTCTGAAGGATCAATCCAAGATCCTCACTGGTTTAAACTGTACCTCAGTGCTCCTGCAGAACTTTAATGTTTTCCCTCAGTCAGTGTCTACTCAATTCCAAATATTTAAAGATGAGAACTTAAATGTTTTCATTGCAGGCTAGTATAAAAGGTGAAATACCAAATTTCTATCAATCAAAGATTCTCAAGCTTTTGATTCAAAAATTTCTCTGTGGCTTATTGTTTTTGGTATTTGAAGGGTTTAACAGGTTTTTAAGTTTTCATGATTACGTTTTTGAAATTACCTGATATATTAAATCACTTTCACAGTGAGCAAATATCTGGTTTATGATAAATATAGATTTATGATAAATCCAGAATCAATTCCATTACATTAGCCATTGAACCAATGAGGTAATGGCTCAAACATCAGAACTTACAGTCAGTATTAAACAATTAGGTGAAATACACACATGAAAGGAAACTGGGGCAGGAGAGCGGAGGGAAAAAGTGAGTAAAGTGGAATAATACAAATTGAACAAAAGTTCACAAGTCTTGGCTCATCACATTAGACCCCTCTCCTACACTGAAACCTTTAAAGTGCAAATCTTGTAGCTAATGACCTTCACTAAACGGTAGAGGTTTGGGGTTTTTTTAAAACAAAAGCTAACATGACCAAACCCCAGCATTTTTACACTGCAAAAACCAAGCTAAAAAACTCCACAGATAGCAGAAACAGTGCCACTATGTAAACATATTATATCACTGCTTTCCAAAGAAGGTGAACACACAAGGACATATATAGCAATTGAATACCCTTGTTTACATACTGTGACTGGACTAAATACCCTTTTGTCCCACCTGATCAACTTGGGATGCCAGAAGGCACATCAAAGTCTGCCTCAGAGTCAGCTACAAGCCTGTGCTTGGTGCAGTGGAGCCACAATATCATTTAGTCAGACTAGACACAGCAAAACTATCCAAGGTGAGAAAAACCTGGGGTCCTGTACCCACCAGTCCCAACATGGTGCTTCAACTCTGCCTACACATGCAGTCTGTGCCAAAAGAAAAGGAGCCCATATACATCAGTGTTGTAGTATTTCATAATCACACTAGTATATGGAACAAAATCTTCCTGAACAACCTCTGACAGCACAAAAACACCATGTTAAGGAAAAAATGTTGCAAAAACAGGGCAGATAGAACAAAACAAACAAAAAAAAAAAGGGTTGAAAATTACACTGACAAATATTAAAATGCTGTTATGGATGTGGAGACTTTTCTGAGTAATGCCAGGAAGTCTGGATATGTTCCCATCCAGAGTTGCTCGGAGCTGCAAATCTTTTAAGCACAACTCCCTCAGGAATAGAACTTGTAAGATAACTAGTAGAATAAGGGTGAGAAAAAGAACAATATATTCACAAGAACTGGGAATGGAATTACCAGTAACATTTGCCATCCTTTTATTGTGTCAAGTTTACTGTTTATTGTGTCAAATTGCAAAAACTTTGTTCCCTAATCTTACTAAGAATTTCATGAACAAGTGTGAGACTTGAGTGAAGAATGGTTGTGTTTAATCTGTTGACTGCTGTGTAAGACTGAGATAAACAACAGACTATTCAGTATGTCCTATTCCTCCTTTAAATTTTGCCTTTCTGCCCTCTGTGATGTCTAGATAATTTGTACTACAAACCAACAAATTAGTAAACAAAGAAAGGTAACTAAAGAGAAAAAAAAAAAAAAAGTAGAACAAAAAGTAGAGCTGACTCTTAATTGCAACAACAGAATGCCGAGGCTTGCCATGAAGGCACAGCTGAAACCCTCCAGACATACAGGAAATCCTTACAGCTGAAATCAATGAAGTGTGTTCCCCCAAATCCTGTGGGATGAATGGCTTGCCGGGAATGCCCCAGCTGCAGTCAGGCTGAAGGAGTCAATCTGATCCTGTGAACTCTACCACCATCAGAAAGCCAGTGGTCCTGTTCTCAATCATTTGAGATTTGGGAAGGGTGCTTGACTATTCTGTTCTTCCTTTCGTGCTCTTTTTTTCTCTCCTTTTCTCCTACACATTGAAACTTTTGTAACTGTGGTGTAAAACCAACAAGAGAAGCTGAAAACAGGTCCCCAGATCAATGTTGGCTCTACTTTTTAGCTGGCCTATTAGAGCATAGGCTGTGCTTGAGATCTTTTGCTCATGAATGTCTGAGTCAGCACCTCAGGCAGATGTTCCATTTTCTGACTTGTTTCTCTTTCCTGACCTCTTCTTTGAACACTTCCTCCTGTGGTCCACCACGAAACTTGATAAGAGTGAGTAGCAACAGAAAAACTAGGAAGTCCAAACCAGCTTAATTATCCTCTCTTTTTATCCCAGAAGAACTATTGGTGTTTTTCATATAATCTAAAAGACACTTGGAGAAGGGAATTTCCCTATAAAAACTCACAACAGAAAAAAGGGAGAGGGACAATGTTTAACTGCAAGTTTTATTCAATATTGCAAGCAATTTAACCATTTTCCCTTGGGTCTGTAATCAAAAGATAGATTTGTAAAGGCAGATATTACAATGGGACTTTGCCAGCAATAACTTGAAACAAAACCCAGACCATGCTTCCCTGTTTATGTTGTAACTGTGAACATGGGTTATGCTAACATCTTATCTTTTGTTGAGCCCCAGACACCCTACCTTCAACACAACACT
>CM031858.1:122025090-122120794 GCA_018697195.1 Certhia americana | reverse complement strand
TCTTATCTTTTGTTGAGCCCCAGACACCCTACCTTCAACACAACACTTAGGTGACTATTGCTAAGTAAGAGTAGAACTAGTCTTTGCTTTCTGTAGTTTAATATCACCATATAAGAGCACATCCTGAACTGCTTATAGATTTGGTAAGTTTTAACCACCTGCACATTTGAAGCATTCCCTGCTGTGTATACCTCAGAGACTTTTGCTGAGGAAAATGTCAGCTAAGGCGCTTCAGCCACTTCCAAGAACTAGGTTTCTAAGAATTTTGATTAAAAAGTGTTGAGACAAGAAGTGAGGCAAGATGTGATGCTGAGATGACTGGACAAAAGCCCAAAGGGCATGGATCCAGTGCAAAGAAGGGTAAGCAATTACATTATTTATCATAATGTAAACTCATAAGGAGATTGAATTAAGGTGGCAAAGGGAACTTGCAATTCTTGGACTTCATCATTTATGAATGCTTGACTTGGAATGTTAATATTGTTATGTGCTGTTTTGATATATATTGTTTTCTTAGACATTGCTGTTACAAAAATAAACAAAAAACTTCAATGAGAAAAAGTGCCATTTAGGAGGTTGTGAATCTTTATATATCATTCAACTTTTATCTGAAAATGCCATGTCTACATACAAGTATTCATCATGTATGCATGGTTAACAAGCTACTGAGGAATGTAGTGCCACTTGCAAGCAACCACAGAAATACAATATTTCTGATATACTCTTTCCAGAATAGGGGATCCCTCTCATTTATTAGAAAGCTCTCTCTCTCATTTATTTCATAATACACTTACACTATAGAGAACAAATAAGGCACAATACTTTTGTGTCTAAAACCAAATGAGAACACAGTCCCCATAGGACTGAGCTTCTCCAATTTCCACTCATTGCAGGGGACTTAGCATTAAAGAATCAAACAAAAAAAGAACATTATGGCATTTCCAGGAACAAAAAATGAAAGCAACAACTTTATTCCCATTATCCTAAAAGGTTCATTTTCACTAGAGACAGAGTGTTTTGTTTCTATGCCAATATGCCTTGTTATTAAAGATAGAGAGATGTAAGTTATTATTTAATAAATAAAATCAAATCTCTGAGCAAACAGTATTTAAAATGTGGATTATCAGTGTAAGGGACAGGGAAAAATCTAGGACAGTATTTTGTGACAGGAACATGAATGCAAATGCATTTTCTATTCAGCCTCATATCAGATCCACTGACTTGTATGAGTGATCATTTTCACAGCTCTGAGAACTTTTTTAAAGAATCACTTCCACTCAGTAGATAGGTTTAATACTCTCAGTCACAGGAGTGCATTACTAAGTAGTTGACCAGTAACAGGATAGCTTAACTGTCAGTTAAAAAAACAGAACTAAAAACAGGAAGTCCACCACTGATAAATATCTGAATCATTGATTTTTACTGTATTAAATACTTTGAGGGGGCTAAAGAATAATGAATTTAGTTCTGTATAAACACCTTGGGACAGGTATCTGAAATAAATAATATTTGCAAAAATGCAGACCCAGTATAGCTACATTAAGTTTCTGTGCCTGTCCAGAAAGAAATTCTGAAGGTCCGATGTACTTTTTTTCCATTTTCCATAATTTTGTGCATGTCTTTGTCAGAACACAGAAGCTGCTGTCCTGTTGAGCCAACAGCAGCAGCTGCAAGTGTTCCTCGATGCATGCCTTGCTGAGTTGAACAGGAGTCTGGTGTACATCGCACAAGACAGATCCTATTTGTCTTGACTGTGTAAGAATTTATTACTCCTTGTGCTGCTCCTTCCTCTTCTATCTCCAGGACAAAAGAAATCAGATAAATGCACCCTTGCCAGTCCTCAAAGAAATGAGTCCACCAACCAGGCCACATCAATGGGTTTGCCTCACATGCCAAAAAGAAAGAGCATAAAGGCTCTCAAGAATGCCAAGTTCAGGAACTCCTCCAACCTTCCCATGCATGAGTTAAAGCAGTAATGGCCAAATGAGCACAGAGTGATGAATAACCAGTAAGCCAAATGCAATAAACAGCTGCCAGTAGCATAAGAAATTGTGAAATGAGTAAAAAGAAAACCAAAGAGAAGTAAAGCTTCTGTGGTTTCCAGTGCTCATAGTTCAGAGTGCTACTGCAAGGTGGAAGTTCTTGTTGTTTTCTTATCTTCTTAAGGATGTTGAGGCCTCACAATTATGCCATTGTTTTTCACAAAATCTACCTGATCTGGCACAGTTTGCCACTAAAATGGCTAAAGTAGAAATACCATGAACTTCACAATTTTTCCCAAAGCACTTTGATTTTCAGACCACTAGAATCCTTGATAGACAGCTAGGAACACTGAACCACTGTCTACTCATTGGATTTACATTACTGCCACAACTAATACAATACATTATTTCACAGTATACAGAAAATGTAATTGTCATTGTGCCTGTAATTCCCTTGCTACACTGAGTGATTTTTGTTATTCCATGATATTGCAGAGTGGTGTCGTACAAGGACCTTGAAAGATAAATTATTTAGTTCACTCTTAGGTCTCTAGTGTTATCTGAGCTGCTCAGTTTATCCCAGCTTCAGCAGGCAAAGTGTACATCTCTCCTATGGGTCCCAGACAGTATCAGCCACTGTCATTTGGATGTCTGAGATACCACAGGGAAACTCAGATGCTACTCAGGTAGCTAAATCATTCCTTAAATAACTCCTAGAAATACAACACTGAAGCGTTTATCATTAATTAGCTTGCTTTTTTTTGTTTGTTTGTTTGTTTTCATTTTGGCCTTATTCCTGCGTTCCACTCTCCCATTAGTCATGTCTCTTCTTCAAATGGCTTTTCCCTCGTATCTAGGTCCTCACCTCCAGCAACTGGCCACCAGTTCAAGTTAATGGGAACTACAGTTCCAGATCATACAATTGATGTGTGTGTGTGTCAGTTTGGGTACCAGTGAAATGCTGAGCTAGGCTGTGAATGCCTGTGGGAGAGTTACATGTTCATGCTGCCTCACAGAGGGCAATGCAGGCAGACATGAGACCAGAGCCTCTGCCTAATCTGTCTGGTGGAGTATGGCATGAGAGCAAAGCATAGGTCATATTTGGTACAGCCCACAGATGCTGACCTAAAGCCAGCCAGACCTCTGTTGTCTTGATTATGAGCCCCTGTTGCTTTTGATAGTACACTGGAAAGGGCAAACAATTCCAATTTCTTGCCTAATACCACTAGATTTTTTTTTCAAAAGACAGCTTTTATTTTTGTGATTTTTTTTTCTTTCAAAAGTAAAAATCTCTTCATTCTTTAAGTACATAATGATCTGTATATTTTAGGGAATGATTGACTGACTTTCAAAAATACAATTCAACAGTTTGGCTAGCTACCTATCCTTATTTTGTACTGTTCCATCAGTAAGTTGTCCAGCAGACTGACACAAAGTAGTAGTCTTAAATATGCAGCAAAATAAATGGGAGCAGTATCTTCAGCTGATGAGGGAAAGGAAGTTATTTCAAAAGATGTAATTGATGCAACATCTTAGAGCTTCCTGAATTAGCATGTTTTTAGATTTGATTACTGAGGACTGTATTTAAGAGGTCGTTTCAAGGCACTTGGCTACAAAGCTGTTCCAGATGTTGTCAGTTACAGTGTTTATTAAGCCTTTTTGTATTTTCCATTTCAGTGTGTGCTAAACTGCTGGTTTGTTTTATCCTCTTATTCTGATGTCAAAAGGGTTCAATGGCAACAGAGACAATGGAAATAAAAACACATTATAAAGACAACCACACATCCAAAAAAGCCTTTAATTTTATTACAGAAATTTCATCCATTCAGTCAACAAGTCATAAAACCTACTGGACCAGATCTTTATAAGATGTGCTAGGTACAATACATTTGCAGATGTACCAATTTGCAACAGCAGATACTCAATCCTCTGTGTTTGCAAAAGATGTTCACTCAAAAATGTCCATCCTCACAGTCCAGGATATATGTAAACCTCTTGATCAACTACTTGGATTTCACAGACAGAGAGCATGAAGGCTCTGAATATGCAGTTGTGCAGGCAGTCTAAATAAATTAGGGTTGCCTCTCTGAAGTCACAGAAAATGAGATGCAGAAGATTGGATGCAGTGTATCTCATTTACATATGTCACATATGCTCTACAGGTGCAAGTGATTATCCCTACAAAATCAAGGCTGAATACTCAATTACTGTATTTTGAAATAATAAAGGCTGAACAAATAAAGATATATTAATTCTAATAACAGTTAGATGCAAAGAAAGGGAGACATAATATATTCCTCTTCTAAAAAGAAATCCCTGAATTTCCATGACTTGGGAAATTGTTATGCAATTTAAAGAGTTCATAAATGTTCATGGCACAGCTTGCTAAAAGCCAGGATGCTGAATAGTAATACAGCATCCTCAAACACAGGGAAGGACTACGATCTTTTTGTAAGATTCTACTGTGACTAAATCAAGTCTGCTGATGCTCCTGTGTTAGGCCACACACCACATTACATCATTTTTATATCTTGCATCATCTTTTTCTGTGATGTATTAGGATTCAAACAGTAAAATCCACTTATGGAATTTTCATGTGTGGGAGAGTTGACTTTCTGGATTTCATCCTTTCTGAAGAGATGGGGCAAAATTTACTATGGTTTTAATTTCAGAATAATTCAGTTTGAACTCTTTGGACCCAAAGTTTTGGCTCAAACCAATACTTTAATTTTCATATATTCTGCCCAGTTTTAATCATAGTTTACCAATGGAAACCAATAATATAGATATTTTAGACACTTGATTCCCTTTGAAATTCTGTTACCCTGCACTTCTAAATAACCATTTTTCTACTTACACCTAAGACAGGAAATCAGGTCAATAGTTCATGCAAAGTTTAGTGATGGAACACTGTTCTTGAACTTGTTCTTTGTTCTAGAAAAATCGAACATTTCCAGAACCAAAAAATAGCATAGTCAATTGAATGTACACTGATTGTTACGTAGATTTACCTATTCTGTCCAAGAAATTTTGTAGTGTATTTACAGTTGACACATCAAGAAATTGGCCTCATATTCATTTTTTTCCCATTCATCCAAAGGAAATCCATTTAGATTTAGATCCATTTTAGATTTTGTTATGAATAATGAAAGGTCATAGGTGGTTGAGAGAGAAGACATCAAAGAGAAATTACTGACCAGAAATATGGTCTTGCCTAAAGGGGTGAATAAGCCATAAAACAGAGAAATTAATGCAAATGTAGAGAAAACTACAAAAATGTGATTGCACAATAGCCACAAGTAAATGTACCATGTCAAGGAGCCTAGAGCAAAAAAACATAGAATTGGAATAAACTGCAGGAGTAAGATGTAATTTCAGAGCAAAAGCAATTCTTTTTTGGAGGTCACTTTGAGGTTTCTCTGCGTGGTTTCATTCTCCTACTTACACTGCACTACTCTAGGACATGAACCTGTTAAGTTGTATGTTAATTTGGCACCGGGAATTACCTGTGTCTAATACTTGATTTCAAAACAGTCTGTACCTGACAGTCACGTTTGTAGTAGGCAAACTTGTTTAGCATTTTCAGTTTTGGTCTGTTGAACTACCAAACTATGTTCTTGCATATTTGTATCACTTTGTGGAATCTGGATTTGTGATGATTATGCAATTCTCATGCTAGAACTCACAGCAGCTTTTAGTTCCTTCAACAAAAAATCCTTGCAGCATTGCCAATACAAAGCCTTCGCTGAAGTGTACCTAAATATTTTTCAAAGCCCACATAAATTATCTATGCAGAGCAAAATTCATTTCATCCCTGATGCCTTTGATGCGTCCCACCCATATTTTGGTGACATTGGAATCTCAGAAAAACATGTATGAGAAGTAAAGGATTCATCCAGTATATGCCATAGATCTCCTCTCTTTCTTCCATGTACAACTCAGGAGACTACAGTAAAATCACTCCCTTGGTTATACACGTAAGAAGAATGTGAAGATCACAGGCCCTGCAACGGGTAGCCTTTAGAAAAAAAGTAGTCACACAACATGTCCCTATGTAGGATTTGAGAAAGTCTCAGCAAACAGATACTCACACTTGGCTCTAGCAAGAAGTTACTGGCAAAGGGTGGAATTGCCACAGTGAAACAGTGACTTGGCCCATGAGGATGAAGCCCTTAGAGAAGCAAGTTTGCTTCTCTGCCCAGAAACTGTGGGAACTTCATATAACTGAAGGGAAAGGTAGGTTTAACTTCATCAAATATGTGTTTCCTCAAAATATCCCATAGAGAAAATTACTTACAGGAATCTGGAAAAGGCACTTCATGACATTTTCCTATTTCACCATTTGGCTCCCTAGGGTTCCTCACCAAGAAGTGATTTGGCTTGTTATTCTGCAGCCAAAGGTTTTGACTGCCATTTAAACTGCTTACTGCTCTTAGTCATAAAAACAGTCTTTAAAAGCCCTCTTCAAACACATACTTCTTCCTCTCCAAATAGAATCCCTGTAAAGTCTTGAACAGTGTCATTATTTTTTTCCCAGGTCTTCACAGTCAAACTTTTTAATCATATTACGCATTCATGAAAATAAAGCATATTAAAGCCTGCTTTTAAATGTTCTAGGCCATGATGTTGCGAAACTTTTCCTTCATTGCTCTCCCATCAATCTTGTTGCACTGTTACTCAGTTTCTTCTGTACTTGGCCTGCATTTGGATTAAAATCAAATGCTCAGTTATCTCCACATCTGTGGCATCAAACACAGGCAATAACAACTGAGCCACAAAAACCTTATTCCTAACTAAAAAATTTTAAAAGACAGATGCTAAATTCTGTAATTATTTTTCTTTTTGAAAATATTGCACTGTGAATTTGGTATTTTGCCTTCTCCTAAATAATTATTCTATATTATAAACACAGAATCAAAGCATCAAAGTCAACAACAGCATATCTGCCTTTGTGACCTAAATTCTCCTTACCATTTGTAACCCTTCTACCAACTCTTGCATTTCAAAAACTGTGAGAAAGGCAGACACCAAGGACAATATCCTCTCTCTTACTCTCCTAATGTATCAGGATGTTTGAAAAGGGAGTCCTAGAATTTGCTTAAGGAATATGGAGCTGCCAGAATGAATTGGAAAATAATCTCTATTGTTAACTAATATAATGAGATAAATGGAACTTTATTACATAATTCAAGCTAGGTTGAACAACTTGGCTATAAATAGTGAGCATTACAGTTTCACTGGCATACTTACACTCCATGACTTCACTATAAATGACTAGAAGGTCATACTAAGTTAAATCCCAACTCTGGTGTCTCCTTTATTTTTATAAAGCTTAGCCTTGTTTTGGAACCCATCAAAACTGCTCTGTTTACTCCTCATTCAGGATGCCCACCGTGATGATTTTATTGTACTGGATGTCATTAATGAGAAGATGTGTATTTGCTGCAAGCAATAAGTGGGGTTTACCTTGAAGAAGGCATCACAGATCTGTTGCAGGTCAGAAGCACTGTGCTTCCTTCCTCTGTTCACTGAGGAATAAGCACCCTTCCTCTGTTCACTGAGACATAAACTTGCTGGCACCCCACTAATCCCTGATCTGGAGACCAGCACATAAGTTTTTTTTTTTAAGATCCACACTCATCTGACAAATGAAGTGCCAGTCTAGGGGGCTCTTAAGCTCTCACCTCTGATAAGAAACAAAAATTCTGAGTCCCTTGTTATGAAGTATTTAGATGACTAGTATTTTTAAGAGAAAACATAACAGCAAAGGTAGAAAAGGTATCAACAAAATATGAGGCTTAATTCAAAGTTCTCTGTTTTCTACACTTTTTATGGGACTTCTTGCACTTCAAAATGTGGACCCTTAATTACCAAGACACTTTTTTTTTTTTGCAAGAATGCATAAAAACATTCATATTCTTCCTTCTGAAGAGAGACAGGAACAAAATCCTCGGTAAACATGAAGAAGAAAAAAAAAAACTGCAAGGAATAATATAGTGTGAGGGAAAAAAAAACAGTCATTGGAACTTCCAAGTGCTTTATTCATAGTTTTTTGCAGATTTTCAGCTTGACCTTTCCCCTGATTCAATCCTGGACTTGATTAAAATATATTTGAAAGGCATTCACCAAATACAAGCATAAATATAGACTATAACAATGACTAGACTTAGGCGCAGACAAAATTTCATTTGGATGTTTCCCAAGTTAGTAAGATAAAGATATTTCAAAAAGCTTTAGTACATACAGCCATTTTGACCATATACAGCAGCAAATAATTTAAATTATACATGGATTTGCCTTTAATTATTCCAATTTTGAAGGTGAATTTACAACTAGTGCTTAAATGCCCTTTCAAACACATTCAGTAGCCTGTGAAGAAAACAGGATAAAAACAAGAGACAAATATACAAATTTTCCTTTTCTGGGTTTTGAAATAAGGGGTTCTGGAGTTTGGTTCTGTGTCAGCAACATTTACAAGATGCTTTGGTTTTATGGTACCTCAGGAAAGATTAGTGAAAACCGTCTGTTGGAATTACTACTATAATCAGTCTTTAAAAAGACTTACAATCAAGGCTTACAAAATACTAGAATGAGGAGGCTGTGAAGTGGAGCAAAAGAAATGCAACTCTTCCCCAGACAGACTGCTGACCCCAAACTACCCTAATAACAATTCCATTGAACTAGATCGTTCTGGAGGGTTTACATCCTTAGATTCTCTAACTCTTCTACTTTTCATCTACCATAAATCATAGGGTGGTGTCTTACTAGCTAAAGAGACAAATGCTGTTAATAGTTTCCAAACAGATGGAAAATTTACTGGCACTCGTGGTTCACAAAATCCAAGCACAGAAGGTAAAATTATTATTGTGGTTTTGATCAGTACTACCCCATCACTGATAAACATTGATTCTCCATACAGACTCATTTGGTTGCATCAACAGAAACACCTTTAGTTAAAGCAGACCACGTGCAACCTTTACTTTGATTTGTATTTGGAGAATTAATTTGCTTTTTCTTATTTCAAAGGCTTTCAATAGATTTTCAGTTTTCAAAAGCTCTGCTTCCAGAATTTCACAATTCAGGTAGTTTGTTCAAGGGACTAGCAAACTGTTCACTACCAACGTGAACTGAAGCATAGTTGAGCTCATGCAACAAAGCAACAAAGCTCATAGTGTGTCATCACTAAGATGACACACTAAGATCACCAGGATCCTTGGTGGCTCTCAGCTGTATAGTATTTCGTCAAGTTCTATCCACAATTTCTTCACTTTGTATCAACAACACTGGTATAAGAGCAACATTAAACACATCAGCAAATAAATAGGAGTCCTATTTTTTAATCAACTACGTCAGTTTTTGAATAAATTATTATACAACTCTAAGAATGTGTGTTTTCACAATATTTTTTCTACTTTAACCACACATATGGCATGTGCCCTTCCATTTCATAATATTGATTTCACTCTTCCATAATTGCGTTTTGGCCCTATCAATATGCCAGAAAGGCAACAACAGCAACAAAAACATATAAAAATCTGTGAAAAAATGTGATTGCAAGCTGTTTCCCTTGGAAATAGATGCAATTTTGGGACTTTTCCAGTTTTCTGTAAAAAGTTCACCTACTAGCAATCTTAGATGAAATCTATAAAAAATATTCCCTTCTATTCACAAAGACAGAACACTGGTGATGACAAAATTTCTACACAGTGTAGTCCATTATGAGAATAACACATTTACGAGAGTTTGTCATCTGAATGACGTTTTGCTGAAGGTTTTCCAATATTTTAAATGTAAGCCCAGGTGCTTTGCTAATTTTAAACTTATTCCTGGAATTTTTATCCCCTCATGTATCTTTTATTGAAAGGCAATTGATTCCAGTTCTTCTTTTTCTGAAATATCTTTTCTTTTATCTTAAGTTCATTCATATAACTCTTGTATAAAATCCTGTTTCCAGTGTAACATTAGTAATTCCAAGGGGTATCCCTGAGGTTTTGAGGCAGATGATCTCAGGGCACAAGGCTGAGCCCAAGCACACAATTCTCCCAGTTGCATAGCTCCATGTTAGCATTGAACCCATTAACACAATTTTGACTCATGCCAGTGCTCTCTCAACCAAGGCTCAAGTATGTTTTGTGGAGCACTGTGAGCCAAACACCAATTCGAGTGGGCAGCAGGGATGAGGATGTCTTGTTTTCTGGATGAAGAGTGCACCATGATCTGATGATCATGGTAGGCCTTGATCATCAGATCAGAGGAAGGCCTTGTCTTACCTCTTGTGCTCCTGGAGTTTACCCAAATTTATTTACTGGAATAAAGGCAGCCAGTGAATCACCTGAGTTTCTAAACATAAGCAAAAATAATCATATTTACTGCAGAGGGCACTGGGGTCATACTCATCTTCTGGGAAGTTTACACAAGCTGAAAAGAAACCTGCAGTCTCTGAACAAAAATATCTTCCTTGGCAAACGCTAAATTCCACCAACCAAGGAGACAGCTTGGAGTATTTCAGCCAACTTTAAACATGCTAAAGCCAAATCCCACTTATGTACTTAAATACACTCTCTCCTGTGAAATGTGATTTTCATCCCCATGGGTAGGCATCACTTTGGACCATACTCCGGAGAAGTGCCAAATCCCAGTAGCAATGCACCACCAGGGGTACAGGAGCCCACACCACTGTGATTGCCCAGCTCAGACCCAGTCAGGGTTGGCTCAGCTCATACAGTGGAGCCCTCACTCTGGAAGGGCTCTGGAGTTTCTCATAATGCCTACACCCAAGTAAATATTCCTGCTTGTAACAAAATGCCTGAAAAGAGTCAATGCAGGAGCAAGCTAAAAGATGTTTAAAAGATGTTGTTCACACAGTCTAAAAAGCTGTGTGTGCTTTCCCTTCTTAATCCTGTTCCAGACCCTCTGAACCAGAAAAAATAAATAAATTAATCTTCTAGAACTAAAACCATGAGTCTCTACACCAAGGTCCACACATTACACAGTAACTTCTAAAAGGCAGAGCAATGTCTCTAGGCTGTTGGGGAAATGTGAGTGGTCACTTGGGACAAAACTAAAGGCTTTTTTTTTTCTGCAAAAGAGTAGAGAGTAGGATGGGAACGCAACTCCCACTGAAAGTCAATGGGAGTTGAGCCTTGAAGTAATTCTGAACTTTTGAAATTCTCAGTTCAGTTCAGCAACCCAAAACCACTTAATAAATCCCAAGACCAGAGAGCGAAAAGGAAAAAAGAGAAAACCTATCCCACATAAAACTACTTTTTTTTCTACTAATTTCTGTGGAGGAATATTTACTAGTAGTCATTTCTTCTGTGAAAATTAAAAATCCTTTTATTAAAACAAAAAGAAATCACACCTTTTTTGGCAGTTATGGTTTAAAAAATTGGTAGTTCAGTCTCCACATTCTAGTTACAAACAGCATTGCCACTCCTGAAAACAAAGCAGAGAACCAGATTCTCACCAAATGAATTAGGATTAAAAGTATTCGTGCTAGAACAAAGGTAGCATGGGAGAGACCAAATAATTAATCTGAGGATTATATTTAACATTCATTTCTTACCATGAAGGTAGAAATAAAAGCTAAACCATTTTCGTGAGCTTGCTTAACTCATTTTATATCATTTTCAAATGCCAAGTCCTGAGAAGTCCTGACAATTAGTCCTTACACTATCTTTTGCAGATCACACATGGAGTCTACTCAAGAAAAAGAATTTTCAATCTCGAATGACTGACAAAACAGCCTCTGCTCCAATAAACTTCATCTAGACTTACAAATGTACTCTTTTTATTGCTGGTATCATAAGAAACCAGGCAGTCACCTTAAAACTAATTGCCCCCTAAGCAGATGGCCTAGGCAACCAAAGAGACATTCAATAACAGGGTAAGTTTTGGTATTTCTTCTGCTTGTTGGACCACTCACAGGACAGAGTCCTGACAGAGTCATGCTATGACAGAATATTTGGGGCAATCTTGATAAGGCAGGAAAAAAACAATGTCTTCCTTTGCTCCTCTGAACTTACCAAGATGACTGCTGCTGACTTTTGCCTCTCTGTCCTAAAGAGAAGCGTGTACAATATTACATACAGGTTCTAATCTGATACAAACCTCTTTCTCTGGCCTTTTACCCATCCATGATCAAACTACTTGTCCTCCTCCCTTAACCTTCTTTTTCCAGAGGCTTTCCTGTCTGACTCTAACAGCTGTTTGTCCTTTACAGGCACTGTCTTCCCACAGCTCACAGCTGCACTAACAGATTTTCCAGCTATCTGCCCAGTGTCTGAGTCTTTCTTTTGGCTCTCCAGCAAACCCAGATTCTCCACCTGCATCTCCGGGTTATCCCCAACACTCAGAGTGGGATCTTGCTTTAATTTTACTGGCACCAATTCTTAATAGCAATACTCTCTTTTATTTTTGTAATGTTTTTTCTTCATCAGAACAAAGGGAAAGCAAGACAAATATAAGAGGAAACAAGGATGTTTTACGACCAAGCACATGATGAATATAAGTCATAGAATCCTAGAAACTGAAGCTGGAAAAGACTGGCTATTTGATCATCTTGGCTGTCCCTGCCAGTGTAAGGCTGCTCCCCACGGTACTTTTAAGGGCAATAAAGCATGTAGAATTAATGATTATTTGACCTTTTACTATGGTTCACAATGATGTTACTGTATTGCTTTCCAGTCTATTTTTTCCTATGTACACCAAACCAGCTTCAGCACTTCCCTTTTCACTGCCACCCAGAAATGTTGCCTCGCTCTGTAAAAAAATTGATCTGTAACACCTAAGCCCAAATCTTTTAGATGGGAAATTCTTTTCTCTGATTTTGACAGAATCTGCCCATTACAGCCCATATTTGTTTCATTTAACAGGCTTATTTTCAAAGTTTTAATGTTAATGGTTTGTTCTTACATTTCCCATGTTCTCCCCGAGCTGGTTTATTCCTGAAGTTGTATCCTCCCCTAAGTTACCTTGTATGGCATTTCCCCACCCCTTGTTCCAACTCCTTCCCTATCAATCACTGTTACCCTGCCCCTTGTTCTGGCACCTTCCATGTCACTCCAAGCCTGAACCAATCCTTTGAGCGTTCCTCCCCCTGGGTGTTCCTGGGTGTTTCCTCACCCTCCATGCCCCATTGGACCATGTGCCCTGCCCTCTGCTGCCACTTGCCCCAGCTGGCCCCAAAGAAATGCTGTAAGCCCTTCACTCTGCCCCTGCTGATCCCTCACTGGATTGTGTTTGGTACCCACCCCTTGCTCTGGTGCTGTATAAAATCCCGAGGACAGTGGTGTTCGGGACTCTTTTGTTCCTGAGCCCCTTCAATCTGGATAAACATTCTGTTGGAACCTCAGCACTGAAGAGCCTCCTCCTTCTCCTTTACCCACCCCCTGACTGCAGTGAGAGCCCTTCCACTGCAGAGCAAGTGTCTCTAAAGGTTCAGCTGTCAGCACAAACCCCACACCACAGTTGTTCCCCACACCTGGTGCAGCGCCGGGGTTCTTCCAGCTAGCCCAGGCTCTGGTGGGCTGCGTCATCTGCCTACTGAAAGAGAAGCACATACTTCAAATTCTAGAATTTCAAACATTTTTAAAGAACAGGCACAACAGTGGTAAATCAAAGCAGAACTTGCTGATCTCTTTGCCTTCTTAGAACCAAGGAGTCAAAGAACCATGGCTGGAAAGGACCTCTATACAGCAACTGATCCAAACACCCATCCAAGGTAAGCCCAGGTCTAAACAACAAGTTGTTCCAAGCTTTGCCCATTTGAGTTCCGAGGACAGAAAGTCAATGAGATGCTTCAGCAATCTGTTCTATCAAACAACCATCCTCGCTGGGGAGAACTTTTTCTTTGTTTGACTGCAGTTTCATGCCTAGCAGCTGCAAGAGCAGGGCTGCTCCCCAAGAGGCAGAACAGTTTCAGACAAGATAGTGAGTACTCTTTCAAGGTCAATGGAAGAAGCAAGAGAAGGGAAAACAGAAGGCAAATTTACCTACAGGATAGGTCTGGAACCCATCCTGAAGAAGCAACCAATATACTGGGACAGCAGGAGAGATTGCAGTACCTTCAACACAACTCGGGCATAGCCTGAAGGTCTAGACCTGTCATTTCCCTTGCTGTTACTAATGTCTGCTGGTTCTCTTCCTGTCACTATGAATATCTCAGAGAGTTTACCTTCATACTCTCTACAAACAATCACTCACTGCATAGGCAAGGGCACTCATTGGTCTTATTTTCTGAGGAAAACCACCTTTCCCTCAGGATTTTATACAGCATGTTCTTCAGACTTCAGCCATTCTGGGGGTCCTCTACTGGGATTTATTCCGTATGTCGGTATCTTTCTTATCTTGTCTTTGTCCAATTCAAAACTGGACAGAGTCCTTCAGGTGTGGTGTTCCACTAAGTACAACAAAGGAGGAGAATCCAAATTCCTGCTGGCTATCCTCTTGCTAATACAGTCCAGTATTCAGCTGTCCTTAACTCCTGCAAACACATTTTGACTTGTTCTTCTCTGCCCAAACCTCCCTTTAAATTTTTTGCAAAGCCATTTTCTACCCGGTCAGAACCCAGCCCTTTTTGCATGAGTTTATCCTATTTCATGGCCTTGTTCTTTGCTTTGTTGAACTTCATAAGGTTTTAACATATTTATTGAGCCTCTCATGATCCATCTGAATGGCAGCCATGCATTATAGTGGTTGTACACGCAGCCCGCAGTATATTGATTACGACATGGTGCTGTCAGCAAAGCTGGTGAGGATGCATTTCATCCCACCACCCAGACATTAATGAAAACATTGATCAGTATACTGACCCCAGTATTGCACCTTGAAGAATGGCACTTACAACCAGTCTTCAGCTTAGCTTCCACTGTACTTTGGGGCCAGTGATCCTCTAGCCCCATACAGGTCTTTCTAGCATCTACAAAGATGCTATGAAAGTTGGCACTGAAGGGTTCAGTCAAGTCAAGGAGAAAAATAACCTCTGCTCTTCTTTAATTCTCCAAGTCAGTCATCTCCTTATGAAAGGCGACCTTATTGGTCAGGCATGATTTGCTCCTGGGTAATCCATCTTGGCAGTTCCCAAACACCTCTTGTCCTTCATGGGACTGGAATTGGCATTGAGGAGACTACAGTCCATTGCCTTTCCTAGGGCCTGAGACTGAGCTGACAAGACCCTTCTTGCCCTTCTAAAGTGTCTGCATGACATTGCTGTCTTACAGTTGTCAGGAAACTTCCACAATTCCATGGCTTTTCAAAGATGATAGATGACCTTCATTATTTTTGCAAGAACTTAGAATTTACAACAATTTCTCAAAAATATGAGAAATTGACTTACACCAAAATTTGAAAGTCATATAAGTACAATTTTAAGGGCATATATTGGAAGGGAGAGCATGCACAAGACAATACACATAAAAGTCAGGGAATTTTCAATCTGGAGACTACTAGTATAATGAAAGTATAAAGTCTGAAAAGTAGTTTTTGTAATCATAGAGGCTTTCCCCAAAAAAATGGTGAGAATCTACACTGAGAACTGTCACCCTAGTAAGTTATATTAACATCATCAAAATTAACCTTGGGATGTTTGCTAGATGGGGAAAATATTTCTTTTATTATGTTAATTTTGAAAAACAATTCTGACATCAAAAATAGATGCATTTGCTAAAAAATTAAAATAATGAAACAAACAAAAAAACATAAGCAAGAAAACACATACAAAAAAAAAAACAATCAAAACTTTACAAATCTAAAGGATTTGATAGACAGGTGTATTCCTCAAGCACTTTCAGGTGGCATTTTCAGTCAGAAATTGCTGAGACATCATTTTTTGACATTTTGTCTGTGTACAAACTAAACAGATACTCAACTGGGACCTTAAAATTGGGCTCTGCTGTTTTGGTTTTTCATGATCCTTAGGAAGCATGACATTTTTCCACTGGTTTTTCCAGCAGTGGGAATTCTGTTTCAAGCTCAAAGAGTGAAATACTCTTCCTATCCCAGCTAGGCACAGTGAGCCTCGAAGTTTCAACTAGTAAATCAAAACTTCTCATTCTAATAAGCAATCTCAAAGTTTTTCATTGTTTTATCCTGGAGCATTTTATTATAACTCCTTGCAACCTTTGGAAGGTGCTTAATGCATATTTTTGCCTTGTTAATGCAATGTCTTTTACATAGTTCATTAAAAAGAGACATACAGTAGATTTTTATGATCTACATTTATGTGGGAAAAAATGCTGAGAAAATGGTTCATTAATAATGCTGAATCAAAATACTCACTTTCAAAAACAAAACAAAACAAACCCCACCAAAAATGCTGCTAATGCCAGACATAAATTCATTAGTCTTTCCAAACCAGAGTCTCAAAGTCTTTCAATATGTCATTTGTTGTTCGGTAATTTTTTCCACATGTTTTTTTACCTTCCATGAAAAAAAATTCTTGCCCCATAAACATTTTTTCCCTCCTGCTTCTGTTGCTAAAATGTAGCCTGTAGTATAGCTTCTTTTCATAGCTACTGAGACTTGAGTAGAACCCTTTTTTACAGTTTTGTAAAAATAGCAAGAAATCCCAGACAGGGTCTTCAGATGGTTCTAATCAGCATCACTCCAAAGAGTTCAAGAAACTCTATTAATATAGACCAGCTGAGAATCTGGCCCCCTTTATGTTAGAAGAGAAGGAAAACAATTTTTCTTGTTCTTTCCTTGGCTCTTTAATATGTAAAAAAGGATGATATTCACTCTGTGTGAAAATCATCCCCCCTCAAAAGCAGCTCCTGCCAACCTGAACACACCAATGGAGCATATCTTAAAGAATTTATATTCTTGTAGGCAAAGCTCATTTTATTCTATATCCTAGTGAATGCCTCCACAAGTGTAGAAAGCTGATCTCAAAAGGAAAGCCAGACATCCTATGAGTTTTTATGGGGAGTTACAAAAACGATGAACCATTGACCTTTCTAGATCCATTCTCTAGCACCATATTACTAAATAATGTAGTCTTGAGGAAAGTATCTGAATTTAAGCTTTGCAGCTGAATGTAAAGCCACTACAGAGGATGTCAGTCAACAGATTGTGTTTTGGACAGGCAGCTGGAAGTTTTGTCCTTACTTGGAGCAGGTAGCAATGGCATGTCCATGTTCATAAATCCCACTGTGAGGTACCGTGTATTCACCATTACTTTAATGGGAGACAACTTTTCTGGATCAGAACAAGTTCCTGTCATACCCCTTTGGAGTTCAGGCAAAATAAAATTGCATTTGCTCAAAACATACAAAGACACCTACCTAGTTGTCCATGATCCTACCGTGTTTTCATGGAACAGGCATATTCCATATCCAGTAAAACATTCAAGCCCTAATTTCATTCAAGCCCCAGCCCAGTAAAATATTCAAGCCCTAATTTTCAGAGTATAAGAAGTCAGTAAAACTGTGCCTACTTTCATTGAAGTGCATAATTAAGTACTTTGCTGGCCTGTGGTCTCAAATCATCGTGCGCCATATTCCAGACTGAATCACAGCTACCACGTTCTGCCTATGTAAAATTCTATTGCCATTCCATATTTCCCTTCCTCTGAATCAATTCTGGGTTAAGTGATTGGGGCAGAGCAGTTCTGCTGCACAGCTGACTTCATTCTGGTAATTGTAAAAGAATGTCTATGCATCTCAGCTGGAAATCTTTGCAGGCATATATTGCTGTATTCAAGTGGTAACAAAATGTAGTAAGCATATGTGTGAGGAAAAGGAAAGGACAAGTGGGTCTCACAGATGGTAGAACAGTTTTGTTTCCTTTTAAGGAACTCAAAGAAGGGTTGCCAAGTTGCAGCCACAGAGCTGAAGTATCTTTGTTCATTGCAAGACCAAAAAAATATTTCACAGCTGAATGTACAGTGGTTGCTTTCTCTGTCCTATTCTGCCCATCCCTTCTGTCTACAACTGCTTTGTGACTTATGCTGAATGAGGAGCATTAACTATGGAGTAATGCCTGTACAGCCTACTACAAGTCTGATGTACACGGGCAAGGCTGGTTTATAATGAATACGAGCACCTGATCCATGTTTTTTTACTCATGTCTACCCTGTCATTAGGGTGTCTCTTTCCCATTACTGTTTCTTTGACATCTCCGCTGACAGCAAGAGAAAGATGACCACCTCCTTCTTCTGGTAATTGAAATCTAGTTACGGTCTACAAATGGAAAAGATTAGGAAAGCTGGTGTAACTGTTATTGCTGCAACATTAACAAATTTGCCCAACACAGAACAGAGCTGGTCGTGAGTCTCACAAATCAGCCTTCCTGGTGGTAGCTGAGTACTAGTCCCAGCTGAAAAAAGGACTAAAGAGGCATATGAGCAGGAAAAGAAACAAACCAAAAGTTTAACTAAACAACTTAGTACATCAGGGAAAAAAAAAAAAAAAAAAAAAAAAAAAAAAAAAAGGAAGGAGAAAGATCTTGGTTTGAGTTCAGGGTAAAAGTTCATGTAGTTCTTGCTGTAACTGAGCCATTTCACACAGAACATCTGCAACTGTTCTAACGGTCCCCTTACACTTTGTCATTAAAATACCTCCAAATGAATAAAAATATGGTTTTTTTCTTCAGGTAAATTGTGCTGTTTTGTACAAAAATCTCTTAAATCTTTTCCCGTCCAATCATTCCTATTTTTACATCCAAGAGACTAAAGCCCTTGGATGGATGTTCAAGAGTTGGATTGACAAAGTAACCTAAGCACTACTAAAGCACTATAATACAAATCCCCACTGGTGGAGAGGACCATCAACCACAAGCTAAAAGCCTAAGCTTCTTACATAATGACTTGGGTCCTTCCAGATAGTAATGAACAGGCAGCACATGAAGGAAAATATCTCATGCAGCCAGCAATAAATGCCAGCATGGTATTGTAAATCAGGAAAAGAAGGGAAGTACGTCTATGTCTTCCAGAGCTTAGAAAAGTGTACTAGCCACAGAGTATTGTATTAAAAAGCAAAACAAAAATTGGAGGCAATACTTACTGAATCACTACCACCACCCTTCCTATTTGATGAAGAATCCAATGGCATTTCATTTGTTCACACTACACCAAACATTCTGGTTTTCTTAGCTTACACAAGCAGAAAAACACCTGATCTGTGGATGCTCAAAATTCTTGACTATGAGATAGGTACCCCACTACAGAGGACACTTAAAGTTAAGGCCTTGCTGAGTACGGTTCATAAAAGAAACGTATACGTATAAGAAACGTAAAAGTCAAAGGCAGAGGTGTCTGCAGACTTCTACTGCCTACAAACTGGAAACTGCTCAAGAGGAAGTTGAGGATCAGGAATTTTCACTTGGGCATCTACTGTTGAGGCTAGATTAGTTAAACTCCAAATCTCTGAGGGATTTAGATTTGAGAGCTCTTTCCAGAGGCTTTCAGTCAAGTAGAAGTGTGTAAAACTCTTTCATATCCACACTATCCATTTCTCGTTCATATTTTTTTGTTAGCTGTCTGCTTTCTCCATTGTCTTTCACACAGATGTAACCTTGTACACTCATACCCTGAGGTACAAATGCTGTCAGATTCCACACAGAGCTTATGCCTGCTGGCACGGGCTGCACCAGAGCTTTGCATGGAAATGGTCTGTTTCCCAAAGCTGGAAAGGGCTTTTGCATGCAGACTATTAACCCACAGTTAAATTTCTGTGCAAATATCATCAGAGGAGAGTTTATTTCATTGGTTTTATAGCCTGGAATCATCTGGAAAGTCCCATGTCTAATCCCATTTAATCTGATAATTAGTAAATTAGGCAGATAGTTTGCTATAAGGGAAACAATTTTATTCTGGATAGCCCAGCATTGGAAACAATCCAGTCCCCTCAGACTGAAGGCCTCAGCTCTTACTGAAGTAGAGTGTGAAGAATCAATTCAAGTCTTCTCTTTCTTCGAGACATTCTTTGCTTTACCACTTTTCTTCTTGTTGTGCATAGGTTCAATCAGAAACTTCAAAGGACATTTTTATAACGGTATATTGAAGGTAACACAGTGACTCAAGTGGGAAAAAATATTGATAGAATATCAAAGGAAGTAAAGAATAGCCATTTATGGAAAAGGGACAGAAAAGAACAATGGAAGCATATGCAGACTCAACATCTTGGTGTTGCCATGAGTACAGGATGATAGGTAGGATGGACTAAATCTATGGGTACCTCTAAAAGCCTGGGCATGTTTCTTCTCTTTTAAAATTGCAGTCAACACTAATAAAGCCAGAGAGCTTCACATGCCTAAAACTAACGTGACAAAAAAAAAAAGGATCATCTCTCAGAAATGCAATTTGCATTTTAATTTGATGATGTAAGTGAAAGTAACACAAGACAAAGTGATAAAATTCCTTAAGAAAAGAGCAGTCTAGTGACACCATTTTGGATGTCCCACACTTTAGATAACAGACACGTAAATGGAGAAATGAAAAAAGAAACTGTAATAGTCAAGAACATAAATTATTAAAGCTTCAAGAAAAAATTCATCTGAGGAATATGGTACCTAGTCACAAGTTAGAAGCTTACAATGTGGCAATTGTCATTTCCTGCACTAAATGATGCTTTCAGTTTAATGGCACTTTTCTTTGCACAACTTTGCAGAGCAGATGAGCGGTTGTCTTCTACTGGTGGCCATGGCTACAGATCCAATGCACCTTGTGGCTTTAGCAGGAGATTTGCTCCTTTGCCTCCTCCTTCTCCACTTCCCCCTCATGCTCCAAAGACCTTCTCACACCTCAACCCAATCTGTACAGCCTCTGTGGGAACTCCAGTGGCAGCGGTAACTTGCATGCTGACCCTGTGATCTGCTGTCTTGTGCCAGAACCAATGGAGAAAGGAAAAGTCATAGGTCTCATATGCATTTGCACTATGCTACCTGAGGTCCTGTCAGAAGACATGCTCAACTCAGTTCCAAACTTATGCTGCAGCTCATTCTATTTAGTCAGAGAAAGCTTACCAAATATTCAATCCTCCCTCTTATACTGAGTTTCCCATAGTTACATATCAAATTACCTTCCAACTGAGTGTATATAAATACTTTTCTCTGAGCCTGGAATAATTTTCATCTCTATGTACCCCTATGTGACACAGCCTTAACTGCTGTCACACTGGCAGCTTCCTTTTTACATTCTTCTGTATTCTGCTTCAACCTATTTTTCTTGAAAGGCTTCACAGCGTACACGACACCCTGCAGCATGACATTGCCGAAGTTCCAGTATGAGATATCATGTGATAGCACAGCCAGCTTTTTACCGTGAGTACTCAGCTGAGTGAATTAGACCTTTCCTCTCATCCTGCCATCATTAGTACCAGTTTTTCAGTCCAATTAACCCGTTCCTGTAATTGCCTCTCACTATAAATGTTTTTACTTTTCAAGGGTGGTGATGACCAAAGAAGCTGCAGAGCTCTGCTAAGATGGATCTGTGAGATCTTCACAGCCACCATTATCTGCCACCATCAGCAACTTGCTGATGTGATGTATTTTGGAGGAAACTTTGTGGGTGCTGGCAGTCATCATACAGTGAAGAAAGATGTGAAGTTCTTACTGGAGTTCAGAACACCAAACTGTGGGAGCCACCACATAAACTCAGCCCACTTACAAGATCCATGACACAATAATCTAATGAATCATAGGATGTTTCAGTGGGTGTTTTTTAATGAAGTGCATGAAATACAGAAACAGATGGAAACCATTGTGAGAGAGCCCAACAAAAAGGTCAAGCAAACAGCAAGAGAATTACTTAAAAAATTGGCCCTGGGAAAAAAGAGAAATAGTGTGAGCCCTTCTTGGGCAGGATGCTCTCAGGAAAGGGTGTTTGAAATAGCTAGAATTTGCCTTCTATTGTTTAACTTAAATTACATTCCAGCATCAAGGTGGCCATGTACTTATGCCCCTGAAGAACTAGAATAGCAACAAAACGTCATGAAACCTAACTCTTCTCAGACCTGAAAGTATTCACTTTTCTATGGATAAATGCACCAGATAAATCACCTTTGCTTTTGCAAGCGGGAATTAAATATCCATTTTGTCAGAATCCCTTTGAAATATCCCCATGTTTAAAGAGGGGCAATTTGAGTGGTTTTCTGAGTGACTTGTTTTCCTTCAGTGAAAGTCTTTCAGCAGGAAAGAAGATCTACCACAAATCTGACTTTTCCCAAGATGTTTTGGATTTTGTCACTCTTTTGAAACAGAAAAAAAAAAAAAATATCCATGCTTTTCAGCTACCAGAAATTAAGTTTTGTAAGATGAAACTCTTTTCCTTAAGAAATTGAAAACGGTGAGTCAAACCACAGATACTTCTGACTGTCACCATTCCATTTGAAAGACAAAAGAAAAAAATAGAGGTTGGCTCACCTATTGATATAATTTAAAATACTGCCAGGAATAGGCTGTCTGTTTCCCACAAGGATGATTTTCCATTCCTTTTACCTATCTCTGTATTTATTAGGAAATTTATTTGAATGATAAACTCTATAAACAAGCCAAGTTCTTTTCTCTCCTAAGACACAGTAAATCAGGAATTAATTCATTCAATTTATCACATTTTCCAGATTTTAACCAGTAAAAATCTGAGCAGAATTTGGCTGCATGTCTCAGGTGTTTTGAGATTATCAATCATACTTATGATTGGTAATGTGTTAATAATGAAAAAAGCCCAGTGAAGAATTTATAGATATGAATTGTTCTACCCTGACAGAAAGGGACAAAATCACCTATTTTTTTCTCATATTTGGAATGGTAGAATTTGTGGGGATGACAAAATATGTTCTTGACTGGAGCAGGGTAGGCTGGGAAAGATTAGCATAATGCCAGTTGGAGCAAGGGAGAGGATACCAGTGACATAGAGGGGCAGGGAGATATCTGCAAGGAACTAGAGGTCAAGACTCTCCCTCTGTGCCATTTGCTTCTCCAGAACCCACTGCCTTCACTCCATTTCTGCAGTCTGTTGACATCTCTGTAAATGGCAGCCAGACGCTCTGGCATATCAGCTAATCCTCACAGGCCAACTGCAAACTTGTTGAAGTGCACTCCATCCACCATGTAGTCTTGGACTCAGTATTGGCCTCTCAGATAAACTGATGTTTGGTGGTCATTGGTGGGGTACACTACAATTTACCCGTTTTTTAGAGAGCCTCCCAATCCCAGCAACATGAATGAAAATAAAGTAATATGGAGAGAGTATGTACATGCACTTTCTTTCCCACCTATGCCCTGTTTTCAGCACCAACAGGAGAGAGAGGAGGTGAAAACCATGCAAACAGAAGAGCCAAGGCTGCTAGAGTAGCTTGGTCTCAGCTCTAAATGAAGCATGAAGTACTGTTAGGCAATTATTCCTACTGGTTTTGTTAATATTTTGCCCCAGTGTCACATTATGCAGTGACGTGAGTAGGGAGTATCTAGCACACTAAACCACAATTGCACTCTGCAACATGCAACTTCATTACATAATCTCTGAGAAATAACTATGTTCTCTGCAGCTGATCTCACACTACTCAAAAATATAACCCCTTGACTGCTGCTGAATGTACCCATATTCCCACGTCAAGCCAAGCTGACACATACTAAACACCACAATGACGCATGGAAAGGTCTGGTACAGTGCTTCCTGCCTTTATGGCCGTAACAGAGGATTACCAAATGGGTTATGTCCATTCCGCTCCAAAACACTGACATCCAGTGGCCAAAGCAGATTTGAAGTACAGCCTCTGCTTTAGGACAGATGTGTAATCCATACAGGGGTTTCTTTTTCTAGTAGTCCAAGTTGTGCGATGCAAGTATTTTCATAAATGGGTTGAGGAGGGCAAATTTCTTTACGGAAATCTTACCTTCCACCCCAGGGCTGCCTCAAAGCACATGAGCACATGGCTGGAGCATGTCCTATAAAATGGCATGTAGGATTCTTTTGTTTATACAGTGAATGCTCATAAACAACAGCTGGACAAAACTGTTCACAGATCTTGCAGAACAGGCTGCAAGTAAAAGGGGTAGACTTTCAGAGATCTAGATTTTCAAATGGTCTAAGTTCACACTAGCATTTCTTTTTCTGTCCTGAAGGCACTTGTCCATGGGTTTGAACTGCTTTGCCTCTTTGATGTTTACCAGAAAATACCACTGCGACAATCCTGATTTTCAGTGTTCTGTGCTACTGGCCCAGTAAAAAACTAGGAACCCCTTAGAACAGCAAGATCCCAGAAGCAACTCTGATGTTTTTCTCTGGGTACATGACAGCATTTTACAAATAATTCTTACAGCTAGGGGTAGGAATTGAACAAAACTCTGGAACCACACCTGTGT
Source organism: Certhia americana (assembly GCA_018697195.1). Lineage (NCBI taxonomy): Eukaryota > Metazoa > Chordata > Aves > Passeriformes > Certhiidae > Certhia > Certhia americana. The sequence continues at coordinate 122,096,513 of CM031858.1, read as the reverse complement.
CTAAACAAACCCAGCTTTGGTTCATTCTACACTTCCATGATAATTCCACATCATTACTATGAGGTGACAGCTCAGCTCAGCCAGCACAGGAAAAATCTACTGGGTTTCTCCACTCAGCCTTTCAAAAAGACATGCAGTGATTAAAGTCCCCTTTGCATTCCTGCATCCCTAGTGCTTCCAAGGCTCAAGCTGGGACGGCTTGCATTGACTTGGTGTGTGTTTGCTACAGACATGTGGTAAACCCAGGGTTACAGTTCTAGACTAGAAAGTAATTGTGCAATTTAGATATCTAACCCTGACCTCCTTTAGGCATCTGTATTTAACTGGAAAACAACGAACTTTAAGATTTTCTGTGATTCTGAACTTTCAAAAATGCAGTCTAGACACATTAAAGATTATAAAAATGTTACCGTTTTCTGGATTTAAATCACAAGTAGTCAACTGGAGGAGAAATGGCAAAAGCCCCAGGAGGCCGTGTTACTGTTTAATTCTTTTTAGATAATTTTCATTTAAATGCCATAGGTCAGATGGGAAGTTATGGTTCTCAAAAAAATGAAGAATATTGGTTTACTTCCCCCTAATCTTACAAATTCTGTTCTTCACACTGAAGAACAGTTCCAAGACACAAAATCTCCATTTATTCTGAGGTACATGTAGGCAGAGCAGTTGCACCCAGCGCACAGGCACCTGAGCTAACCAGCCCTCTGTAAAGAGAGGCACCTGTGTCAGAAGTGGTACAGTAGTGCTGGCACTCAGCATCCCCAAAGGTACCAACCTTGTTTCCAGTTCATGGAAGGCTCAGCAACAATGCTGTCCTGAGATGTCCTCCATGACAAAGTCTAGGTGTGCTGCAAGGCCCATTGCCCTGCAGGGCTATGTTTGTACACACCAGGAGAAGCCAGAACATGTAGCTAGATGTGTAAAAGTGTAGTTGAAACACTCTCATTCACACATGCAATTCCCAGGCATGAGAGGCTAAGTATATCCTCAGTGATAGGGTGAGTCTGTGTGTGCAATTACGGGCAAGGATCCCACCTTGACCATTGCAACTTCTCCACCTCAAGCCTTTGCATGATAGTGGCAGGGATGCTGCTGCATTTGTAGTTGCAAAGGGCAGGTATGGCTGCAGTACTGCAGGAGGCTGCCTTGAAAATCTTATTCTGGAACAAGGGATAACTGATTATTTCAGAATAGAAATGTCAGCTTTTGAAAAGGAACATGTGCAGAGGCACATGTAGCTTAATCATCCTGCTCTCTCTCCTTCTGTATGGATACATAGATGAGACAGTCACTAAATTTAGTAGTTGCTATAGTAGAAAGGGTATTATTGTTTTAAAATCAGGAAGTAACACATTCTCTCCATTTTTCAGTATTTACCTTATGCATTCTAATGTACATTCAAGAACCAAGTTTCAGACATGAGCATTGTCAATTATTACAGTTTTTTTTCCCTTTTTCCTAGAATTGTCTTTCATGTAATGCCTTCCAGACCAGCTCAGCTTTTCATAAACAGTGTAGTGAAACTATAATAGCATTGCTGCAGGTTTGTTGAGAGTAAAGCCATATTAACTCTAACTCGCTATTGGCTTGACAAAATTTGCCAGCAGTATGATGCAAGATTACTCTTTTACTTTCTTTTTTTTTTCCTTTTTCCCCCCAGCACCTTCCAAATTTCTTTTTCTTTTCCAGAGTATAATATCATTTGCCAGTGTTTTTTTCCAGTGCACTTAGCATAATGTATCCCTTAAGCAGAGAAACAGCTGTATTTTGACATTTGGCAAAGACAAAACATAGAGAATAATGACTCAAAATCAATGTAAGACAATCAGAGTTGTCTCCTGAAAGGTGCGCAAAGAATGTATACTTACAACTGCAGGCCAAGATTTCAGATCTGGAGGCCTAAAATAAAACACTGATTGAGAAGTGGGCCTTGTCTGCACCACCATACAGAACATTCTAAAAGTAAGACCACATTTGTGAGGAAGAACTAGAAAAGAGGCATTCAGCTTTACTGTGGGTTTTGTGTTTTTTAATAATTCATTTGAAAGTAAATGGACTCCTTAGAGGAGGAAATGGATTGCTAGCTGAAGGGTTATACTTCAAATGTCATATATAATCTCACAAGAAAACAAACTCCTTGGCATTCTTACGGTTTCTTAACACATTCCAAGTACCAACAATAAAGAAAGGTAGAAAGAATCTCAAATAGGTTCTGGAAACAAAACCAGAAGGACAACACTAAAGCACAGACTTCCAATATAATTAAAGGCTAGGAAGTCTTTTGTTGGTAGATGAGCACTTGAATTAATGATTTCATAAATACAGCTGGCCAAGGAGATGAATTTCCATTCTGTGATAATTTCCAAATTACCAGAATACTTTTCATCCTGCTTTGCAAGGAAAAAGCCAAACACTGGAAATTTTTCACAGAACTGAAGTCCAGCCATATTTAGTTTCAGAAACTCTTAAACACAAGGTGTTTCCAAAATGAAATGTGTTTCCTAAGATTGCTGGCAGTCACCAACTGGATTGAACACAATTATCATTAATAGTAACAGTAACAGCTGTGCATTACTGAATGCTAGTCTAAAATGTGTTAGTCTGGGGCTTCTACATAACCACCATGATATTTCTGTGCTAATTGCCATCTGCACTGGCCAGGGTTCCTCCAACACCAGCTGCAGAGCAGCTCAAACTGAGGTGTGGAACTTAAAGGGCCTGCAACCTTCAACCCGAGATCATTTGTAGAAATGGTTCAGAGACATGACACTTGGAAACTCACCACAGACTTCCCATCCTGAAGCATCGAGATCCCTGCATCTAGGATGGACAGTTTCTCCAGCTAATTTGAAACCTTGGATCCCCCCAGTCCTCAGTTCATCCTTTAGATGCCTCCCAAGGAGGCAGGAAAGGGACTGGCTAGGAAAGCTGGCAAGTTTCTATCTGAAGCCTGCCCAGCATTTAAAGTTCAGCTCCTACCTGTCATCCACCACCATGTAAAAAAGATCTGTCCAGCTGCTTCCCCACACTCTTTGCCACCCTCCCTCCCTACATAGGAAGCACTGCACCAAGGCTTTGTACAGTTCATTTGCTCTGGCAGCCTGCTCTGGCTGCATTGGAAAGGACACTTCCTTAGAGCACCCGCCTGTGTAACCCTGCTCTACAGAAATAAAACCTTGTGTGACCCAAACACTTTGATGTCTGCAACGTGAAACCAGAAACGTCATTCATCTTACTTTACAAAATAAGCAGCAGCAAATTCTATTCTTACCAAAAAGCCTATTGTGTTTCCTTTATTTTAAACTTACCCTACCAAAGGATCAGCTGACGTCTACACCATTGTAGATCCTTCATTCTCTGCCAAGATGATAGTCTCACTATTGCCTGTAAAATCTCATACAGAAATAAAAACCAAAACCACCCAATTGCTTATGGATCCTTTATCACCCATTTGATGTCTATGGCTCAATCTATTCCAGCCTGCTTGCTTTTTCTCACTCTGTTAAAAGGACAGACTCACTGCTTGAAGCTAAAATCTGAGCAGCTGGTCATTTCAAACAAGCTCAGTTTCTGTGAAAGACGGAGGAGATAATGTTTCACCTCCATCACAGTCTATGAAGATAAGATGTATGTTTCCTAGGCAGACTCACACAGCATGATTAAAAGGGCTTTCCATATTAGAAGCCTTGAGTTACCCCAAAACACCTCTTTCTGTTGCTTTGTGGTGTATTGACCCTGCCTGGCTGCCAGGTGCCACCAAAGCTGCTCTATCACTCCCCTCAGCTGGACAGGGGAGAGAAAATAGAACAAAAACCTCACAGGTCAAGATAAGGACAGGGAGAGATCACTCACCAAATTCAGTCTTGGGCAAAGCAGACATCACTTGGGGAAATTCTTTAATCAGTTACCAGTCAGCTTGGAGTAGGATAATGAAAAAAAAAAAACCAAAAACAAAACAAAACCAAAAAAACCCAAATCTTCAAAACACCTCCCTTCCTTCTTTCTGGGCCTAATTTTTGTCATTGTTTAACCCCAATTGCTAAATAACCACCTCAGTAACTCTCTCACTCCCTCTTCGAGAATGGAAGAGTGGAGAAATTGGAGAGAGAAATTCTCTCCTCTAAGAGAATTGGAAGAGTAAAAGTGAGAAAACTTGAGGGTTGAAATAGAGTTTAATGGGATATCAAAAGCTGTGCACACAAGCAAAAGGAAACAAGGAATTCATTCACCATTTCCCATGGACAGGCAGGTGTTCAGACCTCTCCAGGAAAGCAGGGCTCCATCACACATAATGGTTACTTGGAAGGCCAAACAACATCACCCCAATGTGCTCCACTCTGCACCTCCATGGGTTGCGGAAGGACAGGTGTCTCGCCATGGTCCTTACCACAGGCTGCAAAGGAATCTCACCTCTGGTGCCTGGAGCATGTCCTCCTTCACATTCCTCACTGACTGGGGAGTCTGCAGAGTTGTTTCTGACAGAAGCCACCCCTGTAGCCCCACTCTACCTAAACCTTGCCATGCAAAATCAATCCATTACTCTTTGTTTTTCCAATAGAGGCACACGGCCTCTCTACCAAAGGGCTGCTTTCCTGGCTCCTTCAAAACATCTGCATCCTCTTTCAGGCAGAAATTCCATTCCCTTAGTGTTTCTTGTACAGCTCTCAGTAGGTTGTGCTTAACTTTTGGCAAAGTCGTTTCTTACTGTCTCTTCTATCCAGACCACAAGCAGTTTAAGTACTCCTCCTAGAGACTCCTGTAGCATCACAAAGTTGCAGAAAGATGGCAGAAAGCTCCTTCTCCAACTCAGCTATCTTTAAGAATTAATTAAGTGTACAACTTTGACTATGGACCACCCTGACAAGGCTTTGCTGCCAGAAGAACCACACAGTCAGTTAGGCATGACTTAGAAGCTTAGGACAAAAAACTGGGAGGAGCATCAAATTCAGTTTCCTTTTACTTAAGGAAACAATTTACTATAATTCCAGTCCTGCAATTAGCATATAATTCAATTTCTCCTCAGACTTTATTTTGGTAGGCTAAACAAGCAAAACTATCTTGGAGTTAGTCTACATCTGAGTCACAGTGCCAGCCTGGGCAGCCACAAGCCAGGTCTGACCCAGGAGCCCTGTCAAAGCCTTCACACGCACTGTGCTGGAGTTAATAGGCCCTGCTGAGAGACTGAGCAGGTTGTCTTGGGCAAAACTCTGGGCTAATGCTGCTCTATGTCTCTGATGAATGTTCCTTGGGAGATTTTTAATGAGACTACTCCATGCCAGGAACTTCAGATCTGCTAAACACATACCCAGTGATGGGCAGGAGAGGAGCCGGCATTTCCCAGTGAGAGGCGAGATGGCTTCTGCCTCCACTGAAAAACTGTGCAATGCCTGTCTTGCATGTGCCAGACTCTTCTTGGGAAAGGCAGTCCCACAAGACCTAGATGCAAGCCAGATTGGTTCTCCTGAAAGACAGTGTGTGGCCCTTAAGCATGGAGAACCACAATTACCGGGTCATCAACAGGTGCTCTTAAAACAATGTTATCTTTCTCAGTCAATGATTTCTACTGAAAATATTAAGTAATATCTGCCCAACATAGATCCTTTATGACTGCCTCCAATAACTTCCTCTTAGCCTCAGAGTTCCCTTTTAAGCAAAACACATGAAGTTTTCCTTTTAGCCAGCTCCTTACTCACCTTGCAATTTTTCTTCTAATTCCTATTTATTTCAGTTTAACTAGTAATTTCCTATGTGGCAGCATATCAAACACTTTACTGAAATCCAGATAGATCTACTGTATTTCTCTAGTCTAAAAATCCATTTTTATTAAAGAAAAATATTGGGCTGAACTTCAAGATCAGTCTCTGGTAACCTAATATTGCATGTTATCCTATTTTCCTTTTACCTCCATGTGCTTAATTATTTTTTCTTTAAAATTATTCCCCAGTCTTTTAATATACTTTAGGCTATGCTAATATATTTGACATTACCCAGAAATTTTTCCCCCTCTTTTCTCTTCTCCATTTGCACAGTACTACCAGTTAGCTCAACTTACTAAGTATCATTGTTAATTGGTTTTGAAATGCCAGTGCCTTCACAGTTTAGGCTAAAATTTAAGCTCATTGAGTTTTGCTTCAACTCAAGTGCCTTAATTTTTGGTTGAGCCCTTACAGACATTAGCTGTGCTGAGTTTGGACCCTTGTGCTGCATCACCATCTTTATTAAAAGCTGACGCTTCTTGTTTCACAAATTGTGCTGGGGTCTGGTCCAGTCCCAGCTAGCCCCAGGTCTGTGCAACCACAAAGTCATCTTATAATGTCTCTAGTTCAGAGTGATTTTGTTCTGTGAGGTGACACAGCTTGCTACATGAACTTACTGTTTATACAAGTGTTACTGGGATTGTTTATTCAGAGCACTGTACAACTCTGATGTGTAGCATATACTGGGTTGGTTGAGAGCATTATATTTCTCACTGTTTTAAAATTACAAATAATTTAGCGTTGTCTGCACTCGTAGAAGTACCCAGTACGTAGGAAAAGTTGACATCTTCCGAGGTTGTGTGTAGATCTTGGAATAATCTCAGACACCATGGCATTCATTTTGATGCTTTAGATATCAGACTGATAACAGAGCTCTTAAGAAAGCACAGTACCACAACTTTATGGCTGCTATATGACTAAATCCCATGTGAACTTGTTGTTCTTGAAAAGGCCAAAGAGCTCTTAAATTCTGTATTTATTTCAGATTAAGAAACAAAAACCAAAACAAATGTTCTTGTTCTTTGTTCCTTATTGACTAGATAATAATAGGAGGTTACTTTGAAATTACTTTGTACAGTTATTATTATTGGAAGGCTGTTTTCTACAGTACAGACTTCAGAGTCTGCAAAACAGCCTAGCAGTCAATCTTTTATGCTGAAAATAGATTTCCTTGAAAAAGAAACCAAAATGAATGCCAAGATCAAAGAAGCCTTCAGTAACCTTTTGGCCCATATCTTTGTAAAGCACCTGCAGTGATACAGGAAGAAAAAAAAAAAATCAAAATCAACTCTTTCACAGGATTCTCAACACAGACTGTTAGTGAGCCTTTGTGGAAAAGTGCAGACAAACACACACAGACCCATACACAGACACACACAGCAAGCAAGCGGGGCCAAAGGAGCAGGTTACCCTGACAATAAAGTGATGTTAGCCAAATGTGACCTAACTTCTCCACAGAACTATCCAGGCAGAACTGATTCCAAGGGATTTGCTTACACAGAGAAAAATCCTCCTTTTGGTATCTTCATGTTGATTTTTTCAGGGGGAAAGGAGGTGTTTGTTTATTTTAGTTGGGTTTTTTTTTTTTCTTTAAATTAGCACCCCAGATGTTAACCCCTTACTCAGTAAGTTGCAATGTAGCTGTCTACCCACTTTTCCAAAGTACATTAGTTTGACCATAAAAGTCCGTATTTAGTCAGCAAAAATGCCCTAAGACTGTACTCACATTTAAAGTTCTGTTGTTCTAGGAACCATGCAAGCATATGTGAAGGCATGGACTTTCCCCTAAATCATTTGCAATAAGTAAAGAATCCAGTCAAGATAAATCCAGATTAGAGCATTCAGAGAAATAGTGGAGAACAGGACGTAATCTTTGCCACATCTGTGTACATTAGAATGATTTATTGGCCTGTTTTTCATTTGAAAATGTAGAAATAAATTAAATGTGCAGGACATAGCTAGGAATATGTATGTATGGCAAGTTTACAGTCTCCTCAAGCTGTCATTTTATTAGCTTGGCAAATAACGGAAAGTAAAATTCTGGGTAAAATTCTTAACTTGTAAGAGGTTGTTTGTATTATTCTAGAAGTGGCAATTTCCCAGTAACATCTATTTTTTAGATAAAATAACTGCTGCACTACACCAATGCAAGTGGTGCCCTTTGGGCATAATATTAAAAATATGTTTTGGGGTTTTTTTCCATGAGATGATTTTATAAAAAAGGGGAAGCTAACGAGAATATGGGAAACTGTTGTCCACTCCTCAAAGTGACCTTCCTTTACCACTTGACAGTCAAACTGTGCATATTTAAGAGTTTTTCGTAAGCTTCCTTCCCTGTCTTAAATTCACTTTAAACCATTAAATAATTCTATGACAAATAGAGCTATTACCATAATCTGTGTGAATTTTTTCCAGCACATACAAATACAAATTTGTATTTGAGCAAATACATTAATGGCTGTCATGGTTTGAATAACAGGTGTCTGCTAACGAAGACAGGAGCCTCCCTTGGACTGGAGAATTGAAACCCCCTCCCTCTGAATTATTATGACCTTGAAATTAAGGGGCTCTCAGGCAGAGATATGGGAATAGAAACAACAGTTCTTTATTGAGGGAATTAAAATAAACAATAAAACCAAAACCCATGCAGTGTAACAAAAGAGAAAAAAAACCAAACAAATAAACAAACCAACCCACTGACAGAGTCAGGATACAACCTGACACCCTGTGGGTCAGGGTGTTGGTGGCAGTCCCATTCAAGGGTGGTTGCAGCCCTGGTGGCAGATATGGCTCTGTTGAAGTGATGCTCCTGTAGAAAAAATGGAGTTCTTTCACTGAAGGTCCAGTGGTGATAGATGGGCCTGGTCTTCCTTTGGGATTCCAGTGGAGAAGGCTGGTTTGGTGTTCCCACTCCCAGATTTTTCTGCAGGTAGGAATACTTGGCTCCTCCCCCTGGCTGGAGCATTTCCCAGTGGGATGCTGTAATTCTATCAGTGAGACTCAATGGCCCATTAGCAGAAGATCTCTCCCTGGAGGGAGGCTGGGTTGTGGAAGAGATCAGAAAACTGCCCCAGCAGGTTTATTGACAGTTGGCCATTGACAGACAATTACACCACCCCACACACCCCAGTTTCATCAGATGGTGAGAGAATACAGAGTTTGGGTTACATTTTGCACTGCAACCTGTTACAATGGCCTGATTCTGTGCTATCCAGAAGTGATAACAAACTGTCCAAAAATGCAAGCTGTAACCATAAGCCAAAGAAAAGATTCAGACATTACAGGGATGGTGTACCTGCATGACTTATTTCTGTAGGATCTTCTTAGAAACTCACAGTACATCCATACAAAAGAGCAATTATTACATGTTGCTTTTTGGGTTGAAATTTAAGAGTCTGTACTTATGACTGGCACAGTATTAGGACACTGTCTCAATAAAAATGTGTCTAAGTCCTTCTAGTGTAGATATGTCTGTATGTATATATATGTGTGTGTACAAAGTGGTATAATTCTCTTCAGGGAAAACTCAAATGTATAGTCTTTAAAACTCTGAAAAAAACTAATCTCTGGGGGGTTTTTTTATGTATGTCCATGCATGGTTTGACATCATCCTTGACTGCTGATAAGGAGGAGTCCATAATCTTCTGAAAGTTGCTTTACCTCTTGAGAAGCCATTTAACAACATGGCTTGTTGAGCAGTATCCAAATCCCTACAATTACCACACATGATTTGTTTCAGCTGGGAGTAGAAACAGGGTTCCACATACCACTTCAGCATCATGCTGTGTTAGGGACTGGTTAGTTAGGGGCACCTGTGGACTCTGTGCAAGAAGCACATTTGTGGTTGGACACTGATGATCAACATCCTGATCTGTATAAAGTGAGAGGATTTCCAAGTGCAGAAGGATAGAAAAAACAACAATAAAAGAAGAAAAAAAACCACAAATTTTGAAGACACACAACATTTAGGAATGTACTATAAGATTGAGGGAGGGAAGAAATGAGATCTGAAATTCAGGCATGGTTGCTAACCATGGCAACGTGGAGGAGAATGCCACAGAGAGACCAAAATGGGTGTAAAAGAGGAGCAGTTCAATTACTTTGCATAAATAGTTATTTACAACCATTTTTGAATCCCTAAACTGTCTGGGACATCTTCACAAAATGGGCAAATTATAATACAAAGAAGAAACAGGAGATCTAAACCAACATCTGAGCACCAAAAAACATACTCTAATAGCACTAGATGACTCTGATTGGACAAAAAACTCAGCTCAGTTTTTTTTTCTAGACTAGGAGTAGAATATGGTTTTGAAGAACTACAAGGGTGTTGAACCAGGATAACTGTTCATGTGGTGATGGCAAAGAGAGGCAGGAAGGGCCTTTGTATGGGTTCCACAGAGATGTTTATTCCAGCCATGCATGCAGGCAGTCCAGGGTCAAAGGCAGGGCTCATGGGAAGGGTTCAGGTTCAAGTATATGGGTGCTGGGGGCTGGGAGAGCATCAGGGACCAATTGTCAGGGGGGCATCAGGCTACAAAGGTGGGATTGGGGTATGGGAGCCAATGGGGAAATTGGGAGGGAGTGACGGAGGGACACATGGATGGGATGGGGAATAACAGGGCTGATTGAGGGAGAAGAACAGGGTACATTGGCATAACAGAACAGGGTATAACATTTTTCTGTGGGAGAAACCTCTTATGTCTGCTTAACATAGGCAAAGCCTCTCCACACAATGGTCTTGAAAATTTAACTTTACCTTATTGAGCCTTCTTACTGAGTGAAGTTAGAGTTGATAAAACCAAGAAAGATCTATAAAGCTGCTCTAAAATGCTTATGTTCCCTATTCCTGGGGATGAACAGTTTATCTTCCCAAAGCTGCCCCCAAATGAGGAAAAATGCTCATTAGTGGAACTGCTCTGTGATGTAGTCACTCAACACCATTTCGCCTCATATTTTCCATGCCTTTTCTTCCACTCTCTTAGCCCTAATTCCTCACTAGTAGTAATCCAATCTAGCCTTACCTCCCTTTACATTTTGTTCCTCCCTTTCCTATCAGAATAAAATAATTGTTCTACATAATATAACCCACATTGTTAACTAAACTATTTATTTATTTTTCATTCGTTGGTTTATTTTCTTGACAGTCACTGTCTATTTCACATTTTTTCCCACATTCTATCGTAAATTGCAAAGGTGTCGTTTCAAGAGCTTAAACCTGCTTTAGACACTGATTGTCGTCAGGCTTTCCTTCTCTAGGTTAAGGATTGCCTGTTTGCTGTTTGTCTTTTAGGATCATGGAGAAAATTCAAGATGCTAATCCTTCCTCACACAGTCCTCCATCATTCAGCACTTGCTTGGGTCTGCAGCCTTCATCTTCTTTCTCAGGTCCAGCCAAGCTGTTCAGTTTGATGACCAAGACATGCAGGTGGACATCACCTTTGCAGCACTTCAGCTCTGTGACATGTCAGGAGCTGATTGTGATCCCAATTATGTGAGCAGAGGTTTAGGACTGATCCAAACTCTGTCTCTGCTACTTCAAAATCCAACCAAAAAATTAGCAACAGAACAAGTGTAGCCGTGGAGATATTTCCTTCCCTTTTCCATGCTGTCCAACACCAGGAAATCTGTAAATTAAAGCTCAGTAGCACTGAGAGATTTTGCCTGTACTGCTAAAACTAACAGAGAGTGCAATGGATCACGCTGAAGGCCCATGGATATCAGTACCTTGCGATATTGGGCCAGATCTCCTACTGCATTCAGTGCAAAAGGACACACTTTCACTGTTAGACAGACAGTCATTGATCCATCTTTTTCCTGTAATTTTCTCAGGCTTGATGCCTTTTTCACCCATTTTCTGTTCCAGCAAATGACCTACCACACAGGATGAATTTTATGCGATATAAGCCTTTAGTGTATCAGACATTTTCCCATAAACATTCAGTTCTCCAATCTAGATAGAGTTTCTTAAGGGAAATGATTGCTACGAAGCAGAAAGACATTGAAATTACTATGGGCTCCACATTTCACAATGGCTGACAATTTACTTGCAAATACTTTAGTTTTACAGACTGAAAATTAATCTCTTTTGTTTTCCTACCCTCATTTCTTTGAAATGAGACCTCCCTTTCACACTGTGTCTCAAAAAATGATAATTAAATGTTTCATGCATCTTGCTTCATTTTCAAATACTGGCACTCACCTCTGGTTTATGTTGAGAATTTTTGTCCATTTTTGGCATCCATAAAGCAGCATATTGCATCCAACTGCTGATGGCCTAGCTCCAATACTTTTCAAGAGCTGTTGTCTTACTTCCAGGTATTTCTGTTAAAGTCCCTTTAGCTCCCTTCTAACACAGGAAGTATTTTAATATGGAGACAGGTATTTTTACTTCATAAGAATTTTAAAAACTGCAAGACAAGGGAGGAAGAAACTGGCAAGCAACTGGCTTCCTAAAAATGAATGTGAGATTCAACTGAACTTTGCATATATTTGAAAATGATGGTTTCAAATGCTGTATTTTCTCTCCCTTTCCAAATCTACATCCTGCCATCTTCCTTATGTGGCTGTTTCTAATGTTTTGACTAGACACAACTGAAATTTAAAAGAATGCAGTAATTAACTGAATTAACTTTTCATTAGGAATTATTAGAAAGCTGGCAGTTTTGGACAAGGGCAGCATTTAGAAGTCTCAGGAGACTTTGTTTTTTCACAGACAAAGCAGGTCGACAGATATCTGGCCTCAGATCAGAAATGGATAGATGAGAAGGAAAGCTCAAAGCTACCTCTACTTAAATATTTATTTATAGCACTCTCACGGCATTTGTCAAAGAGCAGAAAGTGCTTAGCCCTCCATTTAGCAAATGCCATTAAACCATCTGCTATAACCATTCCCTCAAGCAGGGCTATCACACAGACACCTTGGCTGAACTGCCTCACCATGAATGCTGTAACAGACACAGTAGGCTGCAGGGAAGTGCTCTGAGGGGATATCCTATCACACCCATTAGCAATTTTTCTTAAATTGAAAACCTCGTTCAATCTGTGTTGGTCATGGTCAATCTAGGTTGACAGGTCTGGTTTGTTTGAAGTTATTTAATATGCTAAGCAAGGAGGATCAGCTTTATGGATAAGATCGGGCAGTTTCATGGGCTTGGGAAGAATTCTCACCACCTCGCTGACCTTTTGCTCAGAAGCTATGGTTACATTTCAAATATCTCACTCCAAATTATTTCCAGTTTTCTGAATTTATTTATTGAAGCATTGCATTCCATAAATTCTAGTTCCTTGGCATTTAAGCCATGGGATAACTGGTTTAAAGTGGCTTAATTTTCTTTAGAGAAAAGGTTCCTATAGATTGTATATATCTTTGTCTACAGAATCTCACATTAAAATCAGTGTGAGTGGAAAGAAGCAAAATATTTTTTCAGATTTAAAGCCCACAGAGTTGACAAAGCTCTTTCATTTCCCAGCTCTATGGAAATTCCTGTCTTACTTGTGCTCATGGAAGGATTTATGTGGTAGTGTTTTCTATGGTAACAAGTGACAATTACAGGCTCAGGAAAACCCTTGGTAAAATCTTCATTACTGCAAGTCCCTACTTCTATACTTCTTAGCCTAGAAAGAGTGGACAGTTACAGATATGGAAAGGCTTTTTGCTCAGCTTTGCTAAGGCTGCTTCTTACTTCCAGCTTTTGACTTGTTCCCTCCTGCACAATTGTGCATGAATAATACGTGCATTGTGAGAGTGTGTTTCAAGGGAAATGCACTACTTGGCAACCAAGAAGGAAGCAACACACTGTGCTTAACGATTAGTTGGCATTTTACCACACATAAATCTATTATGGGATTAAAAATCTATCACAACATAAATCCGTTATGGGAATAAAAATCTATCACGATGCCAGCTGCAGGAAATGAAATGCGCAGCTGCAGGGACGACTTGGTGAGCGTCCACACAGCCCCAGCCGCCCGTGCTGTGATTATAGGTACATGATCGATTTCCTGAGGAGTTCCCTGGGAAAATAAGGAACAAATGTTTAATTTTGGATTATATTTAAAAACAGAGATTAAGGAAATCCCAAACGCAAAACTTTAGGATAAGTAACAATAAACAGCTTTGTCAATAAGCAGACTGAGACATTAAAACTATCATTCTTTGCATCTTATACACACAGAAAAGTGGCTGATGGTTTGTTAGTCTGAGACACATTTCATTTTTAAGTTTTCATTTTGGGTAGCTTCTTTTTTAAATCTGACATCTAGGTGACTGTGACAAAAGTATTGCACTTTCTTTTGGATCTGTTGGTTGGGAGGGGAGCATGTTTTATGATATAATAGCTTTTCTCCTGTTCAAAAATAATTTCCTGAAGTAAATCTGATCACCTTAAATGCATCTGTTTGATTTTTTCTTCATTCACATACATACAGATGTATATGTTTGTGTTTGTATATACATATAGTTTGTATAAGTTTGCCATTGTTTGTGTCTGTGCTTAAAGGTGCATGAAGTATCTGTTACAGATGGTCTGAATGAATCACAGAATCATTGAGGTTGGCAGGGTTGTTGGCTTTCTTTGCTGCAGAGGCACTTGCAATAAGAGACACAAATGTCCTTTGTGCCACTATTTTCCTTCCCTGCTAAAGAAAATAATAGCTTCCAGCATCTTTACTCCAGTCCTTGCTGACTGAGCACTAGAGACAACAGCTGTAGTGCCTGGAATATCATCCCAAGGTGCACTATACACATCATTATCATGGGAATTCCTATTACCACCATCAATACTTTGGGGAAAAAACAGATCAAAACAAGACAAAAACCAGATCAGCTATTAATTAATTGTCATTGATACATATAGTATATGTACATCTTGATGAAAAATAAACTACATACATACGTTTTACAAGAAGTTTTTCCCCATTCTTCCACTGCATTTTAGACTATGCAACAGGTAAGCATCAAGACTGACCAGATCAGAAAGAGAAGAAGGAACAAAAAGTCCAATTTTACATGCTTAAGTTTAAGAAATCGAAAAGAGAGATGGATTCTCATGTCCCTGCCCAATATTTGTAAGCATGGTTGGAAACACCAATGGGAGGCAAAATTATTCCAAAGAAGCAAAATTCAAGTACCTTCTTTAAATCCTGAAAATATAGTTCATAACAATGAAAAGTTTTCCTTAAACAAATGTCACTATACAAACTGCATTCCACTATTTAAAAATGCAAACTACCTAAGAGAAATAGGGATGAGGTGAAGACATACAACTGAAATATTGATGCAGAGCCTAAAATAAAATGTTTTTTCAGATAAAAGTCTCAGCCAAAGTTGAATTTATTAAGCCCTAGAAAGTTTCAGTATGTATTTGTATTGCTAATTTGTACATGATTAAACAAATATATTATTTAATGTAATTTTCAACGAAGTGCAAGGGTTCTGACATTTGGAAGCAGCAGCATGCTCATCTTACTCTTAAAGAAATCTCTGAAATAGGTCAGAGGAGTCATACACCAAAAATGATGACTTCTTCCCAAGGTGTGATAAGAAAATGGGGAATCTTACAGGTAACAGAAAGCAGAACAACCTTTAGCAGAGCAAGCTTGAAAAATTGCAAGAAAAGGTAGCATATTCTGTGACAGATGATGCCATCCATTTCTTGAAACACAACACTTTCTTGTCACCATGTCCAACAAATCCAGTCCAATTTCAATTATAATTCTAACTTTTCAGACACATCTGCTAAAGATAGATGACTTCCTTTTCAGAAGATCATGAAACAGAAGCATTTAACAGCCAAGAAACAATGCAGTAGGCCTCAAATGGAAGCACTATTCAATGATTTTCTTAACATTTCCTATAATAATTTTTTTTCATGTCTCAGCTTTTGTTTTACAGATACAGAAAATCTAAAACACAGTTCAGGACAAAAAAAATGACAATTTTTGCTTGCCTGTGGTTAGCATAAAACCTAAGATATGAAAGTATTTCACAAATATAACTTTACTGAATATAATTCAAATGTCAGCTTGAAAAGTTACTGCAAGTCAGACTTGTCTTAATTAACAATTTGTATTGTATTAACTTAGCAACCTAACTGAGAAACAGAAATCTGTTAAGGAGGTCACAAGCAAAAAGTCCTGCATATAAAGAAAATGACTGGCTAGTTCATAGATGGATTTGCAGTCTGATGGTTCTCAAATACTGCATCTGTGTTCTGCACTTTACAGGATAACACTGCTATTCTGCCAGGAGCAAAACAGTTATTTTTCAAGTGCAAGCTAAGACACTTCAGAAAGATTCAACTTCAGCCTCAGCCCCAATTTCCATGCCTCCCTCCCAGAGCAGGCTTATACCCTCCTCCAGCTCTAGCAGCAGGGCTCAAGATTTCTCCCAGCCTTCATTTCAAGGTGTGCTATTTTTTTTTCCTCTCTGGTAAGAACTGTTTCAGGGGAGGGTTTAGGGGTTCAGGGGATTTTTTTTGGTTTTTCGTTTGTGTTCCTTTTAACAACTGTGTTGTTCTGTGACTTCCCTGTTCTGCTGGCAAGACAGAAAAACAGAAGTCCATTTCTAACCAGCAACTGAAGCCTACAAGTAAAGGTCCTGTTGTGGCTCTGATAAAACATTGTAAACTGTCTCCTCAGTGAGTTACAAGCCTCTCTGAAGGGATAAGCAGATTTATGTCTCAGCAATGAAGACCAGGCAAAATAACTGCAAAGACAGAGGGTTTTGTCCTTCTTACAGCCATTCTGTCAGAGTAGAACCAGCATGGGAGCCAGAATACAGAAGTTACCCTGTCTCTTGTGGTAAATCCAGTACAATGGATTTACCATTACCACTCATGCCAATATATAGTAGGAAAGATTTTATATGGGTACTTCATTAAAATTCAGTGTTATCAAAAATGTATTATTTCCTCAATAATAATGTGACTTATAGCAAGACTTTCTCCTGTATACTGAATATTATAGGACAAGACTGCATTGCAAATACAATAGAGTTACAATAGAAATACATTGCAAATACAACAGAGTTACACTGCATTTGGCTTAGTATTCATAATAAATCATGTTGCCAACAGTTATCTCTCAAGAGACCATTGCTTATTTAACTGAAGTTTTGCAGGTGGGATCCAAACATATGGTTGGCACTCTGAAAGCTGTTGTTGAAGGACAGAGGACTTGACAGGCTAAATGGGGTGCCCATATGGGCACACTGACAGAAATATCTACAGGTTCAAGCTGACAAGAAAATAATAAAATGCAAGCAGAATTGCCAAAAGCATCATTCCAACTCTTTTCTTTCTTTTTTTTTTTTTTTTTTTTTTTCTCTCCTGCATGCAGGTTTCACTGTTCTTCCCCAAGAATTCTAGAATGTTAGCAGAAAGAATTTGCTGGTTCAGATTCTTGGATAGTTATTCACTTCAATGAAAACTATTTACCTTGGCAAGAGGTTTTCAGTTTTCCAACTATCACTAACATGTGTAGCCAACATCTAAACCAACAGATATTTTATGTTTTAATGGTGCCAAAAAAATTAAAAGAAAGAAAAATAAAAACAAATATGTACAAATTAGTTTTGCTCCAACTATCAGTTAATGATCCATTTGATTTTCATCAACAGATAGAAGCACAATGTGTCCCATAAGAAGAAGCAAAATTCTCTTTTCATCCATCAAATGGAAGCATATTTGCCTGTAATTATTGCGAATTATTTCTCTTTATTTAACATCACACTGGAGAAATTGGTCAGTTTCAAAAAGACAAAAAGCAAGGAATAAGCAACCTGCTGCAGTCTTCATAGATTCCTGTCTTGTCTGTCAGTGAAGCCAAAATGATTTGCGACATTGATTGAATGAAAATTATGCTTCATGAAGAGAAATCAAAGACATCTTAATTGCTAACTGAAAATTGATAGAGCTCAGATTAGTGCAGTAAAAAATACCTTTGTCTACTTGGACTTTCTACAATGTGTCCTACTTACAGAAGACAGTTTTGCACTCACTACATAGCCCTTAACATGAAAAAAGTCTTTTAGTGGTCAGAAGTTATGTAAAATCAGTGAAGTCCAAAAAGAGTACAAAGAGAAGAAACCATGAAATTAGAGCAAAGCAACTCCAGTAATTTATTTTAAATATTTCTTTTATTAATCATAAAATTGTTTAGGTTGGAAAAGACCTCTGAGATCATCAGGTCCAGTTGTTAATCCAGTACTGCTGAATCCATTTCTAAAGTATGTCCCTAAGTGCCACATCTACACTTCTTTTAAATACCTCCTAGGACAGTGACTCAATCACCTCGCTGGGCAGCCTGTTCCCATACTTGACCACCCTTTCCACAGAGAAGTATTTCCTAAGATCCAAGCTAAAACTCCCCTGGCAGAACCTGTGGCCATGTCCTCTTGCCCTATCACCTGTTCCTCAGGAGAAGACATCAATCCCACCTCGCTACAGCCTCAATTCAGGCATTTGTAGAGAGCAATAAGGTCCTCCCTGAGACTCATTTTCTCCAGGCTAAACAACTCAGGATCCCTCAGCACCTCCTCTTGTGCTCCAGACTCTTCACCAGCTTCATTGACCTCCTCTGGATATGCTCCAGCCCTTCAAAGTCTTTCTTGTCATAAGGGGTCCAGAATTATAAATAGATGAAAAGATGAATGCGTATCTTCAGAACCATAATTGTGTGATAATGGTTTATTACAACTTCAGCTAGCAATACTAGATTTTAATATGAAAATGTTTCAATTTTTTTTACCTGAAAATAACAGATGGTTGTTAAGCAAATGAAAAAAGATTTAAAAAAATATCTTAATGTTTTTTGATGTATGTTATAGAATCCTAGAATCACAGAATCACTGAGTCTTAGAATATTCTATGTTGGAAGGAACCTTAAAATGTCATTTAGCCCTGCAATGAGCAGGGACTTCTTCAACTAAGTCATGTTGCTCAGAGTGTGATCTAACCTAACCTGAAGATTTGCAGGGTGGGGCATCCACCATCTTTCTGGGAAACCTTTCTGGGTTCCAGTGTTACCCAGACACATTGTAAAAACTACTTCTGTGTATCTAATCTAAATCCACCCTACTTCAGGTATAATAACTTAAATCAGAGGATAAAAAGACTTTTTGTTGTATGAGTATATGTATATATATATATATATGTAGTTTAATGAGACTCATTCCAAAACAGCCCTTTCTTGTGGGCCTGTGTCATGACTTTAATTCTTCGTTGCACTGGAGCTGTGAGGCACCAGAGGGAGCTCCAAGACAGGCTCAACGCCAGCGCTCCCCAAAAAGCAGAGGCTCAGGTGGGACATAACTGTGAGCACGAACTGCTATGATTGTGAGAGTTGTATTTGCCTTCAGTTCTGTCTCTCCTTATTATCACTGGTGTAATCTTCTGATGTTGATAATACTGCAGTTTGCAATAGTCACTATATTTCCTAGTGATAATACAACCGTGTTGTGCTGCCTCTCCAGTACTTTTCTACAGCTAAAAGCTGCTGTAGAATCAGGATAGGGCTTCCTGGATGGGAGTTCAGAAAATTGAGTGATTCAAAATTATTTTATACATATGCACAAGAGGCAAATTGAGGCTGAACAAAGTGTTTTAATTCAATTAAAACAACGGGGGGTTGCTGGGAGTTTTAGTTTCTTTGTGCGTTTGGTTTTTTTGCTTCAAAAGGTTTGACTCTGTAATATTAATGCTATCATACCCAAAAGAGTCTAAGAGATGCATTTCATTTTAGGGAATGGGCAGAAAATTTGTAGGCCAAAACTGATGCTGAATGCCCAGAAGATACATTGCAAAACCTTAGCAACAACTGGTCTTTTTCAATCACCTGAAAAAAGTAATCAGAACAACATAAAGGCTTGGTCTGGCTGTTCTGAAAATTATGAGGTGCAGTGCATGAGTGGAAAGTCCCATCTTTGGAATTCAGTCTCTTTGGAGGTAATCCCAGGACCTTCCAGGATAAAGAACCAGGATTCTTTCTTTTTTTGCTATGCTTTGTGAGGTTCTTTGTACAAAGACTTTGTCTCATTTTTACTGCAAATAAAAATGTAACATCAGTTAAAGCCCATGGGGAGATGCTCTATAGCAAAGTGAAAGAAATAATTCACCTGCAGATATAATATCTGCAGAAATGTGTCTTAGAGACTGCTGCATCAAGTGAGAAGATTTTGCAGGAAAGTATCAACTAGCAAACTTTTTAGACAAAGAGAATTACAACAAGCAGTCTTGAAAACCTTGGGGTGAGATTGATATAGCTCACAAAAGGAACTACTTTACTCCAACTTATCTCTGTCAGTGGTCAGTGCTACATACTGCAATGTAAAGGCTCCTAAAAGGTACTCATGACATAGAACCTCCTCTAGAGAATTTTTTCCACAGGTTAACAATTGCTTCCCTATGCCATGAGAATTTATAGCATTTAGCCTATAGAGTTTTAGCTCAGCACTAACATGGAAGCTGGCATCAGCAAATCCTGAATTCTTTTCAGATCTTTTATGTAAACAGAACTTTATCAATAACATCAGAAGGAGCAGAGAGAGACATTTATCAGTACTTTCAATAATAATGATCTTAGTCCTTGCAAGAACTAAGAATAACAATTAAATACTTTGTATAATAAAAGTGTTCTCAAGTAGTAGGACCCAGGATTTCATTACCTACAAAATTAAAAATAATATAAATAAGTATTTCTGGATGAGTTAAAATTTTGAAACAAATTCTGATCAGTTGATTTCCAAGGCATACAGCAGAAATACAGCAATCAAGGAATAAAACACTCCAGACTGTGTATATTGGTATGATTAGTGCATGCCTCAGGTGGTACTCTAAAACTTAGAGTCAGTTTCAAACCACCCAAGAGAAAGAATTGGTCCATCAGTATTGCCTGGGAAGTCAGCATGCAGTTGTGGAGAAATTAAAGCATACTTATTATATGCATTCAGTTATAAGCAGCTCAGCTTAGGAAACATGACTTTTTTTTTTACTTTTTGGGTTTTTTTTTTGTGAAGGGATGTCATAAAACACACATTTTTGTAAAACTAGACATTAGTAAGGCACAGTGGTTTGAAATTACCTGTTTAAAGAAATAAAGAACAAATCAGGAAGACATTAGATGCCCAGGATGGGACCGGTGAGAGATCACTAATGTACTCCAACTGTGAGCTAATTGCAATCTCCAACTGAAAAATCCTGAGTTGGACTCAGTTCAGGAAAGGAGAGCTCTCTCAGAAATATACCTGAACTCCTGTTTAGTCTTGAGTAAAAAAACAGGTCTCCAATATTTCCAAGAATAAAATTTAAAGCTGTGTTACCCAACAGGATTTCAAATGGCCATAAACATTTTTGTTTATGGTATTAGGCCATACTTGCCTTCAGAACCTTTACTCTCAGTGCTTTGACTTCTAGATTAGAGGAGAAAGGAATGCTGATAGGATAGAAAGAAGGAGAGACACAACCAAGCTTAGAAAACCCCTGTTGACCTCCAGGATCATCTCCTGATTCTTCCAGATTGCCCTGGGCACTTCCAGCTGCTTTCATCTGATCTTAGTTCTCATCAGCTATAGGGAGCAGAACACAAGATACTTCGTGTGCAAGAACAAGAGCAAATATGAAAGTAAAGAAGTCATTTGTCTCAGAATCAAATACTACTTGATAGCATTTGGTACACCTGCTTTACACCAGAAGTAGCGCAACAAATGCAACAGCAAAAATATCAGGCAGTTCTCATTCACCAGAACCTATCAATGTAATAAAATAATAGAAAAATGGTAATGGCCCCTCCAAATCTCTGTTTTCATAGTGGGTTAATAAAAGTTGAGCAATGGGTTTGCTAGATTAAACTCAACCATCAAGTGACAAAGGCTATCCTGGCCTGGCCAGGATTATTGGCATTACTAGGTTTTCTATTTTCTTTGGCACAAATTACAGTTTACTTCAAACTGCAATGATTTTCCACACAATGAGCTTCAAAAAAAACAAAGTGATATAAATTGATTCGATATTGGCATTAAAAGAAATCTTTGGCATCTTAATATTTATTAAATTTACACTTTAAACAGACAGTTTGAGTCATATGATAAGGCTTGCTCGGCCTTCGTGTCCCTGGACAACTTGTTCTAATGTTTGACAACCATTTTGGTTAACAACCTAGTATCTTACCTAAACCTCCTTTGGCACAACTTTACATTATTTCTTCCCTTCCTCTCACTTATTACCTGGGATCCCCACCTGGCTACAACCTCCTTTCAGGCAGCTGTAGAAAGTGATATGTCTCTCCTGAGCCTCTTTTTCTCCAGACTTAAACAATCCCAGCTCGCTCAACCACTTTTTGTAAAGCTTGTGCTGGAGACCCTCCACCAGCTCTGTTTCCCTTCTCTGGACAAGTTCCAGCACCTCAAAGTCTTTTTCTGTGGTGAGGGCCCCAGAACTGAACACAGCTCTTGAGGTGTGTCCTCACCAGTGCTGAGGAGAGAGGAATGACCATTGCCTGTTCCTGCTGGCCACACCATTGCTGATACAAGCCAGGATACCACTGGCCTTCTTTCCCACCTGGGCACAGCTGGCTCATGTTCAGCTGCTGTTGCAGCACCCTCAGGTCCTTTTCCTCTGGGCAGCTTTCCAGACACTTTGTCCCCAGCCTGTAACACTGCCTAGTGCAGGACACAGCACTTACCTTGTTGAACCTCTTACAATTGGCCTTGGCCCATTGATCCAGCCCATCTAGATCCTTCTGACCCTCCAGCAGATCTATACTCCCACCAAAATTCAAGTGGATATTAACTCCATTCACTACCACCTTCTGGACCCAGGCATCCAGCCAGTTTTTTATCCAACAAATTACACCTTTCCAAGCCATGAGCAACCATTTTCTCCAGGAAAATGCTCTGGAAGCTGATGTAAAATGTTTTCATAAAGTCCAGGTGAACAGCACCCACAGCCTTTTCTTTACTCACTTGTCATAGAAACAGATCAGGTTGGTCAAGAAGGACCTGCTCTTCAGAAACCTTCATAAACCCAGGCTGACTGGTCCAAATCCCCTTGTCCTGTATATGTATCATGTGATGACACTCAAGACAATTTACTCTGCTATCTTCCTTGGCACTAAGATCAGACTGACAGTGCCCTGGATCTTCATTACATCTCTTCTTGTAGATGACTGTTACATTTGCTCTCTGTCATCTAGGATATTGCCAGTCAGCCAGGTCTGATGACAAATGACTGCCGTTTTTTTTAAATTTTACTTTAATATAAGGACAATAGACAAATCAATTTACAGCAGACTGATTTGGAGGGTAAGATTAAAATTTTTGATTGTTTTTTAACTTTCTTTCTTATACTGTCTAAGAAAGCCAAGGCATCTCACAACAAAATAGCTAAGCCAGATTTCAGACCATTTGTATGTCACCTGTACCATGCTAACCTTGAACTGCCTGCTCAGGACCGCAGCCAAGGATGCAGGGATAAGGATTAAATGATGTGTACATGGCCAACAAAAAGGTGGGGTTTTTTATAGTTGTATTGTTTACAACAGTACAAATGTGGGATTCTCACGCTTTCTCATGCTTTCATGTAACTCTGGATAGAAAGAGAGGGGTATATTTGTATTTCCCTTCCTTCTTCATCAAATTAAAGATTCTAGCCTCTACAGCCACTTTATTAATTTTTCAGGTAATGAAACTGAATTATATTCATTGTGTCCATATTCATGCTCTCTTTGATCTTAGGATACAAAATTAACAGGCATATCAGAGAACTGGCAACAACTTGAATTAACCAGCAACATAAAAAAGAACGAAATTCAAAGCTGTTACAAATAAGCCCATTACTACGAATTATCACACAAGTTAACATTATGTACAAATAAATAAGGACCCATCTTCAACTGTCCACAAGCAAAATAATCAGGAAATGGACAATAGCCATGTTATGGGTGAGTTCAAATGAACATTGTTATGTGTCCTGTTAAACCATTTTCTTTGGTAGTATTTACAGGCATGAACCACCAGAAGACTGAAATGCAGTGATGGTACACCAAAATTGCATTTCCTCCTGGGAGACTGCAATCTGTTACTGATGATCTGTTGATAAAATCTGCCATCGCCAACATGGTAGCTCATCAGAAGACAGGACATAAAGGGACATGCAGTTCTGCAGAACATTTCATTAAATGACAAGAAAATAACAGAAGTTCCAACTGAAAAGGATAAATAAGTAGGAATTCTGATGTAAATGCTGTGTGGATTGACAAATGCACTAGTCAAAAACGTCCTCAGCTCACCCCTCATCATATTAGGTACTATGGCTTGACAAGTAGGATAGCCTGTTGGGGAAACAGCTGGACTGTTCTTACTCTGACTCTCACTTTCTTTATCATAAGACTCCAACACCACGTTTAATTACCACATTTCAGTGAACTACAATACCTCAGATGAGCTGCCAGAACAAGCCAGGAGCAACTTTGAAACTCATGCAGCAGTTAATTTTGTCCATTTGAACATCTTACAGAATCACAGGACATTCTGAGTTGGAAGGTACGCACAAGGACCATCCATCCTTTAAGTGAATTCCATACAGGAATTGAGCCCGCAACCTTGGCACTATCAGCATCATGCTCTGACCAACTGAACTGGTTTCTTCATCACAGCTTGAGGGCATTTTTCAGTTTGTGTTCACGATGGGCTGGCAACACTCCCCAAAATGGATACTGCCATCAAGCTGATGTGATACACAAGCACTGTAACTTCATCCATCTTGAGTCCTGGAAGCTCTAGGACATGGCCATCACTCAGTTAGTTGCAAAAAACCCAGGAAATAGTCATTAGTGAACTCAAAGATTATAGGAAAAGATGATTATAAATGGAAAGCAAAAACAGAGGACATCTCAATGTGTATGTGAAGCAAAAATACCACAAGCAAAAAACAAAGTGAGTAAAGAGACCATTTATTTTTTGTACAACAGCATCTCAAGGAGATTCCCACTTCCACATCTCAGATTAAGGATACTGGACTAGTTGCAACACCAGCAAAATACAGAATAAAAACAAGAGTACTTTTCTCAAGGGTAAGGTAAGTCTTCTGTGCACTAGATACATATTTTAAATGAAACAAACAATGAGGCCTTAGACAGAATTATAGTGGTGTAAAAAAGGCTGAGTTACACATTGGTCCTTCTAGGGAGAGATTTTAGGAAACTGCAATCTCCAGCACACAGTCCCTTGGTTAGTATGAGTGTAGGTACAAACTGTAAACATGTCAACAGTGAATTAAGAAACTGACTGAGAAAATCCCCCACCTGCTCTTTAGTTTTTCTTCACGGTTATTTCCTTACATGCTGCAAGATTATAAAGTTGCAAGTCTTTTGCTGTAAGGAATTTAATTAAAATGCTGGTTTGAAACAATTTAGCTGCACTATCATCATCTTGCAATTACTCTGTTTAATCTGTACTATGTTAACTAGCCACAGATGTTTCCCTTGGCTCATCAGCGATTCTTTCTGAACTTATGCTCCTCTTCAGAGGAGCTGAACCCTTCCTGGAAGGCAGTGCAGAATTTTCATTTATCATGTTTCTCTCCAAGAAAGTGTTGCTGTTGATAAGTATCAGAGAACTTG
The DNA here is from genome assembly GCA_018697195.1 of Certhia americana. Lineage (NCBI taxonomy): Eukaryota > Metazoa > Chordata > Aves > Passeriformes > Certhiidae > Certhia > Certhia americana. The sequence goes on along the minus strand of CM031858.1, from coordinate 122,071,140 downwards.
ACTGCTTTCGAGCACCACATGTTCCTGCTCTTTGCTCTGAAATGATGTGTTTTTTCTAAACCAAAGCTTGGTTTCATTGACAATAACTTCAGTTCAAAAAGATGATCTAAACTGGCAAAGATTGCACGGCACAGATAAGCATTTTATAGCTTCTCGTAGCATCTTTCAGGTTGGGATCTCAGACCTTAGAACATTTACACTTACTTAAACTTTACCCTTCTCTGAGGGAACAAACATCTTAAAGATTAATAAGTGAAGACAGAAAATATTTACTGTCCATGGGATATGTGCAGCTTGAAAAGAAAACCAGAGAGATAATTTGGGGGAAAATATCTCTTTTTAAATGCGTAATCCAGACCTTGCAGCATTTCGCAAGACTATTTAATTCCTAACATGATATTTTCTTTTAATCACACTCTGGTTTCAACCTATAAATGGTCAACGCCCAGCTTGAGAAAAGGACTTCTTAAAAAGCATTCTTAAAAGAAATGTACCACTTGCATTCTCACTTGTTTGCCTCTTTCTTTGGTTAATGAGAGGAAGACAAAGGATTCTTCAGACTAAAAAGGAAAAAATGGAAGAAAAAAAAAGTTGAAGAATTCTTTGCAGTCATCCACATCAATTCCAAAATGGCTTTTCCCCATTTCACCTCAGACTTTTGATATATTGATATATTGCTTGTAAATTTACGTATCCCCACAAAAGGTACAGAAAGTTACAAATGGAGTAATTTATCAATTTAACAGCAAGATCTGATAACTATTAAGCCTTACCCTCATGAGCAGTCAAGTCTACAATTAACTGTCTCCAAGGAAATAGAAGTACTCAGTTTGTTGCTAGCTGTTGATGTTACTTGCTATCAAGTTGACTAATAGGGATCAAGTGCAAATAAATTCACCCCAGTATTGGAAAAGACCAAGAATTATATCTTTCTTTTCCTTTACATAAGATATGTCAATGAGAAAAAGAAAACAAAATATCCATATCCTCCATTTGAGAAAGGGAGAAAAGTTTGAAGTATAAACTAATGTTATTCTCACGTGCCATGGCAGAAATAATTACTGCAGCACTACAATTATATTTTCTTATTCCAAAATTATATTTTCTTATACAGTGGGAGAGCATGTTGGCAGTTAGTGATACATTCTTAAATTTCTGCTTAAAATCCAAATGTCATTCCATTCATAAACACTGGCAGAAAATGGGACAAAGGCAATACATGCTGACAAAACAATGTCAGGCCACACTAGTATATTTTCCAAAGGAGGGAGGAAGTTTCATTTTATAATAAAGCAGATCTTGGTTTTTGTTAGTTAGTTGTAATTATATTGTTAACACTCAGGCATGGAGAAATACAATACAGTGAAATTATTATAGATTACATTAACTTGTTCAAGCTGTCATGGGAAAATATAACATGTATAGGTTTGTTTGCAAGGACTTAATGTATCACCCACAAAATAAAGAAGGAACCATTTCCTTTATAAACAACATAGGACTTGATGGCTTCAGATGGCAGCTGCAGGTGGGATTAGAGAGAATTTAATCTCAAACTAGTGTAAAGGGATGTCAGATCTTTACAGAGAACAGAATTTGTAGCTACTGTCTGAAGACCTGATTACTCAGCCTGTTAAATGGGTCTATAGTTTGCAAAGATCTCTTAGAAAATCCTGTCTCAGATGAAAGAGTAAGATGAGATGATGCCTTGACACTAGATTAAAAAAATGTGAGTGAATTTAACTGGCCATATCAATTCAGTTTTCCTTGTGAAAATCTGGGCTAACTTAACTGAGTTTTGGAAAGTTACACTCACATAACTAAGAGCTTCTGGCTGCCTACCTATGACTTAGGAGGCACGTCATAAGAAGGAAAGTAGTCCATTATTTTCATTGGTATTGACGTCATAAGCCATTGGCTTCAACTCATAACAGAGAGTAGTTTAAAATTGCACTTTATTAATAGAAACAAATGACAAATGCTCTATTGCCAACATTAATGTGGATTTTGGTTTTATCTACAAGTGATGATCTCGTAAAAGGGGTTCATTAAAGAACACATTTTCAGCTTTTTCCAGTTCAAAGACTTCTTAGAATGGTCCTCAAAGCTTCTGTCCTTTCAGGTCTCTCAAGGGGTATATCTTTATTTACCATTTACCAGGTTTTTAGTGCTCCTGAAAAAGGAATTTTCAGTTTTGTGATGAGTAGCCAAACATTCCATTCTTACATATGTATCAGTTAAGTCTTACCTATAAGTAGGACTCAATATAAAACTTGCAGCTCTGTCTTTTGTCTGAGTACCTCTTTAGAGCCTGAAGGCCCTCAAAATGACAAATATTTCTTTGAAGTAATTTTCACTATTTGAAGTTGTTGTCAACACATGTTGAAGTGTTTTTTCACTGCTTTTTCCCTAGCAAGTGTGTAGGGTCTTAAAGGCAACAAGTGGAAGATTCAAACAAAAAGAGAGAGTTTATACACAAAATCTCTAAGTTACAAAACTCCTTGACACAGGATAGTGATAGCCAGAAGTGTACACAGTGATAAGACAGAAGAAATTTCTTGTCATTGACAAGAAATGCACAAGGGTATTAAAAACACTAAAACCACTTCTGCCTCAGGAAGTCCCTGTGCCACAAGCCGTTGTCAGCCGGGACTTTTCTCAGAGTAACTTTCATTGTATCATTCCTCCAATCTTATCTTTTTTTCCTAGATATTTGCTTGAAATCATTGTTGAAGATGAGAGTGACCTAACACAGCCTCAGTTCTCTGATGTCCATTGGCTTGTTTTCATACACAAAGCATAAAATAGGCTTTAGAACAACAAATACTGGAACAGATGCTTATGTCATGGCCTGGTACTCCTCTCTTCACAAGACTTATCAGTTCTGTAGATCAAGTGAGATACCTTCTAAGTCCAGATTCTTTTAAGTTTCTGGGATTTCTTTCCGTAGAAGGAGTTAAGAGGGAGGTCAAGCCCTCTTCTTTCTTGGTTATGTAACTGTCTTTAAATGTTTACCAAGATACGGCTTATCTCTGGCAGGTTTTTTCTTCATTTGCTTTTCTTACAGCCCACTGTTTAACTAAACAAACAGCCCAACAGTCATCCCAACGGTCATGTCAACACAGTGTATTCATTAACTATTTTTGCAGCACCTCATCCATCACTGTGGATAATAGAGCTTGACCTGGGCATGGAAGTCGTTGTCTTTAAAGACAAGCGTCTGTGTGGTTTTATGCTCATTCAGCTAAGCGGGTTTGAAGTGATGATAAGCACAGCTGGGCTTATTTAAATGTGGAAGATTATAATCTAAAACACACTTCAAATACAGAGATTCAGCTCTTTATTTTTAAGAAGTGCAAAAAACTACTGAAATTGGGCTAACAAAGGAAGTAAGGGACTGTCTGTTTCCAGGAAACTTTATGGCTGGTTAGACGGGAATGGTTTAGTCAAACATGTGGGATAGAAATGTCACTTGTATCACAGGAGGAAAGGGATGAAGGGGGTAATAAGATTGATGCTTTATGCTTTACCTCAGGTGACATTACAATGATCCATTCTGGCCTATATAAGATATCTGGATTTCAAAATCATGTTCTAGTGGAGCAATCATGCCTCTAGTGTTTCCATTTTAAGCCTGATGACTTGGATCATTTGTAGACCTTGTTAAATCTTCCATCAGATTACATAAATTGGTAAAACAAAATATGAAATAAGAGAGAAGGTAGGATAGTCTTCCCATTTTAATTTTACTTATGTCTTTCATAGTTCTCTTTACATCCTGCTATATCACTGACCTGATAATAAATTTATCATTTAAAAAGCAGTTTCTGGTCTACCTTTTACACGAGTCCAAAGATTTTTCTTTTTGAGCTGCCACAATCATGTTTATAAACATTTATAAACATATTTAAAATTAAAATTATAAATATTTACAATTTTTTTCTGGTGATTTGTTAGCTTGACCTACAGTTCTTCATTCCAACACTGCAGTGTTTATAAATTTTCAAACAGCAGCTGTAAACATCCTTGATATCAGAAACAATACATATAATTAGAGATCTATTTTTACCAATAAAATCCCTCTTCACTACCTTTCAAGTTCAATAAAATAATTGCAATTCTACAGATAATTCAGCATGTAACAATGTGAGGTCTCTAACTGTATTTTTCTTCTTGTGGAGTTTTGTATGATGAAACAGATTGAAAAAACACATTTTTTTAAATTTTATTGAAAGTGGAAACAGTGTTTGCACCTGCAACACTGCTCAATACTTGCTCTTTAAGCTTTCACATGAGGAGGGAGATCGTCCTTCCTCAGCTAAGGGAGTGCTCCAGGTATAACCCAGCTAGAACTAACTGCACTGGATTGGGCAGGAGCAGGGACACAGCTCCATATCCCAGTGTCTGGTGTCTTCCAAGCATCCAGGACTGGGCTGGGGAAGTGGCAAGTCATGTGCCAATTAGCAGAAAAAACTGACAAGAAAGAGTTAGAGATCCACGGGGAGTAAACAATGAAAATGGGCACGGTGTACATGATAAATAGGGCTTAAAGGAAATAGAGGCATAAGCTGGGTTTTAATAGCAGGTTATAAGATTTATTTATATGTCACTAAAATGAAATATTATTTTTCCTTTTGAAGAGAAGGATTATATGTACGTTTTTGTTCTACAAACCAAAAAGAAAACAAAACTTACACGCTTGTCAAAGCACAGTATCCAAAAGAATCCTGACCAAAAGACTATTTTCTTACTTTCTACTGTTAAATATATTGTATTTTTTCTAAAACTGAAAGAACAAATATTTCACAATGTCCTTAGTGGAAAATACTTAATGAGAATAGATCCTTCATATGCAATGTATTTCAATGGCAGATATTCCAAAACAGTCATATATTGAAAAATAAATTTATACCTACTCTGTAATGATGCACAGATAACAAATGTGTTTTACTTCTGTATTTCATTAAATCTTAAATATTCATAGATGAAGCCATGCTGTGGAGATTTCTCATTACAAAAATACCTTTTAGGGAAAAGCATTTTTCCTTTGTACAGCCAAGAGGGAACAGCTTGGCACAGCAAAAGAACTGGAGAAGCACTACTTTGCTATTCATCCATACACTTCACAGTGATAACTGTTTTTTGGCAACGAGAAACAGACGTGCCTCTTCTTCTGAGTCTGACCTGGGCTTTTTAACCCATTGCACTAAATTCAATCCTCAGCAAAGCTCACAGGCCCATGCATCGACACATTGGGGTTTGATTTGTTTGCTCTAAAGGCAGAATTTCTGATCCATTGACCCAAGCAGTGCTCTCCATCAAAGTGAGAAACTCAGCCTGGTGTACTGTGGCCTGTTCCAAATCAGCACGTGTGACACCAGGGCAGTGGAGACGGGGACAAGGTGATTGATCCTCGGCTGCAGCTGCTGTGCCACTGGCTGCAGGGATTCAGGACACGAGTCACCAGGCACAGTGTCTGCAAGGCTGCAGAAGGAGAAAGCCCTGGCCAGGAACACATCTACAGCTTTGTAGAGCTCTATTGTGCTGATGGCAGACACTCAGGAATGTCCCTGTCCTAGCATTGGCAGCCTGCTGCCACAGTCCCTTTGGGGTGCACATATGCTCCCCCACAGCAGCACTCCATTCTGATCCCAAAATACACCTGCTGAGGGGCCCATGGGCTCCTCCAACTGCTCAAAGTTGTGGCACACACCAGGGTGTCCAGGCGGTCCCCAGAACCATCTCTGGCTGGCACAGGGCCGTTCATGGCCCCCACAGCCTCCTGCTGCCCACACCCTGCCACTCATGGCCAACAAAACATCTGTGAAATGGCCAAATTGAAGAGCAAAAGAAAAATGACACTTTCTTAATGGTGGGATCAAGCAAAGGAACGTGGTTCTACCATAATTACAGCTCAGGGACATGGGTCTCCTAGGGTCACCCAGCTCCTGCTGTGTTTTTGGTGGGACTCTCCATAGCCTCAAGACTCCTGAGCAGTTCAGGCTTATTCAGTGGTCCCAGCTGATGCCCCATGGCTTCAGGAGGGGTTACTGAGAAGAAGTATTAATGGTTTTTGATAATGTGGAAATTAATTACATAGTAATATAATTTATTGCTAAACTAGAACTGAAACTATTTTGTCATGGATGGTGTACAGTACTCCAAAGCTGCCAATGTCACTGACATATGATGTAATCCTCTGGGCCAGAGGGAAGCTTTCAAAAGTAGATTCTGAAATTACGATTTTTAGTTTAATAATTCATCACACTTTTCTTCATGGTCAAGAATGCGTTTTTTGAATGATCACATTGTGGGGATAATTAGAACAATATGAAATAAATGGGATGAGTAAATGTGTTTTTCTAACAAAAATCAGAATTGAACTCCTTTGTGGCCGGGTTTCTATATACAGCAAGGGTGTTTATAGCAGTACGGATGGCTTGTGATTCAACCTTAATTTAAGTTTCTGGCTGGATTATACTCTGTATCAACAGGAATTATAATTTTAATACCAGTTCTGTGTTTAATTCCAAAACTGGTGGGGTTGTGTGTTTGTTTATATATTTTGATCCAAGATAAAATCTCAATGACAGTAAATAAACAGTGTCATGAAATCACTATTTATTTATCACTGCTAAGAGAATTCATTTGTGTTGAACTGTTTTTCTAAAAGAGTTTTTAAGGGTTTTGTGGGTTGGTTTTATTTTGTTTTCTGTTGGTTTCTTTTTTTTACAAGGATTTTAACTTTATTACCATGTTACTGAAAATGCTGGCTTTGCACTGAATACTGCTCTCACTTGTGTCCTCCTGTGTAACTGACTTTTAGTTAGTAAACAAACTTTTAAAGTAAGGGTTCCAAGTACTAGTATTTGCTTACAATCTCACCTTTGGGGAAAATATTTATGGGGATAGGGCATCCTGTGGAAATTTTCCTTTCTCCTTCTGTAAAATATATCAGTTTAATAGTTTTACTCTACTATTTTGTTCTGCTGTTTTTATAGGGCAATTATTGCATATAGGTACAAAATGGGAATATACTCCAGGAAGAAGGAAAACTTGTTTAAACTGTAAAAACATTAATGATATCCACTGAGCTATGAAATTTGGAAATAACCTTAGTTTCAAAATTTTAACCATCAGAAAACCAAGGTTATGCTTTTTTTTTTGCAATAAATGATGGGGGGCAAAAATACAAATTTATTTTTAAGACAAACTGGCAGAAAATTTTGACAACAGACGAGTTCTCTTGGAGGAGGAGATATGATTTTGTGTGAGAAATGAAACTGGTTTCTTCCATGGTAGCAGTTGTCAAACTAACCTGTGCAAAGAGCCAAGACTTTTCTGAGTATGAACTAAGAGGCCATGTTCTCAAACCCTTATATCTTCAATCTCCACAGCTAAACTGGGACTTGGGTATGGCCTTGAAATGGACTTTTACAAAGGCTTGTGAAAAGGAGGGTGGAAGACATAAGTTTCACAAAGACACAGAGATGGGAATTTAAGGAAGCACATTTCAGTGCTTTCATAGTCTATGCTGTATTTTCCTTGGATATGAATGCAGGAAAAAGAGGAGTTTAAAAGAGCTAACAATGCCCTAAACAGTCTGTGCTAAGGATGTCTACCATTGTATTGAGGAAGAAGAAAAAAATGTATCAAGATCACTCCAGGCAGATTAAAAGCTCTCTAGTACCTGCAAAATACAAGGAAACATCCAAATAAGGCCAAATTGCAATCAGTGTTAACTAATAGCATAAGCATTTAATCCCAATTCACAGAATAAAATAACTCTTGCTCTTGTTAGTTATGTCAAACATTATCAGAAGATAGTTTTAGTTGAAATTATGAAGCAAAGGCTATTTTTTTATGCTTCTCTGTTCCTACCTGTTAAAGGTCTGGAAAAATTGTTTTTCAGGAACCATACCTTCTCTTTCTCTATACACACACCAAATCATTCAGACTTCAGAGATTAAAGGAAAAATAATTTATAATATATAAAACTCCCTGTTTAAAATATGACCATTAAGGTTCATATTCTAACAGAGGGACTACCATTTGGAAAATTATCTAGTGTTTTCTTAAAGCTGCTTAGGCAAACAGTGTGGAGTCACTGACACTTGAGAAAATTATGCAAATTCTTACCCAAACACTGTTGACCATAAGACATATACTTGTACTGAGCTCCTTTCGATGAAGCACAGTGACCACACTTCATCAGCAAAAATTCAAGTGTAGGCAAGTAAACTCCCTAAACATTTGGCATGTCTGAGCTAGAAAGGAAAATTCCACCACTTGCACTCACCTGAAATTTATCTGTCTCACATGTAACACAAAGAAAAATAAATAGTACATGTAGACGCTTACTGACCTTTCCTCCAGCTTGAGGAAGGAGTCAATTTATGTTCCCAAACAGCTAACTAGCTCTTCTGGTGCTTGGGTTTTTTTTTTTTAATCTATCCTGTGTTCAATATTTCTTTGCAAGTACAGAAGGGAAAATTTTTAAAGTACGAACTAGAGAAGTAAGCATTTGCACTTCTGTAGAGCCTTCCACTGTGTGATGTTCTGGAACAATGGCAGAATTATTGAAATACTATGGTGAAGTATTTTAAAATACTTCCTAATCAGACCACTTAAATTAGTTGAGTAAGATCCATGGAGAAAAAAATTTACAATTGCTACCCAGTGAATTACCTGGAAAAGGTTTAATATTGTGTTTAGATTTCCTGAATATTAGAGTCAAAAGATAAACCACAAAAAATATCAGTGCAACTGTAAAAGAAATAAAATTTTCCATCAATTTTTGTAAAGTGAAACATCTGCTTTTGGGTAAATCACCCATCTACTTATCCCTGCCATACTGTATTCGCTCATATATAAGCATATAAGCAACTGGTTTAAGGAATTTTACATTTGAAAAGGACCTGATTCAATCCTTACTTGTCTACAAGGACCACATTATATATCATAATGTGGACATCAACTGTGGACCTGGTCCAGAGGCCTCAACTTCCCACAGTCATAGTCAGGTGAGAGCTGTAAGTTCCCACAGGTTTTGAGAAGTAAACTGATTAATTCTAACACGCAGTCTCAAACAGATCAATGTATTACAGATGAAGTATTCATGATATTAAATGTATCTCTGTCATTTGATGTCTGTAAAATTGCCCTGTTCTTTTGCAGCTTACCGCACAAAACTTGCATTTATATTTATAAGTGGTGGAATTGGAGCCCAAAGTGTTGAAATAAGTTGAAAGTATGCATATGTTTTCCTCATGGAAAGCTAGTGAGTACCAAAAGTATGTGTCATATCAATTAGACAGATACTTGGTAATAAGACAGGTTCTTGGTAATAAAGGCCAAGCAGCCGTTATTACCAAGAACCATACTTCAGAGCATATAAAGCTTCATAAATTCTTCGCTTTCTTCAGCTCAGCAAGCAAAGTGGCCAAGAGGGCTAATGGCATCCTGGCCTCTATCAAAAACAGTGGCACCAGCAGGACTAGGGCAATGATCATCCCTCTGTACTTGTAACCAGCGAGGCCACACCTTAAATACTGTGTGCAGTTTGGGGTCCCTCACTACAAGAAAGGCATTGAGGTGGTGAAGCGTGTCCAGAAAAGAGCAGTGAAGCTGGTGGAAGGCCTGGAGCACAAGTCTTATGAAGAGCAGCTGCAGTTGTTTAGCCTGGAGAAAAGCAATCTCAGGGAGGACCTACAACTACCTGAAAGCAGGTGGTAGCAAAGTAAGGTGGGGGTCAGTCTCTTCTCCCAAGTAACAAGTGATAGGACAAGAGAAAATGGCCTCAAGTTACACCAGAGGAGCTTCTTGGGCTATTGGGAAAAACTTCATGGAAAGAGTGGACAAGCACTGGAGCAAACTGCCCAGGGAAGCAATTGAGTCACCATCTCTGAGAGTATTTAAAGATGTGTAGATGTTAAACTTGGGGACATGGCCTAGTGGTGGACTTGGCAGTGCTGGTATAACAGTTGGACTTGATGATCTTAAAGGTTTTTTCCAACCTAAACAATTCCATGATTCTAAGATGAAACATTACACAAAGTGTCCACAGCCAGCAGGAGCCTGGGGAGCTGCAGGTAACACAGCAAACAAGCCCAGATTAGAACCAGCCCTGTACAAACAAACATGAGGTGAAGGACTGCAGTGTAGGAGAACAAAACTACTTTTGAGACAAGGTCATGTGGTGAGATTAATTATAATACATGCAAAAACATAAAACTTTGTAATACCTAATAAATTGTTAATGGAGGCAAATGGAGAAATTACTGCTATCTTGAATTAATGTTTTCAGCTGTGACTGAAGTACAGAATCTCTTGTTAAGCAGAATCATTAATGAATGAGTCAATGAAGCATGTAATAATAATACTTGTCTCCTCACATATTTCATCCCCAGCAGAGGTGTTCAGACAAACTCTCAGGCACAGAAAGCAAAGTCTCTACTTCATCATCAAAAAACATCTTGTGATTGCATTTCCCTCTCAACAGCAATGCACACATTTATCAGGTTTGGGGTTATTTTTTTAATTAAAATCCAAACTAACAAAACCAAATTAACCATAAACTCATAAACCTTAGGGTATCAGTATATGTTATTATAATATCCCATTTGTATTTATATATATAAATTATATATAAATATTTATATATATTTATATGTATATTCCCTCCTCCCACCGAGGAGTCTCCATTACTATCTTCTCTGTCCATTTTCTCTCCTATAACATCATGGTGCTGAAGCATGTCAGTGTAAAGTGTGAGGCTAAAGACCACATGTCAGAACTAATTCTTGCTGAGAGCAGGGTATGAATATGCTTTTCTTCACGTACACATCTTCAATTCATTTTCTATACCAATTTAGCAAAACTTTTTTCTGGTTCCAGAACTCAATATGTAAGTTTTCTCCATTACCCCTGGACTGACAACTGGTACAGTCATTGATAATGTATAAACACCAAGATACTCTCTCATTCCAAGTTAGACAGAGATGCTAGGAGCACATCTGCAACCAGCTTGAGGGACTTGTGACTTCAAGCACAGCCAATTCTTGCACTGGGTTAGAAGTTTGGTTTGCTTCTTCTCCCACTTGTCACAGAAGGCTGTTGGATTGCAATGAGCCTCTTTCAGTGGCTGCTGGTCTTTCACTTCTATGGGCTGCTATGGGTGTAGAACTGCAATCTCAGCCAATGTTGCCAATGTTGTTGTTCTGCCAGCCACTTTGGAATATTTCTGTCTCTTACTTTACACAAAAAATACACTGTTAATTTCTTATAACACACAAAAGGTAGAGCTTTTATTCAATATGCTTTACCTAAGCAAATTAAATAAGTGCAGTTGTTTGGGTTTTTTTAATATATATTTTATATATTTATATATATATATATATATATATATATATATATATATATATATATATATATATACACATAAAAAAGAAATCTTTTAATTTGCTGGCGCTTCCTTGTATCACAGTTACAAGTGGCATTTAACACCAGAAAAATTAAGTCAGCTATAGATTTTTTGTTCTCTTTCAAATCCAAAGAATAAAAAACTTATGATGCTGTTCTGGAATCAGTCCTAAACATACATTCTTGGACTTGTTTTAAAAGAATTCTTTATTCCAAAAATAACTCCATATTCAAAAAATTTTTGACTTAGTATATACTGCCCATATTAAAAGCTTACACAGCTTTTAAAAGCTTAAGTTATGCATATTTCTTTTGTTTCAGAAAGATACTGTACAGCTTTCATTGTCTCTGTAACAAATAGGCTGATTAAAACAAAACTTGTCAAGGCAAAGTTGTAAAATGTGATTCATGGCATAATGACTTTAAAATCAAATTCAGATCCCATGTAAGTAGATGCACCACTACATTTTTCGTAGCAATGACTCATACCAGATCTGAATTTGGCTCTCTGTTAGAAACTGAAATCATGATACCTCCATTACTGCAACACCAGCCAATTTTGTTTCCTCTGTAAATTTTAGTGGATTCTGTGTTTTAGCGCTGTCTTTGATTCAGCACAATAGAAGGGTGCACAAATTCTTAAGGCACAAAATTTGAACAAAGAGCATCTGGCACAGACTTCCTGTGTGATCTTTGTCTCTGGAAGTATTTCTGATTGAAGACCTAAAAATTCAAACAATAGGTCTTTCTATTTTTACTGCCCCTGACTCTGGGGTGCAATCCAGACCTCTAATTTGAATTTTTCTAACTCGGTGTCTAGGCTTGTGTAAAGGTGTTTGAGGAGAATTACACAGTTGAAAACATATGCTTTCACTGTACCTGTCTGAACAGTGATCCAACTTAAATAGCTGGCCACGTATACAACAGAGACAGATATTTCTTCTTCCTTTCATTGATTTCAGTTAAATAGTTGAAGTGAGTTGCAACAATATGTCCTCAGAAGCAGCAATCCAAAAGCCTCTCTCCACCTGCAGAAAGGCCACACAGAACTGGACCACAAGTTACGGTGATGGAACTTCTCTAGACAGTTTTTCCTTGGTTTTGTTTAGGCTCCAGGAAGGCTCTGGAATTCCTTCCCTTTCCCCAAACCTGTGTTACATACCTAAAGACATCCTTACCAAGAGCTTGGCTTTTGCCAACTGCTGCTGGCTTTTAAACACAGCTGGCAGAGGAAGCTGTGTGGCAGGCCCTGCTCTCCATCAAGTTGCTGAGTGACTGATAGTTTCAGGATCCACAGGTCCAAACTACTTTTGTCAAAGGAATGACCTCTGATTTCTGTAAAGACAGACATTTTTTGTGCTGAGAAAGAGGGAGCACAGGGCCTGTATCTGTGAGAGAGGAGTCTTTGTCTCTACTGCTGAGTTTTACCTATTTCAATACAAAGTGGGGGAGAAGGACTCCACTCTCTGTAAGGGGAATGCCTCAGCCAAGCAGGTCACTGAACCAGTGGTCCCCTCACATCTGGTCTGGCCCTATAAATGCTCTGTTTTCTGCTGCTTACAGAAACACAGGCATCATCTGCTTAAACGCTTGGAGTTAGGTAAACTTTCTGAAACAATCCTTAAATGAGCAATTTTCAGGATGGCAATTGTTTCTCAACAGCTAAAGCTTTCTATTCAGTAAAAATGCAGTAGCATTCAGATTCTGATCTGGATGATCAGCTAACATGAAGTACCAAATATGTTCATGTTCTCAAGTCCCTACAGTCATGATGCAACCAATGTTTTCAATTACTGTTATGATGGTATCAGAGTAAATAAGGAAAGGGGAACACATCTCTCCATGGCAGGGGAGTTGGAACTGATGTTCTTTAAAGTCCCTTCCAACCCAAAATTTTGTATGATTCTACAATTACGTGAAATTTTCATAATTTTACCTTTATAGATGCAAATTTATTTTATAAAGGCAAGTAATACTGTAAAATACATAAATGTCAATTACCTGTTTTTAGCAAATGAAATATGAAAGGGATGAATAGGGATACTATAGTATATATTTATATAGGATATCAATATATATTAGTATATATAAAGTAGATTAATACTGATTTATGCTATTATATGTTAGTTTACACAATACAATTTTTTAGAATTATTTATGAGTATTTAAAATTGTAGTAAATACTAATGCTGATATAAAGCACAGAAATAATTAGATCTTCAGCTCTGCAAATTCCAACAGAGTCTTCCCACAACACTAAGCTTATCCATAGCCTAACTATTTTATGGTGCAACATTTTTAACTTCACATTAAATTAAGCTCCATAATTGTAACTTAGAAAGAAAAACAGAAATAAAAAGGCTGTTGAGGTATTGTATGAGTGAGTTAACAATATTGTAAGAGCTCTGGCTTCTGGAATTTCCTGAGTTTTGAGTGCCTGACTTTATGACTTGGTACTGCACCAAAATGAAAAATTTCTTTACAAAGAGAAAAGGGAACAAAACCCAGCATATTTTCTTTGAGATTTTTCTACACACTTTTGATTTCCTCAGTACATCTTACAAATTGCCTAAGCACAACCTTACACCTCTTTGTCTAATATTCGCTAATCAGTGAGATAATAAGGAGGCCTCAGCAAACAATAATCTGTCATATACCATATTGCAGAGCACAGTGTGCTCCAGCTAGCAAGACCCACTACTTTTCACCTACTTTCCATCTGCTGCTCTCTTCTAATCCTCATGCATTAGGGCATGCCTATCTGCTCTCTAAATCTTAGTAATTCCTTGCCCCCATTAAATTCAGACTTAAGTAAAAAAATTACTTTAAAAATGTGACATGCAAAAGTGTATGTATGGCTCTGTGAATCTGGATGAAGAATTTATACTTGCTGTACTTACCTTTATATTCACTCACTTCTTGTCTGTTTAGACATAAGCTTTTCACTGCAAGAGCTCTGTGCACACTTCTGATTAATGCTAAAGCATCAAGGCTACTTCAAAGTTGGTGCACAGACTACAGGTGTTATAATCTCCTGAAACTCAAGCCCCACCAGCTGTCTACCTGATCCTAGCAGCTTCCCTGACTTTAAAGATACTGGGAGGCAATGCACGCAAGTCTCACGTACTGTTATTTATTCCTCTGCTTAACAAGGGATGAGGCCAAATACAGACTCCTACAATGCAAGAAAAAAAAGGGGGACCTAGTTTATGGCCAGAGTAACAAACATTTAATAGGGCACACCATTTAGTCTCACCAAGGACAATGTCAGTGTGGACACAGATTATATGCTTGTCATGTACCTTACAAAAAAGAGCCCCGGCTGCTGCAGCTCAACTGAATCAGGAAGCCACTCCACTCAGAAGTGTAGTGGGAATGGATTTTTTTTTCTCCTGGATTAATTGAAAGTACAAAACCTGCTTGTCCTCCTTATTTTTTTTAATTATTTTGTTTTATTTTATCAAGTAGCTTCTGTTGGACCTCAGACAACCAAAGAAAACCTCACTGTTACTGCTATTTCCATATACATGCAAGGCAACATTTAAACTGGTTTAAAAGGTGGTCATTTTGGTTTAAAAGGTACTATTCTCCTTGAATAGTATCAGAGTCCTTGTGTAATCCTCAAATGTGCTTTGTTTTACTGACACAGAAGATATAAACCAGACTAGAAAGTGGTCTTAGAATCAATGTTTATTGTGCGGGTCCCACATGAAATATATGAAATATACCTGATGCCTGATATGAGAGCAAATAGTAAACGAAAACTAGAATATTGCTTCTGTAACCCATCAAAATAGTATACAGAAAGAAAATAAGCCAGACTGAAAAGAAACTTTACAAGCACAAAAGCTATCTTGCACGAAGAGACAAATGCAGCATATGTGCTTCTAAATCTCATCCTATTTTGAGGAATTTAATCATGGATAAGCCTTTTGCTGCCACCTGTACAGAAACTGATGTACAGAGTACTTCAGGGCAGTGAAAATAAGTAGGATCCCGAACAGTTGAACTAACAGACGTGAATCAAACCAGGGATCCAAACTTCTCCACCATAGAAGTTTTATCCATGCTCATTCTTGCAGATGGCAAGTTTAATTGCTCTTCAGTAACATTCACTTTCATGTAAAATATTTCAACTTTGGCCTCTCATTTACCCAGTATAGAAACTACACAAGCAGAAGTGGCAGGTGCCAGAGAACAAACCTGTGGTAGAACCACGGAGTTGTTTCCAGAGCTCTGGAGAGATTGCTAGCATGATGAGGGTGCTCACAACCTTCTTATGCTGACATCACAAACTTTTTCTCTGTGAAAAGTAGTGTTTTCCTGCCTCAGAGGCACACCAGAGCAGAGTCCTGGAGGACCACTGACATCTGGTGGTCACTTCACTCTAAAGAAGGCTAAGTCACATATATTTAATTTTACTGTGACTTGATCAAATTACATTTTACAGGTGGTCTGACAGAAATACATGCCAGGGAAGCATTAAGTTACAGGTCTTACTCTATGTTTATTAGCTTAGTGGAACTTGATAGCTACAAGTAAACGCAGATGAACTGCAACACACAAACAACAAACTCAGTTAAAGCTGCCAATACATTAATAGTATTGTTGGATTAAACCCTCTCTAGAGATAATAAAGCTTTTCTAAATAGAGCACATTTAATTCAACAAGTTCTTGAGAACCACTGGATCGTGAAATAGAATTATACAAAACTTGTCTTTTTGACAAATAAAAAAGCGCACTGTTTCCTAGGTAAGATGTTTCTTATTACTGAAAAGGAGTAATGAGATTTAGGTCTGCTTTTGCTAGGCAACTAGCATAATATTAAGTAATAAGCAGGAGTATCCAATAATTTTATCCATGTTGATATTAGATGTTAAATGGTGAGACTGCCCAGACAGAAACTGCCTCAGTTCTCTCCAGCAAATTTGAAATGCTCTTCTTGACACCTAAATGCAATTGTGCAGAGACCACAGCCACCAGAACTGGACCTAAAATGTACTTGGGCCTGTTAGCACTGATTGTTGATAGGCAAACACTTAAAGCTATGCTTTATTTGTTGCAGCTATGTACAACTTGTAAACAAAAGTCTGAGGCTTTCAAACATTCATCAAGCATATAAAAGTCTTACTAAACTGTCATAAAAATTTTCAACCCTTGCCAAATGCCTTTTTTTTCCACAAAATGATTCAAAGTCTACTTTCAGGTAAATGTACATTTCTTGTTGAAATGGCAGCTCAGTTCAAAACTAATAAAACTCACAGCACCTGTTGAGTAGTAGGAAGTAATCAAAATGTTTTTCTGCACCTTTCCTCCATGCTAAAAGAGGGCAGTTTTGCAAAAAATCAGCAGTACAAATCGTCTCCAAACTTATTGTATTTTTCACTTACCATCAACATGGCCCCTATCCATAAGTAAACAGATTGCTAAATTACAGCTTTACCTTCAATCTAGACTACCTAACCACATTGATAGATAGTGAACTATTTTTAGTTATTTATACAAAAAGGCATTGCTCTGCATGTGTTTTCTAGTTGGCTGTGGCACATTGTGGACAAGCATTTTATAGACACATGTAATTGCTAATGTTGGTAAGGAGTGTGCAAAAAATAGCCAGTGCTCAGAGTGAAACACGAAAGGGTACAGGGGACACTCATATGGAGGCAACGGTATCAAGCCACCCCAATGAAAGCAGCAAATGTGCACCAAGATAGTCTGATTTTATTCTGCCAGAGTCTGCAGCTGAGCCCAAAAAGCATTCAAAAGATAAGTGTCAAATGTTTTGCTCCCATCTGTATTTCAGCAAAATTCTAGTATCTGTTGTCCAGTGATGCCTCTGGAGAATTTCACTAGTGTGGTACACAAATCACTGATGTTCTTGCCTGCTTTAGTCTTTCCTTGTACTGCTGCATGAACATACACTGACAAAAGTGGCTTCACAAGACTACTTTTAAACACATTCCTAAAGGTCCAACTGCAAATAAACAGAATAATCAGTATAGAGACACTTGCTCCTGTACACAACAGGCAAAATGTTCCAATTAAATCTTACTCTGAGCATTTAAAGTAAGAGCTATTTTCAGTATTTTAACAATGCTGGTTTCTGCACAGTAATGCACTTCATCTACAGTGAAAAGCGGTCACATTGCTGCATATCTATTAAATAAAAGCGTTTTAATTAGGTCAGCTACTTGGTAAAGGAGACAATAACCACTTTAACAAAGCACTGTCAGTTATAGGCCCTTGGCTGAAAAGAAAGTCTCTTCTTTCCTTTGTCATCCCCCTAACACATATTTTTGAAAAAAAATATCTCAGCATTGCCAATCCAATTATACAGCAGCAGGAGATGATTACTCTGTGACAATGTTCTAATTCACAGACATAATCGTCCTTCTACATTTATATTTTATCGAAGATATTTTCATGCGGGGTAGAGATGCTCTCCACTCACCACCAGGGGCAGACAAGGTCTAAAAAGAATTTTGCCTGGTTCTAATCGATAACACCATGTTGGCAAATCTCTTCCGAAGACACACAAAAGCAAGATAGCCCACCCCTGCCAGCATGCTGACCAGCAGGGTGGTGCCAAGAACCCTGGGAGCCCTTTTCTTGGCCACACGGAATGCTGTTGGCAGAACAGCTGAGATTAATATATTGTTGACATGTCCCAAAACTTTGTAAAATGCTTTTCTCTTCACGACACGCTCATAATATGCTTCCAAGTTGGGCCGCTTTCCATTTCCCCAGTTTCTTCTTGCTAATCCCAGAAACTTCAGGCGATGTAATGTGACAGCAAGTGACACATCTGCCAGACTGAAGAAATCACCACAGAGCCAAGGCTGATTTCCATCTTCTAAGCAGAGATAAAACATAAAGCATTAGGAACTATAAGCACATTTAGTTTAGTGCTACTTCAAAGTAACATCTAATAAAGAGCAACAACACTTCAGCTAAAATATGACTTTAATCAGTGAACATTTTACTAATCCCTGCCCAGTCTTTGCACAATATTATAAAGTCTTAGGCTCAGCTGCCTGGCCTACATTTGTTAAAGAAAAAAAGATCTACATTCCAGGTTCATAAATTAAAACCCACAGTAAACACTTACTTTCCTCAAGTACATTTCACAAATCTGGATTAAATTAAACAGGACTGGAAAGGAGGAAGGCAGTTTAGCTTTTGCTGAAAAGTTACCACTTCTCTGAAGAATTTATCATCTTGCCTGTGTCACTCAGCTCTACAGCATTCACTCAAGAACTAACTCCAGCTAACTTGTTGGAGGCTTTCAAGTCAAAAAGAAATGGATCAGATGACTGACTTGAAGCAACATATCAGCCCACTGAGATGACAGAATTTGTCTACCTGTCTCTCTTTTGTGTCTCCTAGACCCCAAATCATGGGGGTTTTACACTGAGATGTTTGAGAAGTGACAACTGCTCACCACTAGTCAGGAGCACAGATGGAGACCCCAGGTACCCTCTCCAGTCAAAGGAAAGAGGTGAATCTTCCTGGGATGGCTCAGAGCAGGCATTGCCAGGCAGATCACACTTGGCTGTCAGTGATCTGAACCATCACCACCTGAAAGGGCTGACATGTACTGACTATACCAAGAGCTTTTGAAACTCAGGATATGAAACTTGATAGCCAGCACAGCTATCATAGCTGCCAGCATAAGTACTCTGTTCTAGCCTAGATCTTGAATAGGGAGGACTATGCTGTTCCTGTCTCATTTGTAACTTTTGCAGTTCGTCTCACACAGCAGGCATGCAAAAATTCTGGAACGAATACTCAGCAGCACCTCTCCGGAAACAGAGGAATTTTGCAATCTCCTTTACAACACATTTTCCACAAGAGAAAAGCAACAGCTTGCCACAAAGCTGGTACTAGTCCATTTCAACAGGCTAAGCAGGTCTGGAAGAAAGGTCTATGTGGAAAAGGAGTGTATCCTAGGTTGCTAAAAGGATATATGGGAATTCATTCAGTGCATTGAATATGGAAAAACCAAAGAATCTATCCTATCCATGTGTGAAAGAAAGATGCCTGCAGTGGCAGCAGTAGTAGTTGAGGGATTAAGCAGTTGCAAGAGCAGCAGGAGCTCTGTGTTTGACCAGGACCTGAAGTACAGAACACAAACCTCCAAAATGGGAATACCTCAGACAAAATTCCAAGAGGCAATAATCCCATGTTTTACGAAATCCTGTGATCCCAGCAGTTTTCATAAGCTCATCAATACTGTGTCAGTTGATTCCTTGGAAAGGCTACTTAGCAGAGAAAGGAAAAGGGCTGCTGGAAATGGTGGCAGATGTAGGATGCTGAATAAAATCCTTCCATCCTTTATAAATTAAAATATTTTCTGTGACTCTTTCACTGTTGAGTCAGTAGAAAATTTAATCTAGGTTTTCATCTGCTGTTTCAATCTACAGTTGTGATAGTAACCGGTAATTATTACAACAGCTATTTATAGAGCTAAATGCAAAAAGTTATTGATTTGAGCAGATGCAGTTGATATTGACTGATGCTTCATGCAGTTTCCAGTGAAGTCAGGGGAAGGACTCCTATTAGCACCACTAGGAGTTGAACCCCACTGTGAATAAGCAGAAGGCTAATCCCATTTAAACAGAATTTAGGATGCTGACATGGTTAAGTGCCTGTGGGTATAGATCAGAGGGAAGGTCAGCATTGCAGATGTCCTTGTAGGAGTGTGTTACAGACCTGCTAGCCACCATGAAGAGGCAGATGATGCATTTTATAGGAGGCTGGCAGAAGTCTCTCAATTTCCAGCCCTTGTACTTGTGGGGGACTTCAGCCTGCCAGATGCCTGCTGAAAATACAACACAGTGGAGAGGAGGCAGTCTAGAAGATTCCTGGAGTGTGTGGAAGAAAACTTGCTCTCAACTGGAGAAGGACTCATGGGTGATGTGGTGGTTGGTGGCCACCTTGGGCACAGCAACCATGAAATGATGGAGTTTTCAGTTCTGGATGAAGTAAGGAGAGGCACCAGCAGAACTGCCACCTTGGACCTCTGCCCGGCAGACTTTGGACTGCTTAGGAGATTGAATTACAGAGTTCCTTAGGAGTCAGTCCTGAAAGGCAAAGTAGTACAGGAAGGATGGGCAAGATTTAAGGAGGAATTCTTAAAGGTACAGGAACAGGTTGACCCCACATAATGTCAGGGAAAAAGACCAGCCTGATTAAACAGGGAACTTGGGCTGGAATTCAGGGTTAAAAGGACTGTGTCTCATCTCTGGAAGGAGGGGGATAACTACAAGGATGTCATGATGTTATGCAGGAGAAAAAGCCAAACGGGAACTTAATTTGGGCACTGCAGTTAAAGACAAAAAAACCCAGTTTCAGTAAATACACTGGTAGCACAAGGAGGGCTAAGGAGTCTCCATCCCTTGCTGGATAAAGGGGGAAACACAGTGGGGGGGTGAAGAAAAGGCTGAAGTACTTAATGCCTTCTTTGCCTCAGTCTTTAACACTAAAACCCATGATCCTCCGGATATTCAGCTCCCAGAGCTGGAAGTTGGTGATGGGGAGCTGAGTGAAGTCCATACAACCCAGGAGAAAATGGTCAGTGACCTCACAACCTAGTTAGACACCCACAAGTCTATGGGTCAAGATGGGATGTGCCAAGAGTAAGAAGGGAGCTGCCAAGAACTTGCCAATAATTTCAGTCATTTACCAGAAATCCTGGTTAACCACAGAAGTCTCTGTTGCCTGGAAATTAGCAAATGTAATACCCATTTACAAGAATATAATACCCTACAAGAAGGGTCGAAAGGAGGGTCCAGGAAACTACAGACCTGTCATCCTGACCTCAGTACTGGGAAGGATCATGAAGCAGATTGTCCTAGATCTTCCAGAGTGTCACTACATGACATGTGCAGGACAACCAGGGGAACAGGCCCAAACAGCAAGAGATTACAAAGTAATCTTGTTTGGCCAACCTGACCTCCTTCCATGACCAGTGACTCACTTGCTGGATGAGGGAAAGATTCTGGATATTATCTAGACATCTGTAAAGCATTTGACCTGTCTCTCAGAGCATTGTCGTGGATAAATGGACTTGCGTGGGTACATTCTTCATTGAGTGAAAAACTGTCTGGATGTCCAGGCCCAGGGAGTGGTGGTGAATGGAGTTACATTTAGTTGGTGGCTGATCACTAGTGGGCTCAGTATTTGGGCCAATCCTTTCTAACAGGATGAAAGGAAATGAAGAAGAGGTTAAAATTAGATATTAGAAATGTTTTTCACTAAAAGAGTGGTCAGGCATTGGAATAAGGTGCCCAGGGCAGCAGACAGTAGGATATGGTTTAGGTGTGGTTATGATGGAGCTGGGTTGAAGTCAGACTAGATCATCTTGAAAGTCTCTTTCAACACTGATGATCATGGGATTCTGTGAAAAATGTGACTTTCATTTGGGTGGAGGCAGGTAAACAGGACTGCTATCCAAGAGGGTGAGGGATGGGAGTTGCCTAATGATTAGAGCTATTATCCAGATTGCTTATTCTGCATATGCTACAAACATCAGCAGGGTATCTGCACAAGATTATAATAAACCTGTGTTAAACATTAAGGTTGTGATCATTATAGTGAACTGAAGCCTTCACCTGTAACATCAACATTCTGTAGTTTATTTTTTTCTGATTTTGTTGATAAAAATACTAAAAAATTGTGTGGCGAATTATTTTGCAACTCATTTTGCTGAAAATGTGATCAAGCACTCTCATGACAATGAGAAGTGAGACAATGAGAACTCACTGACTGGAACAGTGAAGTAAGCTAGTATTTAAAACAGTATTGATTCCTTCTGTGATGTATAGATCAATATATACTAAAAGTATCAAATCTGACACATTAAAAATTGTTTTATAATGGTGCCATCAACAAGTTTACTCAATATCCTAAAACAGAAATATTAACAGGATTTAGCAAGAAAAATTCCTTACCTGGTGTTTCCTCACTTCGCCGCTGCAATTCAGTCTCAACCTGATCCAAAACTTTTTCCAGTTCATCCAGTATTTTCTTTAGGTATTTTATATTATCATGATCCAGCAGTTTAGACTAAATAGACATACAGGTTAGTGTTTTAGTCATCATACAAAGTTTATACTTTTATCAAAGAAGCTTATACTTAGGCTACTACAGTGTTTGTTCATAAAATGTGACTCTTTTCTCCACTTACTCAGCTGGATACTACATGGATACTGATGAAAATTCAGAAAACAGAAGAAAATTTTAGAGATGCCAGATATTAAGGATTGTCTACCCCTGCAGGGTGTTGAACAGCCCAACACCAGCACTTGTGTGTACTTACCTCTGAAGTCAGTGGGACCAGTCCAGTACTTCAGCACACACTTGAAGCGTGTAGCTGATCTGAGGACAGACTGTTTCATGCCTTGAAGAGTTAAACCACTGCATGACATTACTGGTAATGACAGGTGAAACAAATGTTTATATTGAGACAAAAAAGTCTAACACTAAGAAGCTCATAATAAAGGGGACCTTACAAAGGGGTTTCTTACCTTAAGGCGCTTCTGTTTTGCTATATAGGCATCTTGAAGGTCTGGATTTTCTTCTGCAAGTTTCTTCAGTTCTGATTCTGTGTTACTTATTTGGCCTGATTAAAAAACAAACCAAAAAAAACCCAAGAAACAAAAAAAAACAAGGCAAACAAAAAAAGAATGACCAAATAACCAATATTAGCTGTCCAAACATAGCAATAATGCAATCCACAGGAACTGATCAATTGCCTGTGTACAAATATCATATCAAAGAAACTGGAAGTGCTGCTTCAACACAGCATCTGAACCAGGTTAGGATTTAAATACATCGTGTTTTGGAAAACTTAAATGCTTTTTAAATTGACCTACCACACCTTCAGCTCATCGGTCTGCAATGTGAAAGAGCTGGTAGGTCCACACTGAGATTTTTTGTTACTGTAGGTCATATACATAATTTTACAGCAAAAGCCTAAATGTCACTGAATATGGATCCAAGGTGTTTTCATTTAGCTAAAATGTGATGCCAAAGTCTGTGATCCTTTGGAAATGATCTTTAAGAACAGTATGCATGTCCTAGAAAAGCATGCATTACATGATTTGAAAAAGGAATGATGTGACAAGTTTAAATTAATTTTACTGATCTCTACTACACATGTATAGCCTTTTCCTTAAAATAGGGCTTTGCTTGAAAATGTCATACTTATAAACCTAGAATACCAAAAGACAGTGATTTATAAATCTTCTAAAAATAAATATTTCTAGTTATAAACTGAGAACAAAAGAATAATTATAGAGCATGAATCACCTCACTTGTACTTGATAATAAAAGTTTAGTTACAAATAAGTCTGATAAACTAAACTGATAAAAATTCTTTCTAGAGAATAACAAACTCACTTTTTTACACGTTCAACTGTGAAATGACTGTGAAAGCCATCCTTCAATATAGTGTATGAAGAAATTGAAGGACAACTAAAATCTTACATATGCAATTAATTACTTACTTGGATTTGGTATGTATAAACATAACACACAACTGGCTCATGCCTAATTATATCTAGCAGTCTGAAAAAAAAAATTGTTTCAAACTGAAAATGAAACCATCACCAACCAGGAGAAGTTTGAACATGCAAAGGAATTGTTAGGAAGTATCCACAGGCTTTTCAAAAAACTGCTTAAAATCAAAAAACGTAGGCTATGCTTTAAGCATAAAAAGATAAGAAAGCATCCCAATTTAGATGAGCAATAATGTTAGCTCTACCAGTATGAACATGTGCAAACTGAGAACAATTTAAATCAACTAGAAGCTGGAGCAGAAGAATACATACAGCAAGAAAAGCAGAGGACAATGTCATAAAGTGAACTGTAATAAAAGCATTAGCATGATTATTACCATGTGAAAACAGAAAAACTATTCACAATGCCTATGAGTTAAGCACAATTGTTCAATAAACAGTTAGCATCCACATTTGGAGGAAAAAAAAAAATTAAAAAAAAAACAAGACAAGGCACTGACGTAAGAGAACAATTCATGTTCATGGACAGGGGGAGTGGCTTTAAACTTAAGGAGGTAGATTTAGATTACATATGAAGAATAAATTCTTTCCTGTGAGGCTGGTGAGGCACTGGCACAGATTGCCCAGAGAAGCTGTGGACTCCCTATGCCTGGAAATGTCAAAGGCCAGGCTGGATGGGACTTGGAACAGCCTGGTCTAGTGGAAGGTGCCCCTGCCTGCAGCAGGGACATTAAAACTGGATGATCTTGAAGGTCCCTTCCAACCTAGGCCATTCTATGATTTTATGATCTTATGATTCTATGTTACTTCAGTAACATTAATCATGCAACTACATGGAAAAGTAATGCCTTCACTTCTGACACCGTAACAGTGTGGCTAGTAAGAGAACTGACTTACCAAAAATTTTAAGGAGGTGGATAAGACATTTTGTTGGAAATAGGATTTCTCAGACTAACACAATATCACTTTTTGTGATATCATGGACTTACTAATGGTGTAGTTGTATTACATTTCAAAGACTGCAGCATTTGACTTTGTTCTAGAGAGTATTCCAAAGTATCATACAAAAAAATATCAACACTATATAAACCACTGACATTGACAAAAAAATCAGAGATCTCAGGATGTAATTATTAACAGGGAATCATCATCCAGCCATGCTGTCAGGAGTTGATACTTGTTCTAGAACTACTTAGTTCTTTTGTAATACATAGAAGGAAACATAAAAGCATTAATTAAAAGGTTACCATGGTACAAAAATGATCTCGAGACACCTCAAAAATAACACCTCCTCTTTCCATTTTCAAATCACAACAGAACACACAATCAATAAAAAGTATAGGCGCAAATCAAGGACTGCAACTAAAATTTGTAAACTGCGCTCAGTATTTTGTGTTTAAGGTGGACTTAAGAAAGAAGATGAATGTAATGCAGCAACCTACTAAGTTATAGACATTCAGAGGTACACCAGTACATACTACGGATTCTGCTGGTAGCATAGGCTGGAATCATGGAGTCCACTGTTAACTCAGGGTGCAGGATGCAGCCATGTGTGTAGGCATCCATAGGCAAGGAGTCTAAAAGCTCTCTGTAGTGTTGCACCCTTGGATAATACATGCTCCCCTCTTCTGGCATTAATCTTGGTACTTCCTCTGTAAAACAAAGTTAAAATTAAGAAAAGACGAATCATCTAATGGACCAAAGTTTATTCAGTTATGTCCAGCTGGGACAGGTGACACAGTCACAGGTAAGAAAGCTTCACTTGTTCCCCAGCGTAACTTTATGGTGTGATTGCAGCTCAGAGAAATGTATATTTGTAGTTCATTTTAACATGTTTATAATTCCAATTCCTATGCAGAAACCCACATAAACACATATTTAAGAGGCTTTCAGATCAGAAAACCACACTCAGTTCTGTTATGTACATCTAGGAATGGATGACCATGACACACAACACTTTAATGTTCTCACAGTTGGGCACAGGTGAGATTCCAGGAAATTGTTATATTACTGCTCCTGCAATGATGTAAAAATTACAGTACAGGAATCCTACACAAAGCATGATTGGAAGTATTCCTGCACATCAATGTTTTACCCTACTCTCAATCTACCTGGGCCCCAACTCTTTTTTTGACTAAAAGACAGCACAAATTATGTTCACTAGACAATGAATTTTTCTTCATGCCTCAGAAATTGCAGCATTAATCCCTGAAATACAAAATGCTGCCATCTTCACACCTATACAAAATACAGCTCTGTACTTCCTTCAAAAATTGAGGGAGTTCTTTTTCTGGGTTTTTTTGGGTTGTCTTTTTTTAACAGTACGGGCACAAAGAACTGTGAAACTCTGTACAAGGTCACTTCCAAGGATTCTCTTCCTATTCTTTTACCTCTTCATTCCATTTTGGCTCCAAAAATGATTTGCTCATTCTACTTCCATTATCTACAGAAGATTATTCTGTAAAAATTAAATTAATTAAGAAATTAAACACATTTTTTTCTTATCTCACAGAGAATCTGGACCTGCTCGACAAAGGCAGCCATGCAGTTCAGTATGGTATTTTTCTTGGCAGTGTCAGGCCAGGGTTAGTGTTGCTGCCATTCCTGGCCTCTCCATCCTTCCTGAAGGGCTAGGGAGGACAGTGGTAGTTTTACTTATAAAGGTTTACTCATGAAAGCGCTGGAAAGCCATCAGTTCATCTCAGAGGAACATGTTTGCAACATGTTTGCAACCCAAACTGCTATCTGTTAGGAGAGCCCGTTTACTTGTGAGATTATAAACATTTTCTGCCCTGAAAGAAGAGTCCTGTAAGGTCACAGAGCTGCCCCCAGCATTGCTGTAGGCTACGGGGTGAGTGGAAGAACCACATACTGAAATGCCTGTAGGATTACCATCTACAAACGTCGCTTCAAGGTAATCAATAATCTGCGTTGCCTCACAAATGACGTTTTCCCCATGGATCAGGACGGGTACTTCTCCCGAGGAACTCAAGCGCATGAACCACGGCTCGTTGTGCTCGCTCAGCGGCAGGTTCACGTCGCGCTCCTCGCACTTCAGCGCCTTCTCGGCGATGGCCAGCCGCACCTGGAACGGCACCGCCAGGCTCACCCGGACAGCATCCCCGCCCGGCCGCTCTCCCGGCCCCGCCTCGGCGCACCCACGGCCGCTCCCCTACATCCCACATCCCTCCATCCGCCCCGTGCCTCCATTCCCCCGTCCCTCCATCCCTCCCGCTCCGATGCCGCCGCGGGTGCGCGGGGGCTGTGGGCACGGCTGGAGGAGGCGATCCGGGGCCCCGCGACCCCGCCCGCCCCTCACCTTCTGCGAGGAGAAGGATTGCGTCCAGTGGTACAGCACCAGCGGCGCCATGCTCGGCCCGGCCTGGCTGGGCCCGGCTCTGCTCGGCTGGGCCCGGCTCGGCTCGGCTCGGCCCGGTTCGGCTCGGCTCGGCTGGGCCCGGCTGGGCCCGCGGCGCCGGGCGGGGCAGGAGGCAGCGCGGACGCGAGCGCCGGCCGTGCCCGCCCCGCGCCGATCCGCTGTGGGAAATCTCCCGAAGGGGATGCCCGGGAAATGCAGGGGACACCCCCGCCTTCCCGTCACCCTCACTGCTAGGAGGACAGCCTTTCCGAAGGGGAAACCGCCTGCAAAGCCGGCTGCAGCATCCCCTAAGGAAACGCAGGAAGATGGATGCGCAAGTAGGGAAGGTCACATGGCAGGATTTAGCCTTCTATATTTATTTATTTATTTGGTTTGGGGTTCGTTTTTCTGTTTTTTGTTTTGTTTTGTTTTGTTTTGGGGTTTGGTTTTTTTTTTTTTTTTGGGGGGGGGGGGGGGGCGGGGGGGTTTTTTTTTTAACCAGGGGTTCCACTCTGAATTTCAGGGACATCGGCAAAACACGCTTGGGGGAAAAAAAAAAAAAAAAAAAAAATTACCATAAGTCGTTCTGAATTGGACCCTGTGGGCATAGATCCTCTATTGCAAAATGAGTCATAGCAAGAAAGAACAAAGCTTTCAAATAACTTCTTTTGCCTCCAGATGTGTTCTTTCAATCTCAAGAGAGAAAGTTTCTTAATTATTGTTTTTTTCTAGACAAAATTAGAAAATTTAACAGTTTTGCAGGGCTTTTCTTCATTTTCCCAGTGTGAAGCAAGGTCCTTTCTGAAAAGCATTTGATAACGAACAATGGCTAACATCATAAGGAAATGCTTCCTCTGTATCTTACACTGCAGATAGTTTAGAAGATATGATTGCTGATACTACCTTAGATGCTATCAGCAACAGCAGGCAGATTTTAGCAAAGTAAAAAAACAGTGAGATTAAAGAGTCCAGAGTATTGTTCTCTTCATTCTGACTGCTCAATTCCTGGTAAAGGCAGGAAAACTGCTTCAGGTAAGCCTGAAAACTCAGTCCCACATGTCATTTCTATATAACATATGAAACCCCATGATCAGCATTTTAAAGACCTGAATGTAGTGTCTTGAGAACATACAAGAACATTTAAGAGAAATTTTGAGTAATATTAAGCAAGGGAATGGATTTAAGTCATTGAGACAAGATAATGGACAAATCTTATAAATAAAAAGGAAAGAAACCAAAAGCCAGCTTCCAGCCCTGTGCTGGTCATGGGAGTGGGCACAAGGGCAGCCCCATGCCTTCCTCAGAGACCACTCCCTGCCAGAGTCACAAGCCAAAATAATCTCTTCCAAAGGGCATGCATACTTCTCACAAAAAACAGCTGATAGCAATCAGTGTTATTCAGGGTAAATCCCACATTTGGAGGGAATTTAATTTACTTGTAATTCTTAAAAAAATTGGAGAATGTGCTTAGAACTGACAAGAAGAATGCAGTTAATGGCATTATGGCTGGATTTACTTCTCTTTAAGATACACGTCTAAGGTAAGAGTGTTGGAATATCCTCTCATGCACAAGTCCTTTAACCTGTGACTCACCAATACATGGACATTCTCACAGGTCCCTGCCTCAGCTGCCATACAGCTGCTCCTCACAGCTAGATCTTAGGGTAACTCAAGGGATGGAACTGGGAAACTATTTTTTTTTTTAATTTACATGAACTAGGCACTCTTTCAGGTTTCTGTTTTGCCTTTTTTCCTTAATTTTGCCTTTAAATCAAAATGTTGTCATTTCGTCAATTACCACATAGACCACTACTCCTTGGTACAGCTAATTAATTTAGTATCACACCTGGACTTCTGTGTTTGAGTTATATTTTGTGACCTGGTTTAGGTGTCTAGAAAGGTAAGAAAATATATCTACTTTATAATACAATAAAGAAAGAAGGAGTAGTGAGAACAATATTTCCTTACTCAGACTTGTTCAGACAAAGCAGCTGCAATCATATACAAGTGTTTCTTCTTCCTAACCTAATCATCCATATTGCTATGAAATACAGGAAGGACATTGACCTGGTGCAGCAGATTCAGAGAACTAGATGTTTAGGGGGATGGAGAACCTCTCCTATGAGGAAAGGCTAGGAGGATTGGGATTGTTCATCCTGGAAAAAAAACAGTTTACAGTTTACCGAATTGTGGCCTACAGCACCTGAAGGGAGCCTAAAGACTTAGAGGGACTTTTTACAAGAGCAGGTAGTGACAGGACAAGGGGGAATGGCTTCAGACTGAAAGAGAGCAAGTAGGCTTAAATTAGCTATTAGGAAGAGATTCTTTACTGTGAGGTTGGTGAGGCACTGGAACAGGTTGCCCAGAGGAGCTGCAGGCTCCCCATCCCAAGAAATGTTCAAGGCCAGGTTGGAAGTGTCTCTGAGCAACCTGGTCCAGTGGAAGGTGTCCCTGCCCATGGCAGAGGTGTTGGAAGTGGATGATCTTTAAGGTCCCTTCCACGCTAGGCCATTCTATGACTCTCTGATAAATACCATCCCGGTGTCCATGTTTCCAGCCCTGGTTCAGCTGAAGGAGGGAGTGTGTGCCTGCGGCTGGGATCCCTGCAGCCTTACAGGGCTGCTCCCACGCTTGACCACACGAGGCCTCCCTTTTCCAAAACACGGTGCATAGGCTTTTCCTTCTCCCAGAGGTGAGGAATAAGGGACGATTCCTTTCTCTTCAGGACGAGCACCTATCCATTCACCTATGTTAGCCCCTCTACCTTCTCACACCTACAGAAAAGCAGGCAAAAGATTATGAAAAAGCTCACCACGTCCTGGAACGTCTTGTTCCACAAGCAAGGCTTTACACAACCGAAATAAAAGTCTCCTTAAAGGCATGTTTAATGTGTAATTGTCATGAATACACAAGCAGCACTAATACAAATCTGACTGGCATCTTGAAATCTTGTGCTTCAAACAGACCCATAGCTCTGTGTGATAAATCATTTTTCCTACCACACTGATGTTCTTGCCCTGTTTCTCTACATGGCCTCTCTTGGGCCTTTTTTAGCATCCTGTATGTTTACAAAAATATACGAATATGTGCACACCCCTCTACAAGTTTTTTTAATGCACATATTTTTACATCATGGAAAGAAAATAACATTTACAGCTAACGCTAAATATAAAGAACATTTTGATAAACAGTTATATAAACTGGGTCAAAGATCTGGAAATCTGTATTCTGGTAATCAGTTTTCTTCTTTACTTCCCCTTTCGCTCCATGTTATTAACAAGAAAAACATAGGTTAGATGTGTCATTGAAGCAATTGATGCAAGTTAAAAAAACAACTATTTTTTTCTCATCGATCAATTCATTGTGCATACTGAAACACAAATTTATAAGACTACATTAGGGGCAAAAAAAATAATTTTTTTTTTTCTATGCAGACAGAGCCATTATAGCTGAAAATTAGCTGGATTCTGTGTATGAATCATTAACAGATGCATTGGTTCAGTTCCAAGTGCAGAACTGGCCTAATCGACAGTGTTGCAGGAGTTAATATTCGTTGGGAAAGACAGGTTCTGTTCTAGACCTTCTGTCATCAATGGTTATTGACTAAATTCCACTGGCAGATGCTGCTTTACTGGTGATATGAATCAAAACAACAGAGCATTGAACTCAGGTACACAGCTCAGACTTAATACCGACACAGGAACTCACAAAATCTTTCTTGAACATGACTGAAAAATTAGATATGCAACTATATAGAAAGAGTGAGAGCAGCATTATGTCTTGATAGTCACAGCTGAGACTATCTGTGCCCTAATTTAACTGCATATAAAAGCATGGAGCGATGGCAGTTCTAGATAGCTGATTCATGTTCTCAGGAAATATAATTAGTCAGTTCCCATTTTACTTCCAACAAAATCAACTTGTAATAGAATTTATTTAGTCATTTTTAAAGTTACTTAACATACCATATTACATTTTCTTCAGGGATTTCACCGCAACATTCTGTCAAATTCTGTCAAATACTATAGTATTATTCCTGTTCCATGCAGGAGTCTCATATGTAAATACTTCAGAAATACTGCTTAATAGTTAATTTTTATATAAAATTCTTGTAAGTTTTATAGTAAGCCTATTTCAAAATAGTTATTAGTAATTTTGATGTAACAAAAGTATTAGCTGTTCTAATGATATACAAATCTCAACAGTTTTGATGATTGGAAAGAATTTTCCTGAAATTTTAGGCTTTTAATGCACACAAAGATTTAACATATTTTCATAAGGTGAAAAAAGCTAAGTTTCTTAGCTGTAAACCTTAAAATCCAGGTATTAACATTAAAGCCTTATCGAGCCTATCCCTCCTCAAGCTTTTATGTAAACAGCATCATTATTATAAAATCTAACATATCAGCCAAATTCAAAAGATTTTAAACTTCATTTTTGTACTTGCCCATGTTTGTTGTCTCTGTGCACATGTGTAATATACTATCTCACAAACTTGGATCATTACCCAGCTTTTAGGAACAATTCTGTATCATCACATGCTTCATCTTCCCTCACATTAACTTAGACAAGTAACCCACAACAGTGAACACTTTGTACCTCTGTGCATAGCATCCAGGTGTTGATTTTTTTACAGGTTTTAATCTAACAGTGATGACATTTTGTTTGCACAGCACTGTCTGGAACATTGGCTTTTGTTTGTCCATTAAAATTCACATATTACCTCAACACAAACAATAAATGTAAGAAATAGTACCTTCCAGCTATTGCCTGTGGCCAAAACCAGAGTGCACAACTTTGACCTTGTAAAATAGATTGGACAGATGCTGAAACAAAATCCACCAAAGTTAGAGGGGTGATTTGTACTGACTTCAGTGGGTCCTGTACCAGTTCTTAGGCCAGTTCAAATTCCATTACAATCACACCGCAAAATATAAATATCCCGTAACTGGATGATACCCAAGCACAGAAAGCCGTAAGAAAATCTAAGGAGTTAAATACAGTTTTGTAAAATGTCCTTTGAAGTCTCCTGTGGTATTTTCTTTGACTGGAAAACAGTTTTAAAAATCTTTCCTGAAAAATCATAGAAATCAGATTCTTTCCAACCCTGAAAGAAAAACAGAGTTTGATAACTTCCAAAAATTTCTAAAAATCTTGTTACGCTTTCTGTTGGAAACATGAACACTTCAATAAGTTAATTTGAAATTAAGTTAAAACATTTAATCTTTTTCCAGCAAACTTCTCAGAAAAATAGCTTTAAGATGCTTTAAAGCATGATCATGTACTTCCACAACTTGTTACTGACAAGTAAAAAAATAGAGGCCACTAAGGAAGATCCATCTCTTTAACAACATTAATCACTGGGACAACATAGAAATATAGCTTTTATTTAAATAAGGAAATTCTTGTTTCTTCAGCCTTTGTTCTTGCTGTTTGTTTATTACATTTATGCAAGCTGGACTAAAACTTAAACAGTAACAGGCAAAATATTTCAATTATACTCCTTGAAATCTCAGTTTACAAGATACTCAGGCATCTGTATTAGACAGAAGTTAAAAAAAGGTTTTGAAAAGCTTAGGTCATCATCTGTCCCAGAGCACCCTGCACCAGCACAGCAGCGTGGATGGAGGCTGTTCTGTCCTGGCCCACCATGGGGTCCACACCACCACAAAAAAAGCATGGTTGCTGTATGGACAATCCAGCTCACAAGTGCTCATGGAAGGGTAGAATATTTTCTCTTGCTATGACTTTTTTTCCCCCAATCTAAGTCACATAATTTATGCATCACTATTGCATTGTCTTTTCAAATTATAGTACAGCAGAAACAAGGAAATTGTAGTGGTCAATTATGATACATCAGTGTACTATATATTTACTGAATTTTGAAAACAAATTAATTCTTATTGCTTGAAATAAAAGAACAGCAGACTGTAAACCAGGTGATTAAATTCACTATCAAATAGCTCGCAAACATAACATTCACCTAACTCCTCTCAATAAGTAAAACCCTCATTTGTGAAAGTAAAAATAGGACAAGATACAGTTTTGGGTAGCAATAGATCTGGGCACTGAATCACTGTCTATGTTCTTTTGGCACTGACTGAAACATGCTGGCATGATTTTTTCTCAACTGCATAACGTCACTCACAAATAGAGAACAAATACCAGAGCTACTGCTCTGAAAACACACTTCCCCTATCACATTTAAAGAAATCCCAACAAGATTTTCTTAAGAAAAACAGAGGTAGGATATTGGCGCCAGCTGAAGGCAGGAATACTTGCTATTTGGCATTTACTGAGTTATCTGGAGAGAGGGAAAGAAAAAAAAAAAGCACTATACAGAGAGAGGGATGGATTTAAATCCTGTGTGTGTAACTGATATAAATGAAAGTATGAAGTTGTCTCTGTGCCCTGTGCGAGCTCAGGGGAGAAGTGAGGGCAGCAGGTGATGGTATGTGTCTGAAATAACAAACCCTCTCCACTAACACCCGAGCTAATGCACTGGTGCGGGGGCAAAGCCAGAGGAGAGAAGCTGCAGAAGCTGAAATGAGCTTTTCAAATTTTACAGAGACGTGCAAACTGGTGGAGAGGTGGAGGAAGACACAGTGCCTTGGCTTAATTCCTGTGGAGTCCTGTCATGTCCATCAGGCAGAACACAAAGGCAGAAGTTGACCTGTATGTTACAGTCCTTGGAGCAAAATACAAACATTATAAAAGCACAGAAGTTATATTAATTTGAGTCAATATGAACAGAGCTTTGGGACAAGGAAGTAAGAATATTCTTTTGGCCCAGGGGATAATCTGTTTTTCAAGATGAAGAAATTGAAAGGGTTTAATTCTTGGCCTAGAATAATTAAAATTTCCCCTCTAATGTGCTATATAGGCCACTGCCAAAGACCTTGAGGTCTATCTTACTTCATTTCAATATATTGCCCAAAGTGAGAAATAACTGAAACTGGAAAAAAGAGAAAGATTTAATCTCAGCTTCTCTCAGATTTCATTTTACACTATATTTTAATTTCAATTTTGACATTGTGTGTGACCCAAGACAGTTGAACAAAGAGCTGGTTTTCAGTTCCTTTCCTTCTCTACAAAAGCTTCATGCTGTAGCAGTTCTAAGTCACTGGAAAACATAAGCTAACACAAAACAGGAGTCTAACAAGTTCAGGGTTCATATCTTGGAGCAGTGTTTTAATACTAAGATTAAATTTGTATTCCCCCTAAATTGCATTTTGTTTGAACTCCGCGGTTTGTGATCCCGTTTCCTCCCGCTTTCTTGATGTCAGCTACTTCAGTGCTGGCAGAAGATCCCTCTGAACTGCAGCTGCATTTGTAAATGTTTCATCAAAGGCCTGAACGTCTGGTAAGCAGCAGACCCGGTGGGTGCTACGAATGTGATCTGGGTCTATCTCGGGGAGGAACAGCATGACCGTATTTACTGCCGATGCTATTCTGGGGGCTGGATGACGTGCTTCTCCCCTCTGGCTGAGCAACACTTGCCCGTTCGTCTTTCAACACTCACTCCCAGCATGACAGGATGAAATAAAACAAAATTTACTGGTAGCAAGCGTACTTGCATATTGAAGACTTTCATTCTAACGCACACGTTCATGCACACACACGTAGTCTTATTTCAATAATCATGTTAAACATTTTGTACTCTAGGTAGATATGATCTTAAATTCCATTTAAAAAAATAAACCCATAAAAAGATAAAGAAAAGTATTATCTCATAAAATAATTCAAATTATTATGGGGACACAAGCTTATTTGCCCCCATAAATGAACTCTTAACTCAAGATGATGGCAACACAGTAGCTCCAGCTCTGCGCAACACTTCCAAATGTGAACAGTAGCTGTGTCTCCCAAAAACTGTGGAAGTAGGGGGAAAAATACTGTATTTCTCAAAGCAATTGCGCACGTAGGATCATCTCTTACAAATTCAGGCAAGTAGTTTACAAACTGAAACTCACTCAATAGCCAGCAGAATGAGCCAGGCACTTCCAGTCATTGATTAAACCCAACCTAGTGCAAGATTTGTGCTAGACTTTGTCTTACAAAGGAAGAAAAAATTTTTAAAACCCTAACTAATGAAAAACCCAACAAAATTTCAGGTTAAAACATGCACATTTTTCACACTTCAAGGGTTATCATTTTGCCAATATTAATTTCTTTTTAAACTAGAAATATGCCACTGACACCAAATGGCACAGAAAAGGTAACTTTTTTTTTTTTTTTTTTTTTTTTTTTTTTTGTCTCTTAAGCCTATATAAATAATTTTCAGCACTAGAAGTGGACAATCACAAGGTGCATAATGTTAGATTCATTTCCTTTCTGTGTATTGAAATTTAAGGTAGAAACATCCTGAAATTATTAATTTTCAAAATTGGCTGACATTTTTAAAATATTTCATTTGGCTCAATTTTGCAAATATGCAACCAGCTGGTAAAAATAAAATCTGATTTAATGTTTCATTAGACAAAAACTGCAGACTCAAACTTACATAAAACCAAAACTATATCCCTTTACATGTGAAGATAGAACTGCAACCCCCAGCTTCTAACTTAAGTGTGTTGTATCACAGAAACAGTTCTCCAGCTCTATTAAATTTTTGTTTTCATGGCAGAATTTCTTATAAGCAAAAACAGCAGATAGATAACTGTGGGAGAATTAACAAAATTTTTGCAATGTTATCACAACATGAAATAAGGAATTTCAAAATCAATTTTACTTCTCAAATCAAACCTTTGTACCTAACATACCCAAATACCACGCAGGTTAATGACAAATGTTAAAATTATCCTAAAACAGAAACTAAGGTGATCTCCACAATGGACTATATAGTACAGGTGATTTTAGGCATGCCTACAAGTGAACAATTTAATGAATACATGCCTAACTAAACACAAATATTATTCTGTAAGTCAATTACATTTATTATGCATTCAGACATAAGAGAACACCATATAATTGTTTTTCAAATACACTGTATTATTAGGAAGACGTACATTCCATGATTAGAGCAGACACTGTGAGAGAAGAGATATTTTTATATTCTGCAAAATCTTAGAGTAAATTCCACTATTGCATACTTAATACGAAGTATAGGTGGTTTACAAAAACTCTAATAATGGAGAATTTTTCATAAAGGACCTTTTGTACAAGATCATAAACTTCTACAAGATCATAAATTTCTATATGAAAGGATTTTATTTACTATGACAACTGTAGTTTCTAAAGGATGATATTTTGATAAAAAGCACTACAAAACCTGGTTTAGACTCTCTCTACACCTAAAGAAAAAAAAAGAACGAAAGATTACTTTTAAACAAAACTTAAGGCTTAAAACTCTCCAAACCATACAGTTTGTTTTTAGGACAAAAATACTGCAAATACTAATTTATCCAATGTCTCTCTTGTACTTGCCAGAAGCCCATAACACAGATATACATAACTTATTCACATGCAGAGCTGCAAAAACAAATTCATGTCAAATCACCAAAATAAGAGCATAAAAACTGTTCTGCACCTGCACAACACAGAGACAGATATTCAAAATTCTGTATTGTTGGTTGTGTCTTCCAAAGTGCAGAATCTAATCTTTAAGTGAAATTTCAGTGGACAAATAGAAAACCATTTTGCAGCAATGTGGTATTACAGTAAGTGCATTTGCTAAGAAAGCCAGTTTTCAAGATGAAGAGTGGGCTGACACTGTAATCCACACAGTGAATGGGTTTCTTCATCCATATAAAAACATTATGACATTATGTTACAAGCACTGAAAAAGCCAACAGAAGAGAACCAAATGAAGAATAAATGAAATCTCATACCAACTGGGAGATTAAATTCGTTGGTTAGGCTGATTATGATGCACTAACCCTTCCTATAGTCTTTTATATAAACTTAAATATCAAAATACATTATTTGTATTTGTTTGACTTGCATGTTAGTTGTGGTGAGAAAAATTTTCTTCCCCAGGACAAATATTCCTGAGGAAGCAGAAGAAACCTATCAATAGGGTACACTTCTCAACTGAGGCATAGCAAGCATCTGTTTGTTTTTTACTGTTTTATCAAAAATCAGTTAGAGTAAGCCGCATTATCCTCACCAAAGTTTAAGCAGATTGAGGGAGTGGCTTTCTATTAATGGTCTTTGCAGCACAGCCTGCTTAGCCCCATGGTAATGTCCTCTAAAGCTCAATTCCTGTACCGCAGACTTTGTTAATGGAAACATATCTCAAAAGTGACTGTCCTGTGCCCAAAATATCCATATTACATTCAGTATCAAACAGCAAAACCCTCAGTTTTTGCATCTCTTGTAGCATTTGTCTTGTTTTCTTCATCATAAACAGAAAACAAAACAAACCAAATCCCCCCCCCAAAAAAAACCAAAACCACCAACAAACTCCAAACAGTGTTGTATTTAGAATGACAATGATTTTCAATTAATTTCACAAATGGATTCACTCAGAATAACCAATTATCTGAGGTATAAGAAGCACCACCACTAATTCATTGGTGAAATGCAACAGTTGTTTGTTCTCATCCAGTACAGAGAAACAGGAGTGTGACATCACCCAAGGCCTTCAAAATGTCTTTTAAAATTAGAAATACCATATCTAATTGCTATTTTAACATTAATCACCACTCAATTTAAAAAAAAAAAAAAATCCATTTTTATAAGGAAAAAACCCAAGAAATTCACAAGACAGATCCAATGTTAAGACAAAATTAGGTGTGAATGCAGACAGACATAACCCTCATCCCTATGTCTGATAAAATCTGCCTGAAAAAAGGCAGATCATAAAGTACTGCAAGCTCCAAGAAGTAAGTGGAGAGCTGTGATCCCTACAGAAGTCGGGATGGGTGCCTCCTTTAAGGTGCACTCACCATTGCAAAGGTCTCCTGGTGTGACCTGAAGAGCTCTGGTCTCCTTCACTGGGGTCACATGAGACAGAAACACTGCAGATCTGTTTTTCTGATGAAGGAATTCTCTTTACCAGAGCTCTGTCAAGGTCTGTAATCACTGGTGATGAAAATGCTAACTAATAAAGGAGAATTTTCAATTAATAAGTGGCCTAAAGCTTGGCAAAAAGCCTAGATTTCTGGGAAGATATAAGTGGTATATACCTCTCAGTAGAGGTATTCAGAAAAATAGCACCATTTTTAAATAGCAGGAAGACCACTGAACTTTTTTTTCCTACGGTATTACAGCAGCAGGTATGAAAATTATTTCATTCACTAGCTAATTTACATGAAAATTACCACACAAATTAAGATCTCAAAAGAATATTATTTCTGCAACTTAAAAATAGCAAAGTACACATCCAGGCAGAAGAGAGATGCTTTGCACATCACTAACAAATAAATATTAAACAACCCTAATTCTTACCAAATGTGAGAGTTAATATGAATCCTCCAAACAATTAGAAAAAAAGGTTCAGTCAGGTTTTGGATCTCCTCAGGCACCTGGAAAATCTGCAGGACATGGCAATGCAGGACTGAAGAGCTTTGGGTGCTGCTGCTAGTTCTTCAAAGCACAGAACAGGGTGAACATGAGGGACTTGAACAACCAAGGGCCTGTTGGGACGGTACTACAGGATCATTACAGTATGGAATCATAGAATGGCTTGGGTTGGAAGGGTCCTTAAAAGACCATCCAGTTCCAACACCCTGCCATGGACAGGGACACCTTTCACTTCCAACCTGGCCTTGAACATTTCTCAGGATGGGGAGTCCACAGCTCCTCTGGGCAACCTGTTCCAGTGCCTCACCAACCTCACAGTAAAGAATTTCATCCTATATCTAATCTAAACATTCTCTTTTTCAGTTTGAAGCCATTGCCCCTTGTCCTGTCACTACATACTCATTATTTCTTGTAGTCTTCCCTGAGTTACTGGAAGGCCATTGTACAGGGAAAAGTTTTGTTATTAAGCAGATAACTACATCAAATCTGGAATATCTCTTCTTTTTTTAATCAACAGCAGGCAAACTGACTGAAAGTGCAAGACTGAGGGCAACTTGGGTGAAAGATTATGGGGAAAATGTTATTTGTAATTCATAGAAAAAGAGAATGGAATTACAAACAAACAAGGTGAACAGTAAAGCTGCCAGCTTTTCTGTACACTTTCAATTGCATTAGGGCAATTGTTTGTATAGATGTTCTGCGAACAGAGCAAAGGATTCGGCTTTAAGAGCAAAATAAAAATAAATCTTTTTGCTGGATTATTTTTAAGCTGGATTGGTTTCCTGATCCAAATCACAGCTCACTGAAGAAACAGTTGTGCTGGCAGCACAGAGGTTTGGGGGCATGAGAATATCTCAAGCCGATGTCTGCCAAGACTGCCCTGTAAAAAACACAAACTTAAGATCTGCTCTCAACTAGGTTTTATTTTATTATAAAATCCAAAGAGAGAAAGCTGTAAATATAATGTGACTATAATGTAAAAGTAGTATGAAGGGTGTAAACACAAACTACCTCGATGAAAAGGGAAAATAAGATGAGTACCATGAGATAAACTTGACTAAACTGAGAGCTCTTCAAGGATCCTGAAACACTAGAAGGAAGCATACGCAAGTTAAAAGTAGGTCAGATTACTAAAGGATGAATTTTAGGGAAGAGTGCAAGTATGAAGGGGCAAAATCAGAAAGGCCAAATCACAGAATGAGTCTTAGGAACAGAAGAGAAAACTGAGACAGCCCTAGAGAAGGAGGAGGAGTGAAGGGAAGGGAAGGGCTGTGCCACTGCTCAGTGGGGAGAAAAAGCTTTCAGCCACACAAGTCAAATAAACCAAAGTGCTAAAAGCTTTTCTGTTCCAGCCTTCACTAAAAGAGATATTATGTATTTTGACTTCAGCAAAGCTGCTGATGTTTGTTAAACGTGATCCAAGTAAAGCTGTGACTACACATTGTTCATAGTTATTAAGTAATGGTTATTAATTATTAATTCCTAAGCCTGAAGGATGTATGAAATGCTTAATCTGTACCAAATACCTTAATATTCAATACCTTCATGAATAACTTTGATCTTGGAACCGAGTTCAGTTATTGCACATGCAAATGTTCAAACTGTTAAAGACCTATGAGGAACTGCAATATTGAATTAAAACTGAAAATTAACTTGGAAGCAAAACCTCAAAGGGAGAAAAAAGAGTGTGCTAGTGAAAGTCCGCTAAGTGAAACTCAACTTCACTAAGATGAAGTGGGAAGCAACTAGTTAAACAGTATTCTATGGGAAAGGCTTAGGACAACAAGCAAATCCCAAACTGAAGATGAGTTTTTACATATCATCTTGTTGTGTGGAGAACACAATCACCATACCATTGATTCCTGGCACCAGTGTAAAAAGAATAGCATCATTTGGGAGTCACACAGAATTATGCTACTTTCATATGACACATTATTAGCCAAATAGTGTGGTTTGTATTTGAAATCAGACTTTAGCAACTAATAACATAATATAATTAGATAAAGTCCAGACATCAGCAACTGTGGCAATCATGACGTCTACAAGAAAAAAATGCATCACAGAGCCTCCTTAGGCCAAAGAAAAACGTTCAAGTAAGACTACGCAAGCCATCTTTAGAACTGGGAATTTGTTCCAAAGAGGAAATCCATACACCTTTCCCATCTTCCCCAAGGAAACAAGACTTGAACTACAGCAGTTGCAATTCCTATCAATAGTTGCAATTCCTATCACCACTCAGGAAAAATTTACTGGGGATAAATCTGTTTTTCTAGATATCTTCCACCTATATAATCTGAATGCTAATTTAGAGTAATCACTGATATGACACTTTTCTCCAAATCATGTGTTATAAAATAAAACACATTTGGATTTAGTTGTTTTTTTCTTTGTAAATGGGTTAAGGTATAGTAATCCCCTCATTTTTTTCTGTAGATATATGTTTAAAAATAACCCAAAACAACCAACAACACAACTCCAAATGTTGACAAGATCCAGGAACAATATATCATACTTTTTTCACTATTAAAAAATATTGCAATATCTTTATACATTAAAAAAAATCATTCCAACACACTGTATCTTATTTGTATACAGAGTTCTGTTACTGTTAAAATCACTTCAGAGACAAAGATGTTTAACATAAATGCTGCATTTCCTTAAAAATAAATAAACTGCCTTTTTATTTCAAATCTAATTCAGTTGCTTGGAACAAGGCTGAAAATAGAAGTCTGGGTACAGAACATACTCATCTTGTTTTCAAGTTAGAAGAGGATCTGTATTTTTGTTTTTTATAAGCTTTATCAGCACTTTTGCAAAGAAAATAATAACTGTATTCACTGAGTAAGCACAATATCTCTGGAATTAAATATATTGTCTTACTGGCTACATCCCAGCTTCAACTGCAAGATAGAACTGACACTGATACACCTAGGAGAGCAGATTCATAACACAACGTGGCTCAAATATTATAGCAGATTTTTGGAAAAAAAATCCTCTGGAATTACTGCTTCAGGATTTGCACTAACTTAGGTGGATTCACAGTGTATAGGAAAAAGTATTATGTTCCTGTTCTAGAACTCAGACAAAATTATTTGTGTTAAAGTTATACAAAACTAAGTTTAAAAACTTTAACACAGACTCCGGTCACAAAAATTGACATAGAAGTTGTGGCTTTTCCTAGAGAGCCAGAAAAGACCTGCTTGCCTTTGAAATTTCTATGCTGCGTGTTTTGTACTACCTTTACTAGTGTATTTCTGCCCCGCACACAGCAGTCCTGTGTGTGAACTCCTCCAGCAGAACGTGTGAGGCGTGGAGCTCATCAGTGAAACAGCCTGCCTCCATTCTGCAAAACACTTGAGAACAGTCTTCGGAGCTTTGCTTTTTTTGAGCACAGATATCTTGCAGATGTTTAATTTAAAGCTCATGTGTAGTCCCACTAAAGTAAATAGGATTACTAAAGTACTTAAAGTAATTCCCTGCTGAATCAGGCTTTTAAGAGTAAGAATAAATGTGCCTAATTTTTTATTCATGCATCAGATATCTATAGACGAATAGTTTAAACTCAGCAGTTTTGTAACCAGTTAATATTAGATGTCTGGAGTTAGTGTATCTTCACCTGCTGCATCAACCGTCCCTATAGCAAGGACCTTTTTAAATAAAACCCTGCAGCACAGTT
Organism: Certhia americana; assembly: GCA_018697195.1. NCBI lineage: Eukaryota > Metazoa > Chordata > Aves > Passeriformes > Certhiidae > Certhia > Certhia americana. The sequence goes on along the minus strand of CM031858.1, from coordinate 122,028,700 downwards.
TTTGCATACATACTGTATCATCAGGCACTCATGTTTTGCATACATATAGTGTCATCAGACCTGGTGCTGTGATGTCTTTTTTGTAAATAATAAATGAACTGCACTTGGCCCTTGTGTTTCTTGAGTGTTACATGCACGAAAGATTTCGGAAAAGAACTCTTGTAATGTAGATTAAAAAAGTAGTGGAAGTAATTCCATTTACTTTGGACAAAAGAGAAACACATTCATATACCTACAACTGCTTATTTCCTGCATTTGTGGAGTTGTAGAATAATTTTTAACTTAATTCTGGGAAGAAGGAAAGGAAACAAAACCTGTGGATCTAAGGTATTTAATGCATACATGCTAAAGGCTGAATATAGTATCACTTACACTGTGGCCAGAATCAAATACGATGTGGCTTGAACTAAAGTGGAGATTTGTCAATGCAAAATCAGTCAGCAAAAAAAGAAAACCCAGCCAGAAAAGCAAATAATAAATCTACAATCTCATGAGCAATGAGACACCTGTGGTTTCTTACATCATCAGACCTGGGTAAGTGATGCTGAGAGTTCTCTGCAAAGCACTTCTATTCTCACATCTATTAAAATTTATCCCCTGCTGAAAATATAATAATAGAAGGCTGGCAGTGATGAATTCATCTTGTCATCAAGCATCAAGTTCATTTAAATTGATTACCTCATTTAAATGAGCACACCTGGAAATATCAACCACATGCAAAATTACCACTGATTTTAGCATCATTTGCAGGTCACTAAAAAAGGACCCACTGACACACATGTGATAACAAAAGAAAAATAATATGATTCCTTCCTGAGATTTTCACCGTTCATGTCTGGCCCACCTGATCTTGTTGGTTCAGCTGATCTAGTATAAACATGGAAAATTTAAATCAAGGGGGTAAAACAAAGGACTAATAGGCAGATGCCTATTTAATTTTTGCAATGGTACGACATCTTCTACTGTACAGTTGTAAGAACTTAAGGCAGCCCTGATTAGCTATTAGGTTTGGGATACCATAAGAGTCAGTACATCAACAGCTTTAGGGATAAACAGTTCATCGCTAATTAACAGTACAGTAACACATCAGGGCTGCAATTAAGTTTTCACCAAGTCTTCACCACAGCAAATCCAGTTATTCAACAATACCGAGCCAAAAGTGATACCCAGCTAGGCAAAGGACTTGCACAACCACGATTATTGTCAAGGCCATGGGGGAGAGGGACACAGCTGATCCTTCAAAGAAACAGCTCAGATCCACAGAGGAGCTGGTGAATCTCCCATTCCCTTATTAGCCCACCTCTTCCACTGCCAAGCTTCAGCAGCACTGCCTGGATTTGCTAACCCGTTTTCACACCCCACCTCTGTTCGCCTCTGTGCTGGTTGTGTTCTGGAGGTGCACAGGGCACAGAGGTGTTGTCCAAGGCAATTCTGACTTTACACCTCATTTCTGCACACACCACCCAGAAATACCATGCAAAGCAACAGTAGCCCCGTAACAGACACACACAATGTTCAGCAGCTCCAGTTTGATCCTGACATCCTGACAACTTCAAAAAAGTCTGCTCAAATAATAATATGCAGTTTTGAACAGGCAACGTCAATGACTAGTTAATTGTACACCAGCATCAGCTATTACGTGTGCTGACTTCCAACAGGTAGCTCCCCGCAACCATATAAAGTGCTTCAATCTTCTGTAATTCTGTTCAAACATGACAGGGCTTTATCTTCTGTCAGTAGAAAGGAAACAGGAAAAAAAATTAATAAGAGTGAAAATAGTAAACTCCTCAATGCACATGTGTTGTCACCACTATTGTTTCCAATCTTTTTCCTGGGGAAGAAATGCAAGACATGTAGGGCATAAAACCCAGTAAGCTCGAGCAATTCTCAGAGAATACTGCACAGTATCTTCTTCAGCAATCCCACCCACTGCAACATTTCAGCCTTCCCATCCATTCAGCTTTCCAAAAAAGCTATATTGCAGTGAAGGTTTCAGTCCTTAACTTCAGCACTCTTCATAGCCTTATCCAATGATACACGAAAGACTGCATGTCTGTGCTATGGAAACAACATTTTTGTCTGTTTTTCTACACTCCAAAACTATGGAATGAAGTTTTCTGGGCTCAAAGGGGCATTGAAAGATTCTTCATCTTCGTATGAAAAGTCTTTGTGTCTTTTTCTCTTTGTAGGTATGTGTCCAAATGTGTGTGCTGTGTTCCACCTCCACATGTTCAAGCAGAACTAGAAATCCTCTTACTGGCACAGAAAGAAAGCTTTGAAGCATGCACTTCTTATGATGACAGGAGACAACAGTATCAGTTATGGTGCCCAACTCTCCCTTAAGAAAGAGCAGAAATACTTTGGCACTAAACTGTGTAAACATGGCACAAAAATGTACACTGAAGAGTTTGTTGTGAAGCACAAAGTTTGAGAATTTATTCAAGTTACATGGGTATGTTTAGTATGTGCGATACTTTTAATTTCATTTAGGTTTAAGTCACAACTGCTTACATTTGGGCTGAATTTGGCATATTTCTGAAGCTTAACTGTTACAATTTCTAATGTTTTGAATTCAAGTTTTCAACTTGCAATTGTATCTCTACTTTTATTCATCACCACTAACATAGCCATTGTTAGTTTTCCACTTTTCCAAATCATCTGTGTCCAGATAGTACCACAACCCATGATTAATAAATATGATTCATGCTTCTAACAAAATCCTCAGTAAACATTTTCTTTCATATTTTTCTCCAGTCCTGGTCTGTAACTGTGAAAGAACAAAAAGCTAGGATACCGTGACAGCAGCTTTCGCTCCCTCCCCTTTTAGTCTCTCTGCAGTTTCTACGCGTAGTGTTTCTCCTGTCATTTGCCCTTACAATTTTTTATCTGATTATCAAATATCTGGCAAAGAGGTACTTGGCAGGATTTAGAGCTCTTCAGTTGCCTGATGACCACGGAGCTGACAGCATAATGAGAGGCTCCTAATGAAGCTCCCAGCAGTGCTGTCCCTGAAAAGCCTCGATAGCACTCACGTTCTTTTTGCCCCGTATTTCTCCACGCGTAACTTAGCGGGCACCACGCATGATTTGGAAAAGGGACAAAACACAACTCGGCTGTGCTCTTCATGCACAGTTTCGACTGAAAACTCGTCTCCAAGCTCAGGGCAAGTAAGAAATAAAAAGCAAAACCAAAACTAAGAATCACAAGTAGCACTAGGAAGCCATCTCTTTTTGCCTACTTGTTGCAGGTGCTAGCAGGTGTAGCAGCAACCTGCTGGGGAGTCCGAGTGGCGGGCAGGGCAGGGCAGGGCAGGGCAGGGCAGGGCAGGGCAGGGCAGGGCAGGGCAGCACCACCGCCCCCCGGGCATCGCGGGGGCCCCGGCCCGGCTTGCGCGCTCCCGGCTCGCCCCGCCCCGGGCCGCGCGCGCCCCCGACCAGCGCGGGGCACCTTTTCCCGGGAGCAGAAGGCACACGGAGACCTGCCCGGGAGCGAGCGGGCTGCTCCCAGGGAACGAGCCCGCCCAGGCGCGGCGGCCGCGGGCGCAGCCCCAGCCCGCCCCAGGGCCGCGCACCTGCCCCGCGGCGGCGGCGCGGCCACAGCGGGGGCGGAC
>CM031858.1:121986656-122023882 GCA_018697195.1 Certhia americana | reverse complement strand
CATGCATCGAGTTCTATCGACGAATAGTTAAACTCAGCATTGTGGTAACCAGTTAATATCTTAGATGTTCTGGATTATTGTATCTTCCACCTGCTGCATCAACCGCCCCTATAGCAGGGGATCCTTTTTACAATAAAACCCTGCGCGCAGTTTTTGCCTACCTACGTAGTCTCAGCACTCGTCTTTGTTGCATACATAAGTGTCCTCCAAACTTGGTGCTGTATTGTGCTTTTTTTGTGTAAATAATATGACTGCACTTCGTGGCCCTTTTGTTTCGTGAGTGGTTACTGCACTAAGATTTCGGAAAAACTCTTGAATTATTTAAAAGTAAGTGGAAGTATTCATTTACTTGGACAAATAGAAACCTTCATATACCTACGACTGCTTAGTTTACGGCATTTGTTGTTAGTTGCGTAGAATATTTTTTCAACTTAATGTTCTGGGAAGAAGAAAGGATAGGCAAACGTTGGATCTAAGTATGTTAATCATCATGCTAAAGCTAATTATAGTTATCCGTACGTACATGGGCCATAAATCAAAACAGATGTTCTTGAACTAAAGTGTGATATTTGCAATGCCCAATCAGCAGCAAAAAACGAAACCCAGCCAAAGCAAATCATACATCACTCTCATAGCAATAACGACGCTGTGAGTTTCTACTCATCAACCCTTTGTGTTAATTGTAGTGCTGTAGTGTTCTCTGCATAAGCACTTCGATTCTCACATCTATTAATTTATCCCCTGCTGAAAATAGAATAATAAACTGCATTGGAGACCTTCAGATCTGTTTGTGGCATCTCACATCGTGCCCTGTGTCTCGTGTGTACCTAAGTGATTTATAAGCATCAACTTCAGTCACGTGCCGGCTCCACTGACGTGTACACATGTGATAACAAAAGAAAAAGTATGCCTTCCGGAATTTGCCAACCGTTCATGTCGCGGTATAGGGGGGCGGGGCGCACCGGAGCTTGTGGTCACTGTCTCAGTAGCACATGAAATTTGAAAATCAAGGGGAACGACGAAGGGCAATCCTAGGGAATGGTTGCAGGGGACGACATCGGCTACCACACGTACGTTGAAGAACTTAAGGCAGCCCTAGGACCTAGTAGTTGGGAGACCAGTAGAGTCAGGACCTCAACGCTGGAGGATAACTTCAGGTGCATGAACAGACAGGTAACACATCAGCGGCAATGAAGTGGCACCAAGTCGTCACCACAGCAATCCAGTTACTTCAAGACTAATACCGAGCCAAAAGTGATACCCACTAGCAAAGGACGGGCACCGACCACGATAGGGTCAAGGCCATGGGGAGAGGGACACAGCTGATCCTTCAAAGAACAGCTCAATCCACAAGGCTGGTGACTCCTCCCTCCCTTATCAGCCACCCTCGCTTCGACACCCTGCAAGCTTCCAGCATCCACGCCTGGATTTCTAACGGCCGTTTTCACACACCCCACCTCTGGTCGCCTCTGACTGGGTTGTTTCGGAGGTGCACAGGCACAGAGTTGTTGTCCCTCCTTAGCAATTCTCACTTACCCTTCAGTTCTTCTGCACACCACCACCCAGAAATCCCAGCAAAGCAGAAGAGCCCCGTAACAGACCCACGCCTGTTCCGCATCTCTCCAGTTTGAATCCCTGAACAACATCCTACACTTCAAAAAGTCTGCAATCTCAATCAAAAATATGCAGTTTCTTAACAGCAACCCCGTCATGACTAGTGAATTGTTACACCTGCATCATCTATTCGGTTGCTGAGCTTCCAACAGGTTAGCTCCCCCAACATAAGTCTTCAATCTTCGGTACTTCTGTTCACACAATGACAGGGGCTTATCTCTTCATTAAAGGAACAGAAAAAAACGTAATAATAGTGAAAATTAAACTCCTCATCACGATGTTCACCACTTTTGGTGCCAATCTTTTCCTGTGGAGAATGCAAGACATGTAGGGCAAAAACCCGAGTAAGTCTCTAGCAATTCTCAGAGAATACTGCACATATCTTCTTCAGCAATCCACCCACCGCGCACAGTTTCCTTCCCACTCATTCAGCTTCCAAAAAGCTATAGGGCAGTGAAGGTTTTTCAAGTCCGTAACTTCGCACTCTCATACCTTAGCCATGATACACAAAGCTGCAATGTCTGTGCTATGGAAACAACATTTTTTGTCTGTTTTTTCTAACCCTCCAAGAACTATGGATGCAGTTTCTGGGCTCAAAGGGCATTGAAAGATTTCTTCATCTTCGTAGAAAATCTTTGTGTCGTTTTCTCTTTGGTAGTATGTTTCCAAAGGGTGTGCTGTGTCCCCTCCACATGTTCAAGCCGAACTCGGAATCTTCTACTGCACAGAAAGAAGCTTTGAAGCTGCACTTCGTTGATGATGACAGGAGACACCGTATCCAGGTTATGGTCCCTAACTCTCCCCTTAAGAAGAGCATCAATACCTACTTGGCACTAAACTGTGCTAACATGGCACAAATTGTACGCTGAAGATTGTTTTTGAAGCACACAGTTTGAGATTATTCAAGTTACATTAGTTAGTTTAGTATGGTGCGATACTTTTAATTTCATTTAGTCCTGTGTTTTTAAGGGGCCACACTGTGCTTCTAGCATCTGCGTGTATTTGTGCTCTGTGCACATCGTTTCTTGACTTATTCGCTTCTAGACTGTTATCATGCTTCTTTTCGTCTCTATGTTTCTTGGTGATTCAAGGTTTTCAACTTGCAATGAGTCATCTACGTTACTCATCCCACTAACAAGCCATTGTTAGTTCTCCACTTTCCACAGATATTACCATATCAACCCATGCTTAACTAATAGTATTCATGCTTCTAACAAAATCCTCATAACTTTCCTTTTCATATTTTTTCTCCACGTTCCTGGGCTGTAACTGGTGAAAGAACAAAAACTAGGATACCGGACAGCACTGTTCCGCTCTCCCCGTGTGGTCCGCCTTTTAGTCTCTCGGCAGTTTCTACGCGTAGTGTTTCTCCTGTGCATTTGCCCATTTTTTGCCCAATTTTTTATCTATTATCAAATATTCTGGAAGAGGTAGTTGGCCGTGATTTTAGAGCTCTTCAGTGCCTGATGACCACTGAGCTGAGAGAGCATAGGAGGAGGCTCCGCATGAAGCTCCCAGCAGTGCTGTCTCCAACAGCCTCGTAGCACTCACGTTTTCTTTTTTGCCGTATTTTCTCCACCTCTGGAACTTAGCGCACCCACGCATGATTTGGCAGGGACACAAACGACAACTCGCTGTGCTCTTCATGCACAGTTTCGACTACAAATCTCTCAAGCTCCAGGGCAAGTAAGAAATAAAATCAAAACCAAAACTACGAATCACAAGTAGGGTCACTGGTAACTCTCTTTTTTGCCTACTTGTTGCAGGTGCTTCAGTGTAGCAGCAACCTGCTGGGAGTCTCGATTGGCGGGCAGGGAGGTGCATGGCAGGGCAGCGGCAGGCAGGCAGAGTGCACAACCACCGCCCCCCCAGACTCTGGGTGCCCCGGCCGCTGCTTTGTCGCGCTCCGGCTCGCCCCGCCCCGCCGCGCGCCGCCCACTACCATCGGGGTGCAACCTTTCCCGGGAGCAGAAGCACACGAGAACCTGCCCGGAGCGAGCGGGCTGCTCCCATGGAACGAGCCCGCCCCAGGCATCTGCGGGCCGCGGCGCAGCCCGCCGCCCCAGTCTTCGCGTCACCTGCACCCGCGGCGGTGCAGGGCGCTGCCACAGCGGGGGCGGACCCGGGCTGTAGCTGAGTGTCGGGCGGGGAGGAGCGGTTGGCGGGCGCCGCTCGCCGCCGACGGTGGCTGCGGCCTGGGCTTTGCGCGGGCGGCGCGGCCGGCGGAGCGCATCGGCATTCGCGGGGGATCGCGGTGCTGTCGGGTCGGGCGGTGCGGGCGGAATGGAAGGCACGGCAGGCGTTATGCACGTGAAGGGAGCGAATCGCGGAGGCGGCGGCGGCGGCCGCCTCAGCCCCTCTAGCCCGGTGACTGGCTGCCGTTTCGAACCTTTCGACGATGGCGGCACCTACTGCGGCGGCTGGGAGGACGGGAAAGCCCACGGGCACGGCATTTGCACCGGGCCCAAGGGACAGGGCGAGTATGCCGGCTCCTGGTCCCACGGCTTCGAGGTGGCGGGCGGCTACACCTGGCCCAGCGGCAACACCTACCTGGGCTACTGGGCGCAGGGCAAGCGCCACGGGCTGGGCGTGGAGACGAAGGGCAGGTGGATGTACCGCGGCGAGTGGTCCCACGGTTTCAAGGGGCGCTACGGGGTGCGGCAGAGCCTCAGCACGCCGGCCCGCTACGAGGGCACCTGGAGCAACGGGCTGCAGGACGGATACGGCGTGGAGACCTACGGGGACGGAGGTGGGCGCCGGCGGGGGGCGCCCCGCGCGCGGCCGCGCCGGGGGACGGGCGGGAATGGGGGTGGGGGGTGCGCGCGCCTGCGTGGGCGCGCCGCGGGAAGGGCCCCTCCTTCCACCCCCGCGCCCTCATCGCCGCCCTCACACCGAGGGCGCTTCTCTTTCCTCTGCCCGCGGCCGTGCGCCTTTCCCGGCGCCGTTCGTTCGGCGCCCCCGAGGCCCCGCTGGCGGCCGGGAAGCGCCACAGGTGCTTGGCGGCCGCCCCGCCCCGCCCCACTCTGTGAGGAGCCGGCTGCGCTCCGAGCGCGCTGAGCTGTCCGGGCTCAGCGCTTTCTCCCGGCCAGCTGGTAGAAATCCGCATTACGGCCGCCTGCAGCCGGCTTTCCTTTCCCCCCGCCGAGGCGGCTCATGGTTTCCCTGCCCGAGGCAGCGATGGCCGGGTGGCCGCACCTGGCTCGGGGAGCGAGCGAGGCGGGCGAGCCCCGGCACCTCGCCCCCTGCGCGCCGCGTTCGTGCGGGAACGGCGAGAACTTGTTATAATAGAGCCCTTGTGTCGCGCTGGTGTGCAGGCTTTGTGCGCTCGATGCGCTCGGCTTGTAAACAGGAGGCTGGAGCTAATGGAGTGGAGGCGCAGCTTGCGTAAAATCAATGAAACTTGGGTCCACCCTCATGTAATAACTCCTGTTTTTACCGAAATACGGGATAGGTTGAAGCATCCTGCTCAAAGCACGAGGTGTGCAGTGCAGTGGCACAGACCTGTCCCTCACACCCGTGCCCTCGATACAGCCGGTGGGTGTGCGGAGGGGCCGCGGCGGTCCGCCCCCCGCGGAAGCCCGGAGCGGTCAAGAAGTCAGGGTTCAGTGAGGTCAGTGAGGACTGGAGCTTAGCTGAGTGCTCACTTACAGTTCTTGTACCTCTGTCACTTCATGCTCAGTGCGATAAATCAGCCTGACGCTCTTCAATTCAGCCTTTGCTGCTGTAATGTCATTGGTCTCGGTGGAACTGCCACCTGCAACTTCTGCAGAGTTTCTCTTCAGCCAGGAAGACGGGAACACGTTTGTTCTCTTGTAACAGTTCCTCAGTTTTAGGACTACAGAGTTGCTGGGGGTTTGTTTTACAGAAATGCTGCTGGCTTCAGTGTTCAACAATGTGGTCAGTTAACAGGCAAGTAATAGAATTTCCCGAAATCAAAGGTACTGATGTGACTAAAGGACTGAGCCATGTATCAGCTCTCAACTGATACTTTTGCTGGTTTCTTCAAGGAATTTTGTCAGATCATCTCTGATCAAACTTTCAGGAGAATAGGTATTTTTGTATAAGGCAGAAGATGAGATATTTGCAGTTGAGCTGTTTTTTTCTTTTCCAAAATAGAAAATATAGCAAGTTGGTAAGATTCAGTTCCTTCAGACAATGAAATGTGCAGTGAGATTTGTACCTTTCTGTCCCCTTGTTTAGAGATACTTGTAGCTGTCCAAAAATTGTTCCCTTGTAAGGGAAGTTCGGCTATTCAAAGGCAGCTGTGTGTTTGTGGATTAAAAAAAAAAAAAAAAAAAGATAACACCAGCAGAGTCAAAATATGAAGGAGTCAGAATTTCAATTTCACTTTCATCACACAATGCACTTTTCAATTTTTATGATATTTGTTTTGGCTAATTACTAGCAGTGGCTTTTTTTTTTTTCCCTCCCTCCCCTTCTGGGAAAGTAAGTTTCTATTCCAGTAAATCTAGAAATTATTTTCTCAAAATAAAATTGTTTTTGTCCTTTTTTCTTTAGGCTTCTTGTGACTCTTTAAAAAAATCTTAATATAGTACTTGTTATTGGAGGTAAAGTCTCAATATTTAGACTTGGAACAACATATGAAGGATGCAGTTCACACTGTTAGCTGAGATCTGCTGTCATGACTCCAGTCTTTTGCATGTTGCAGTTCATACGAACAGAGGGTGTGAAGTCCCATTGATTTTAATGAAAGTACTCATGAATGAAGCAGAGCAGTACGTCAGAGATGCTTTCAGATGTGTTTTTGTTTTCATGCTCTGGGAACAATAGAAGCATTTGCTCACCAGAACAACATCTGAAATGGGTTTATAAGGAAACCAGATTTACACATGTATCTTTAACATAATTTAAAACAGTTGCAGGGAAGCTGTCTCTTCATGAATACGTGAGAATACCAGTGTAGGGAAATAATTCTTTAGACTATGCCAATTGCCAGTTTATTTTCAAACTCATTATAATCCAAGCCTCTTTGCTGCTATTTTTTTTTTGTTTGTTTGTTTTAGTATGTTGCTTTAAAGTGGATTGGTGGTATTGCAAGATATCCTTGAAAGAGGGAAAAGAAAAATAAGCATTGACAATGTTTCTCAGTTTTTGCACGCAACACTTTTCTTGACATGAGTAATATGTCATGCTGTGTTTAGATGCTTAAAATTGTCACTCAGTCAAATCTCTGAGGAAAACACTGTGATTTATAAACCATGATACTTCATGCTTTGCATGTGATTACAGTGGGCCTTCAAGTGGCCCATCAATCTGTCCCTTGCAGCTGTATGGGGTTTTGTGCCTCCTTTAAACTCCCTAGATTTTGTTAATCTGTGTGAAGATGCAAAACCTACCAGAGGAGGACTGTGGCCCAATATGAAAATTCTCTATGTCTGAATCAGTTATTTATGGTCCTTCCAACAACAGCAAAAACCAATTGCGTGTTGTCATTCCACAGAGGGAGATCAGGGGCAAAAGCACCCTGAGCATAGGTCACATATGTTCATTGATTTCTAAGAGGTCTTCTTTCTAAGTCTACGCTTATTTAACATTTGAGGCAGAAAAGCATGCAAAAATCTTTATCTAACAATAATTTTTTTAAACCAAAATAAAATATCTAAGTAAAGGATAAGAGCAAGTGGTGTAGTTAAATGGGTCCTTGGCCTCTCAGGGTTTTTTCACAGCGTAATTTTAAATTTTAGCTGCAAGTGGGCAATGACATTTACAGCTGCAAGATGCACCAAGGATGTTTTAGAAGGGATGGCACACTGTAACTAAGGAAACAGATTATGAAATTATATCTTACAGCAACTTGCCAACAAAAAGAAAAAGAAAAAAAAAACCCACTTTCTAATAGCTCTTAGGCTCAAACTATGAGCACCTTTTCAAGAGAACAGCACTAGATGGATGATCAGTAGTTGTGGCCAACTGTTTCTTCAGTTACAATGGATAACAAGTCTGGCTTTTGAAAAAATAGTGCTAAATTATGTTAATATTTTATGGTCAAATACAATTTTAAATATGTTGGTAATTACAGTGTTAATTAAAATTTTAACAATTCACCTTTAGAGGAACTGCTTTGAACAGTCACTTATGGTATAAGGTGAAACAGAACATGGTGTGTTTGTTGATATATCGTTTATATTTATCTCTATGTAGAGAGGTAGGTAAATTCTGCATATGTTTTCATCTTCATATATGGGAAAAACTTTTTTCATCATATCTTACATCATACTTACATTGCAATATTGACATACCTTTTCTTGCTTGTTTAAAGACTTCTAAAATTTATTGAATAAGGTATGGCAGTTAAAGTCTGATATAGTCAGTCAAAATTACTGTATGAGGTTCTTACATCTACTTCCTGGACACTGCTCTCCATCTGTCATTAAATTATTTTCCTTTAAAATGTGAGTTGAAAAACCAAGGAAAATTACTTGGCTTTTTTGCATTATTATCAGAAGCCTTTCCGTTGATGGATTTGTAATGCCAGAAGTGATAATAGCTACACTGGATAAGATTCAGCCTAAATGTCTCACACTTTTTTTAAGGACGAAATGAGTACGAATCTTCCATTTTGTTTTTTACTATTTTCCCTTTAGAAGAAGCTGGCATTGATTATATCCCTAATAGAAAGGAAAATTGGACTAGTGGATAGTAGCACATTAATTGTTCTTGTTTTAATGCCCTTACAGGCAGCAGCAACCACTTCCCTTCTCTCTAGAGTAGTGAAAAACACAAGTTCTAAATTAATTATTTTTAAGCTTTCCTTTAAACACATGTTTATTAATTAAAATATTAGTAAGAAAAAAAGGCTGACCTTTTATACTTCTTTAGAGCTCTGAACAGAAATAAGTTGATTGTGCTTAAAGTCTGGTGGTGTAAGCAGCATGGAGAGCAATAATTCTGAGATGCTGCTCTAATGTGATATTGTAATATAATCAAAATTAGACTTCGATTTATTATTTCAAAATTAAATTAACTAGTGAAGAACATTAAAGGGGTTATAATATGTAACAATAAGTGTATGTAGCCAGATTCTTGGTTCCAGCATATCATTACAGGTCCCAGAAATAATTAGGGACAAAATGAAGTAATTTGTGCTCGTAACATATTAATGTATTTTTGATGAATTTTCTGTTTAATAAAACAAAAAAAAATTAGAATGTGGCTGTATATTTGCAGTATTTACAGAACATGTCATACCAGTGCTTTTTGCTATGTTTCTATTTGTTCTTCCCCATATGCTGAGTTTTTTAAAATAATCATGTTCCTAGATTCAGCACCCTTACAACCAGTACAGCAGTAGGTATCCAGGATACAGAGAATGAGAAAGAGACTAAGAAAGTTATTTGTTTGTGTCAGCAGCCATCTGTTAAAACAAAAACCTTCCACTTGGTAGAATTTTCTACCAACACAAAACAGTTACATTTTGGAACCTATCTGGTATTATATAATACAGAAAACAGACTTAGCAAATTTAATTGTGTCTTAACACTGAAATACAAGTTAGCAGAAGAGGTAAAGAGTAAGGCACTACTTGTGGACACATACACAACCAAAACAGTATTGTATATATGGAAGAGATTGAATCTCAAAGCAAGTGAATCTTGGAGCTACGTCTTCAACTGCAGATAATTCACAAATATTTTCACAAAAAATTTATCAGTCACTAAATTTGACACTTGATATTTAATTCTCTGAATAGTTAATAGGTGTTCCCGTTGAAGTAGATCAAAATAAAAAAAAAAATTGCTTATTCATCCCTCCGAAAAAATATTCAAAGTAGCATTTAAAAAAACCAAAAAAACACAGCACTAGGTGGGTGAACGTCTTCATTTTGAGGAGTTTAAATAGTTCAAGGGGAATTAGAGTGCAATTACATCAGAAAGCAAGTTATCTTGAATTTGCTAGTTGTGGCATTCACGCCACCTTCCTTCAGAGCCTCTTGTAGAAACGGCCTTCAGAGAGCAGACACTGGCAAGTGTCAAAATGAAAATTCCTTTCAGGAATACAAGAAAGGAAATTACTCAAGCAATGTGATAAAGGTGGGGTTTGACTCCCACAGTGCAGCTTTGCATGGACATCCATGACTTTTCATATCATATACCATACTCCCTCCTTATATTGCTATTTACATTTTTTTTATAAGAGTAGTTATTAAATTAGATTGTTTGCTAGAATGTTGTTTAATATTGTGTTACTGCCTTCCCTTTCTTGTGTACTGCAGAACAAATGAAAGGCAAAAAGAGGGCTAAAGAATTCATGCTTTTGATCCCTCTGTCATAACATATTGCAGAATTCAGTGTATGTTTATATACTGGGGATACCAGAAGGCATTTGTATGAGGAGTTCATATAGAGGAAGGAGTCCTAAGGTTTTTTCTTTCATTTAAATCCACACAAAAATTTGAAAATATGTAATTTTTGCAATAGAGGTTTATGACAGTGGATACAAAAGCCCATCTGAGGACAACAAGTGCATTGTCAAATAGCTTCTGACAAGGAGAGGTCTGTAGTCACCTTAAACCCACAATAACAGAGTGGTTACTTCTACTTGCTCTTTCTGTGAGCAGCTGGACACAAGAGTTGTAAGTGTCATGTTCTCTCCCTTCTCTCTAGCCCTCTCTCCCTCCTCAGCTGACTACATATAATGTATGTAATGCTGACTATATATAGTGTCTCTGTTTCTGCTGTTTCACCTTCCTATCAAGTCCACCTTGAAAAAACGTTGAGGGAGTCCTACTTTATAAATTTCTCTCGAATTTTCTTTTCCCTGCACAGATCCATTTAAAAAAAAAATTATGATTATAGTTACTGTGTTTTAGTTGCCAGAATTAATCAGCTGTGAAAGTGAAGGATTTGCTAAGTGGGAAAATATTTTATAAGAAAAACAAGTAACAGAAGTAGTTTATCTGTCCTGTATCATGTGCATCTCTTCTTACCAAAATCAGAGCTGACAATGTTGCGTTGCTGTAGCATATTGGATGGAGAGGGCTAGGTCTTCTACAGCTTCCTAAATTTAACTTCTCATTACTTTGAAAGGTACCTACCAGGGGCAGTGGACAGGCGGGATGAGACATGGATACGGTGTACGTCAGAGTGTACCCTATGGCATGGCTACTGTGATCCGTTCACCTCTCCGAACATCTCTGGCATCACTTCGAAGTGAGCAGAGCAATGGCACTGTTCTGCATGATGTCACTTCAGACAGCCCGGCTGGAACAAGAGGAGGATTTGTGCTCAATTTTCACAGTGATCCAGAAGCCATGGGCATTAAGAAAAAAGGAGGCTTATTCAGAAGAGGATCCCTTCTTGGTAGTATAAAACTTAGAAAATCGGAGTCTAGGTCATCGATATCTAGCAAACGGAGCTCTGTCAGGAGCGATGCTGCTATGAGCAGAATTAGTTCTAGTGACGCCAACTCTACGATTAGTTTTGGAGATGGTGACTGTGATTATAGCCCTCTGGAAGACCACGTTGATGCTACCACTACAGAAGCCTATATGGGTGAATGGAAGAACGACAAGCGCAGTGGTTTTGGTATCAGTGAGCGTTCAAATGGTATGAAATATGAAGGGGAGTGGCTGAATAACAGGAGGCATGGATATGGATGTACCATGTTTCCAGATGGCACCAAAGAAGAGGGAAAGTACAAAAATAACATTTTGGTCCGTGGAATAAGAAAGCAACTTATACCAATACGAAACACAAAAACTAGAGAAAAGGTGGATAGAGCAATAGAGGGTGCACAGCGAGCAGCTGCCATGGCAAGAACCAAAGTGGAAATTGCAACCTCAAGGTAAGTTATCAAATGGAAGGTTGTACACTTTGTGTTAGTGAGCACTTGCTCACCTTTCAGTTTCATGCATTCCATTGACTTTAGTGGCATTACACATGTGAAACTTAGAACTTCAACTCATTTGAGTAAAGAGTTTGTATTTGTTCCATAATATACTGTAAAAGTAAATTTCCATTCTTGATACATTTCTACTTTCTCTCAAGAGCTGCTACCTTTTGCCTTTAAACCTGTTTGGAAAATAAAACTGGTAAGGAAAGAATTGAATGATTTGGGGGATATGAGGTAAAGTTTGAATATTTTCCCATAAGTATGATCCAGTTATGCTTATTGTATTGCCAGGTTTTTTTGGTAGCATCTGACAATAGGCATCTTAAGATGCATCTCTTTTTCTGAGAAACTGAGTATGAACAGCATAACAATAATGGTCGAGGATGTTGTGCTTAGAGGCCGTTGATTTGGTTGCAGGGCAGTATCTGCCAAAAGAATTCTGTATGAGGACTCTTCCATTTTGGAGCATGCTTCTCCTCAGCTCACCTGATCATAGGACCACCACATCAAATACTGGTGGTCAGCTTCAGCCTGTGCCTCTGCTGAGTGTTTGAAATGGGAGCAGTGTATGGGTATTGGTAGTGGAGAAAAGTTTCATTTTGACTTTGAACTCCTAACCAACAACCAAGTGAAGTTGCTTGAAATGGAATTGTTACAAATTCAATCAGTATAGACAATTTTAGTTGGTTTTATTTTTAAGTTTGAGAGCTCTTAAAAAAGCTATTTAGTTTTTATTGCCTTCCAATAAGTTTCTGTGGTGGTTTCTCTATTGATGGCTTTAGTTTGTTTCTTCAGGCTTTTCTTGAAATATGCTTTGAATAAAAAAGAAGTCCAGAACGTGCATGAAGGAAAATCTTCATGCTATTTTAGAAAGAGGATGTCACAATACTCTTAGAGCTGAATAACTAATGCCTAATTTAGTGTGGTCTCTAGTGTGTCCCCAGGGACTAGCCTTTTCCTGACAGTCACAGGACAACAGAAAATACCAAAAACTGCCTGAGTGGGAGAGCTTGAATATATAAAATGCTCATAGCAAGAAGTAGTTGAGGCACTAAGATGAAGAATGTAGCATACTGTTAAAGGACCTTTCTGAGAACTGGTCACGTGAGTAACTGAAGGGTAGCATTTACTTGGTTACTTCTATAAATAATATGTATGGCATTATATGACAGAATACCATATTAGTAAAGCAGATCAGTAATACCTAACTTTAAGAAAGTACTGGATCCCACTATGTTCTGTCAGTACATAGTAAGCCCCAGTTTTAAAAAAATGGGGTGGTGGGATGTATGGAAAGGGAGAGTCTTTGAGTCCATATAAAGCTATTAAAAAGTTGTCATCTGAGACTGTTATATTCCAAGGCACGGTGAATGCACTTCCTCTTTAAGAAGTGTCTCTGAAGTGTTTTGTTTGCTTTTCCTTCCCTTTGATTTTCAGATCGAGGACAGAGTTCAAATTGCTTCTTTTAGAACAATTCAGAAAAAACAATGTTTATTTCTTGAGAATAGGTTTTGAAACTGCAGCAGAAGGACTCGGTGGTAGTGCAGCTGTGACCAGGGGCAATTTCTCCCTTTGGTTTCTCAGCTAAAAATCTCTCTGAAACACTCCCACGACTACCAAGATATACAGCAAGATCACAGATTCAGGTTTTCTCTCTTTTTAGTAGCCACTGCACCAACTCTACTGGCACTGATTCAAAGGCCAAGAACCTGACACCAAGCTGGGTAACATCAGGCATGAAGATAATATTAACTTCACTTCTGAGGGCATGTTGGACTTCTCTAGTGAGAATGGCAAGACCTTTCCTATCTTTCAAGTTTTCAGAGTTGTTTCGAGTATCAACCAGTAGGAGCAAGGCCATGGGCACTGGTGAACTAAGGGACTGTCATACTGGCAGGGTCAGTAGCCAGATCATCTGGAATAGATTCTAGTGCAGCATTGAGTAAAGAAACTTGAATTTCAAATTGTTGTTAAAATCTAGGCTGACCGGATTGGTACGGTTTCAAGAAGAAAGTACTTCTGTCTTACTGAAACCTGACGACCAGTATTGGTTTGTGACTGTGTTTTTTACCAAACTGATATATTAATAATATAATAATTCTTTAGACGGTAGCATTCTTGCAATGTCTTCCTAGATGAATATGAGGATGGTGAATCTTGTCTGTTTCCCAACAGTTACTACTGCACAGAAAAGTCTAGGAGAAGGGCCTTCTGTAATTTCTAACGTGTAATACAAAGGTGGTTCTGCCCATATGGCATAACCTCACTGCACAGTGGCCTTCTGTGTTTCAGACTGGACAGATGTCACCAGCACTGTGTGCTTGCTGTAGATTTTCATTCCATTAGTTGAAGAACTCGCTTTTCTCACCCCAAAAACCATTGAACCAAAGAGCTAGACATCCTTACTCTCATCCAGATACCTTCCTTTTCACTGCAGCTTGGAATTGTATGCTATTCTTCCTTCATTGTTTATTCCCAAAATACTTGTTCAGCCAAATGGAAACAGACCATACTCCTCTTCATAGCTCCCTGCTGGTCATGACAGGTTTGGCTGGTAGTTTGACCTGTGACAGATGTCCACACAGTCTTCAACGAGACCAACCACTGTTTTGCTTTATATTCCTGATGTCCTTTTATGTCTAAAAGTCCTCTTTAGTAATCTGTGTAATCTTCCTTTGTCTGAAGTGGCAATTCTGTACACACAGAAAAATATAAAAGTTGGGATAAGTAGGGCTTTTCTGAACCTGAATTTATATTGGCTCTCCTGACTTAGCTTTTGGGGTTTTGAGGCATATGTACCGAGGTGTTTCGAAAACAACAGCCGCATTTCTCAAAAGATAGCAGATTGCAACATTTTGTGATGTATAAAAAGCTGCTGTATCACAGAAATAATTACTGGGTTCTCCTCCACAGATGTGTATTCAAAAGCGATTAGAAATTAGCAATGAATAAAAATTCTTACAAAATTACAGTGCGGCTTAATAGATTCGATTGTGTATTAGAGTTTTACTAGCTGTATTTATTATTTTGGCATAAATATAAAAATCACGGAGTTTGAGAAACTGCAAAAGTGTGTTCAATACTTTCCCTTTTCAAAACTTCATAAGGTGCCTTTTTAAAAATATTATTATGGGGAGTAGTTAATTCAAATTCATCTTTAATGCTTTGTGCTAAAAGCAGACAGGTTTGTATGCCTTATTTGGGGTCCTCCTGTCTAAGCAGAGAAGCTACTTTCCAGAAATATTTGATTCTTTTCTGTGCATGTGAAGTGCTCTAAATGCTGGAAGATGTACGTTTGGAAGAGCTTTTCGGAAGATATTAAAAAGCCCCAAGTGTTGACTCAGCCAAGAGTCAAGTGGAAACTCATTTTGAGGATATCAAGTAATTCTCAGTGTAGGGATTTTAAAATTCATTTTCATCAGTGTCATGTTGCATCTCTCTGCAATTCAGTATAAGCTGGAATTACATTAGAGAACTTCTTTCCTAGTATGAAAATTACTTAGGTTCTCATTATACTGTATTTTATTGACTTTGCCTTCATCAATACTTACGTACAGTATTAAACTGTAATGTTTCTGGAACTCATTTTCAGAGTTGGAATATAAACTTACCTTGTTATATTCAGTGTCACTGGGTGTTTTTAAAATACATCAGTCCTGTAAGTAAATATGAAGCAGTGGAAGCAGAAGCAATGATGTTTGTTTACTAACAAGCCTTCATGTTCCATATTCATTCAGAAAAGTCAATTTTATGCATTCAGAATTGAGTGTTCAGAGCCAGGCCTTTTTCTTTTTTTTCACTCACTTCAAATATTTTCTAGCTAATTCTCCCCTTAAAAGGTCTTCTCCTTTAAGTGTCAACTCTGGGGAAAAACAAACTTTGCAAGAACACACAGGGACTTGATAAAAATACGGTAAGATTAAGAAATATGTACCAGAAGATAGTGTATGAAGGAAAAGGGAGAAAGAAATCAAAAGAGAAAAATATCTCCTGTTGATACTTTCCGTACATTTCATCGATCTTTCAGATTATAAAACAAGCAGATTAAAGAATTTAAACTTACTTTTTTTTCTCCTTTTCACAGAAACTAAGTACTTTTAATTACTTCAAAGTTTTGAGTGAGTTTTAAGTGAAGTGTGTGTATTCTCATAATATGTCATGAGAGCTTCTGACCACCTTAACAGCAATATTGTTATGGGCTCTCATTACATGAGCACCTGAGATTTGGTGAAGCAGAATGGATCCTTTGTGTTAGGCACTGCACAAACAAATTATGCTGTCTGGAGACCTTGCAGTCTGGGAAAATGGCAGTGCCCAACAGATAAAAAGAAGCTGGCAAAAGACTGGATTGGAGCACAAGGTAACAGTAAAATCAATATCTTACTACCAATAATATGGAGCAGTTCCTCCTTGTTAATTAGCTGTCTGTGATCAGACAGCGGTGTCTAGCAAGCCTCTAGTCAGGAAGAATTTTTAAGTGGAGCACTGAAGGGGGATTAGCTGGCATCTTCTGCAGTGATTTCTTTTTCGGAGCAGCTTTTTTAGACAGCTCAGTTTTATTTTTAACATGTTTGTGTCCAAGTCCACAGATGCTAGAGCTAAATTTCAGCTTTTATTTTTTAATAGCAAGTACTGACACTCTGGTTGTGATCCTGTCTCACAAGCAGTCTGCTTTGTTCTGCGTGGCTCTGAAGGAGTCTTGAGTTGTTAGAAGTGGATGCAGGAGGAAGGTGCAGCAGGATTGACTTGGTAGTGGAGGGTTCACTCCTGTTATTCGTGGTAGAATAACCGGAATGAACCCACCTACAAAACATGGACTTTCTTTGGTCCCTGCTCTCCCTTGCAGTCATCGTGGCCTGGAGCCAGTAGCTGACTTGTGTAATCTTCAGTGCTGAGGATGAGTTGGAGAACTCCAGCTTAACCCCGAGTCCTGGCCTGGTGCTTCCCCATCCTGGGCTTGGGCACTTAGCGCTGGCTACAAGTCGTCAGTCGTCCACCCCAGAGCACTCATGTCCACAGTACAGCAATTGCTTAAGAACCTACTGCTTATATTTTTCATAACCTTGATTCAGAGTAAGCTTCAGTATGCTGTGCTGCACGATGGGCACATACACACCTGTATAAGGCAGGTGGAAATCTCAGGAACCAGTACTAGATGCAGCTCCTTTGTAGCTTTCTTTGTGTGACCAGTGTGCTCAGCTTGACCTGAACAAACTGTGATTTCTAGGGAGAGCTGAAATTACACACATGTGATAGCACAGTTTGTGTCCACACTAGAAGGCAGCTGCCAATCATTCCAAACAGCATTGAATTATTTGTGCCACACACAGCTTTCCATGATGGATTTAGCTGACTCTACCACTCTCACTTTACTCAAGAAACTAAACTAGACACTTGCGAGCCTGGTGCCTCACACGCCTTGGAGATGCTTTACTTATTATAGCTGAAATATGAACATTGTGTTTAGGAATAGGATCCAACAAATACCAAAGGTATTTATATAAGACTGCTTGCTCCAGTACAAAAAGCTGCCTGAGGTTCAAAGCGAAATTACTTTTAATCATTTTGCTACATAGTTTGTTTGAAAATAACAAATGAAATGCTGTGGTAAAACTTAAAATCTCAAGGTCTTGAGCTACTATAGATAGTAACTTTAAAGTTAATTCTGCATTCTTTATAGAAAACCATATGTTCGTTGAATCTTGTGGGAGTTATAACACTAACTTCATTGGGGCACATATTCCCTCAGATTTCACAAACAACTCATTTGTAAAAGAATGTAATCTCGGACTCTTCCTCAGTTATTTGCTGGGGAATGAATAATACACCTGTTTGAACTATAAAAATTGTATAAACATCACTACACAGATTTTTTTTTTTTTTGCTTTCTTAGTATTTAATGCACCAAGATTACATGGCTGAAAATATTCAAAATTAGTCCTGTGCCATCCCTCAGCTTGAAACTTTAAAAAGCCTGAAGTATTTAATTTTTTATCAAATTACCGAGATACAAATATACCTACCTATAGCCATAAGCTTGATAGGTATTTTGGGGGTTTTTGGAGCAGTTCTGGTGTAACCAGTCTTACCTTGTGTTTGTATTAGTCACAGAATTATTACTTGAGAGCTGCTTTTCTAAATTGTTTAAAATCAGGAGATTGCTAGTATAAGATTGGGAATACTCAGTGCTTTCAGAACATAAATGAAACAGTGCTGTACCACTGCTTCTAAAATAACCTAAGAAAGTCTTTTCTACTGTACAAACATTCTTAAAATATTTCTTTATTCGGATGATAAGGACTTCTTTCCCCAATATCCAGAACACTTACTTCAGAAGCAGAGAGGATTTTTGCAGCAGTAGCCCAGCAGATGTATGTGACAACGTTTTTTTAATGCTACTGGGATACACAAAGAGACTAATATTGTTTGTAGCCACAGAAGATGAGCTGTTACGCAGATTCTCCCCTCAGTTTTTACACAGCATGTCAGTTTTGATCTGTATTACAACAGTTCTTCAAAAGCTAAGCTGCAAATAGCATCTGTCTCTACTGACTTGCAGGAGAGTTTCTGTGGTGGAAATAAATACCCATTTAAAAAACAAAATCTGGATCGTTTTTACTGGTTAGTCATGTATGAACTGTAGAGTTAAGTCATTAGATTTATGTTACTGATTTCTATAAAAATACTCTCAAAACCAAAAAGATATTTTGTATTTCCACTATATCTAATGTAACTGCATACATATGTCTAGTAGTACTAGTTAGAGCTTGAATAATTTACTCGATTAAAGTTTTGCTCAAAGACTAAATCAACTCATATAGAACATTCCCAGCTTATTTTTTAAAAGATAGAAAACTTGCTATCATCTAGCTGTTACTTTGTCAATCAGTATTCTATAGAGTAGGATATTTCTCACTGAACAACTACAGCAGAAAAATACTCATTAAAATGATTAATTCATGACCCCTACATTGATCTAATTCTATATTGCCCAAATAATAATTGATTCATTTTCTCAAAACTGGTGTAGTTCAATGAGTAGTAGCGTTTGTTTGAATACTAATGGATCAGTGATACATATTATGACTTCTCTTCATGTTTCTGGTGATTAATACATTTTTCTACTTTATTTATTTAAGAGATTTCAGTACATACTTGCATACACTTACCTGCATTCTTTTGCTTATCCCACTATGATCTTCCTCTTTCACTACTCCTCTATTTGCACTTTGTTTTCTGCTTTTTCGTTCTTCTGCAGTTCTTTGCTCTCATTGTCTGTGGAGGTACAGGCACAATCTCTTTGTGGCTAGTGTCCAGGAATAAATTCCTCCATAAAAGTTTGCCTCCCTCAAGCCCATGTAAGTGTTTAGCATCTGAAACAACCTATTGATTATTCCCATTGTCCTCTCAAGATTTAGTATTCCCAGATCTGCTGAATAGTCTCCCAAGAGCTCATTCCCAAGGTCACCTTAAAGCTGCTTATAAAGTTAGGCTTGTTCTGCTTTGCACATCACTCTTACACTTAAATTGAACTTCATCTGCCATTAAGAGTGATCATTGATTTTTTTGCAGCCCTTCATTGCAGCTCAGACTTCTCTGATGCTGCCATTCACAAATTCAGTCACTTAGCTGTTCAAGCTTTTCCTTGGCATTTAAGAATGACATGGGTTCTCAGCCCTGAGCCCTGTAGGTATTCAGTGTTAAACCTCAGTTGGGAGAACCAATCATTTAGTCTGTCCCATTATGTTCTGTTTCTGGATTTTTTTTTTTTTTTTCACCTAAGCACTTCTTTCTCTTATTTTTTTTAATCTTCATTTCCAGACTTTTCAGTCAGGAAGGCTATACTTCAGTCCTACTACATTAAAAGTAGGGATTGATGAGAAATTGTGGTATTACTGTTTCACGTTTAAAAGCCAGAAATTTCCTTCTAGTATCTGACTAAAATAAAATCAGTTAAATGTGAATTTTTAGCTCTTTTGTTCTAGGAAGCTAAGACAGGTATCTACATCTCTTTTCTCTTACCATTCTGAATCAGGTGGATAAGGTTTGTTTAGTTACCTTGCTGCTAAGATGAAGCACCTCCACTTTGTGCTTGCCTCAGATGTTACTGGCATATGTGAGAAGAGGGAGAGGTCATGTTGCTGCTGCTTTAGCTTTCCTTTCTGGCTTTGGGGTGAATAATTTCAAAGATATTTCTTCTCTGAATTTTTAGATTTTTCTGTTTCATAAATAAAAGTATTGGATCATCTCATTCCTAGTGTTGCAAAAGAACTTTAAATCCAAATGTGAAAACAAGGAAGACTAAAAAGATTCTCACTGTTGAGGTGGCCTGTGGGCAGATACAGACGTGCATCACAGCCCTAGTGCTCTTATCTGGAGCTAGGATTCTGTACCTGTTGCTGGTTAAGAACTTCACTTCCATAGGGAAAAGAAAGAAGACCAAGAAATCTTGGTGATCACTAAACTGAAGTGACTTCCTAGAATCTGACTGTTTGCATCTACATGCATGTGTACATGTGTTCAGCCCAAGTTCACTTTTTAAGCTCCTTCACTTTCAGGAATTTGTGATGTCAGTTGTATAAGGATCTTAGGAATATCCTAAAAACAAAGAATAGAATGCCAAGCACTAAGATAAAAAATATATTTCAGGAAAAATAAGGGAACCATCCCTGAAAGTGCTTAAAAGACATGTAGATGTGGTACTTAGGGACTTGGTTTAGTGGTGGACTTGGCAGTAGTGGCTTAACTGTTGGAGTTGATGTTCTTAAAGGTCTTTTGCCACTTAAATAATGAAGACTGAAACCAGACAGGTACCAGTTGTCAGAATGCTTTGTGAAGATGCAGTGGTGCACCACATTAAGCATATGGGTGTCTTTTCCATATGTCTGTATTGGGAGTCCTGCCTTTGCCTTAACATTAATCTTGACGGAGGGCTTATTTTCAGTCTTACTGAAAATATAATGATTTTTCATGTTTTAAATGTTTCTAAATTTATTACTATTCATAGCATCATTTTCTGCTTCAGAGAAGAGTTCAGTTTTGGAAATCACAGATTAGCAATGAAGGTGGGAATGGAATTTATAATTTCCATAAAAATCAACAGAACAGATAAGTTGGTGACTTATTTGTGATATTCAGAATTGTTGAATTTGTTCAACAGATCTGTTGAAGTATTAGTCAGTGGTTTCTGGTGAAGAGGCTTTTTCTTTCTTCCAATGGTGACTAGATTCCTTGAGCAAAACTTAATTCATCCTGGGAGGTCTAATGTTTCCCAGCATTCACAATTTCTTGATGGTGCAGTGTATGGGTATAAATATAGTTTTATATTCTCAGTGGATAATGAAATAGGAGAAAAAATCATAATTATGTGTTACAATCCCAAGCACTGTTTGATAGTATATGCCATATCAGTGAGGAGTGTGGTTTTACTTCCTAATGCAGTGTTTATACCTGTTCCAGAAATTGATTTTATGACAGAAACGGGACAGATAAAAATTAGTGTGTATTTTGTGTGCTTAAAGTTTAGATCACTTTCAAAAGATGTCGTTGTATTACTTGCCCATAATTGAGCTTTATACAACTACTCGTTATCAGGAAAAGCCAGTAAACATTTTTACCTCCAAGTCAGTGTCTGTGACATGCACAGACAGATACGATGCATTTCTGATGGAAAAATTGTTGATGGAGCTCTGAGGGTGAGGCTTTTTTAGCAGAAGGATTAAAGTACATAGTGTTTAGCTTTTAGCTTTGCTGGGTTGATGAACAATAAATGCAGAGAGCAATTAGTCAAAGTTATAGTTCTGAATAAATTTACTAAGGAGTTTGAGCTAAATCTGATTTGATGTTTTCTTCAAATTTTAGTTGATCAGGATATGCTTTAAATGACTTTTAACTGTTCACTCATTAGTTCCATGTAAATGTAACAGATACTTGATTTGAATTCACATGCTCCTTACACTTGTGGTTAGATCATTGTAAGAGTGATCATGAAGCCTGTGTAGCAGTTGTGCGTTACCTGCTGAGAGATGACATGCTGCATAACATCATGAACTTTGGCTGCAGACCTTCATGGTGAGTGAGCAATATGAAGGAGCTGGTGTCTCTTTCAGGAAGGTCTCCATACAGCACAGATAGATCATCAGAGGTCTCACACACTTCTTTGCACACCTAGATTTTTGCTGTTTACAGCAAGGATGAAGCCAAACTGGAATCCTTTCAGTATAGTACTAGAAGTCCTCAGAAATATTGAATTGTGCCCTGGTATTGGAGTAAGGGTTGCGCAAGATTTGGGTCTGTGAAATGTGTGAGCTCATTTCCACATAATGAAGGTTCTCCCATTTATTTGTTATTTTACAACATATTTAATCAGCTCTTTGTAATGAAATGAAAATGAAAGCATTTTTGGTTGATGGTTCAGAGAACATACTGACTGTGTCTTCATAGGTCAGTCTGAGAAAACTCAGCTTAAATACCTTCAGAAACCCTGCCTGCTTGTTCAAGGTCCCTGAAAATTTAAGAAATGCTGTTCTGCTTTTAGTCTATCTGATTTGATACTTGAAAGGATACTTTTCTTTGAAAAAGGTAACTAATTTCCCTGGGTTTGCTGGTACATGAAAGTGTGGTTTTGGGCAGGTGTAAAACTCAGCATTGCTTAATCCATTCAAGAAAATAGTTCTAATTTTGCATAGAAATTCACTTTGCAGAATTACAATGATAGTTTCCTCTTGGATTTTCTGCTTTTATATGCTCACTGTTAAACTTAAAACCATTTCCTATCTGTCTGACTCTGGAACCATTTATTGTCTTTTCATTAGTAAAACTAATTCACACCTTTGAATCTTTTTCTCTGTTCTGTGATACTGGGTTGTCTCATTTTGCAAGTAGAAATTTCAAGGGAGGCAGAAATTGAGCCTGCTGAGGAAACATTTTGTACACAACTTTGACACTTCCATCTATTAATAAATGAAACTTTAAAGTAGATTGAGACCTTTAAACATTGAGTTCACTGTAGTTTGTTTCAGATTACAATAAGGAGTGCTTTAACTCATCTTTTTTCAAGAATACTTACTGTTTGTAAAAATAATTTTATATTTATTTTGGTGGTCCTATTTCCATAATTTCAGTTTAAATATGCTTTGTTCCTCTCAAGATTAATATGAAATAGAATGTAAGGGACAGCCAATAAAAATACTTTTTCAGAAAAAGTTGAAGTTGCTTGCCAGATAGCGTAAACTATGTGCTACTCAAGAAATTTCCTACACACTTAATTTTCTATTTGTTTGATTCTCTTGAGGTGTCTCCAGCTTGTTTTGCATTATGAGATTCCTATTTGAAGTGTGTCTGTGAAAGTTTTCTGGCTTTGTTTTGATTCTTCTCTTCAATTACTTATGTATAAGTGTCACCTATTCCCAGTCCCTGATAAACCTTCCTTAGGAATGGATGCTGTTGAAAATAATTTGAGATAATTTTTTATCTTCTAAAAGATGTAAATTCCTTGTCAATATCCTCATGTTTTGACCCTGTTATTGCTATCAGTGTAATGCATTTTCTTCTCTTAGAAATAAATGCATTAGATGGATTAGCAAAGCACTAAAAATATCTTTGCTTAACCACCAAATTATATAACCATCCGATTTCTGTTGTGTGCTGGTCTCTTGCAGAGATACAGTTTAGAAATCTACATTTTAAAATCTTGATCAAGTGAAAAAAGTTTTTGATTAACATCAGATCTTTCAAGTTATCAAATATATCCTTTTTTTAGACATCACTCTTTATTCAAAAGGTTAAAAGTAGGGTTTACTGAAAGCTTTTGATAACTCTGCTCACTTGAAAATTTGATGATGATGCTACTTTTACACCATATATTTCTTCTATTTTTGGATCACTGTGGGGTGGTGTGTCTGATATTTGCTTTGGGTCTGTTGCTTGTTTTGGCAAAGGGGTATTTTTAAATGAATAGTAATTTAGATTAGGTGTCCTGCTGAGGGCCATGGTACTCCGAAATAGAATGAGTAGATTTTCTAGAAAGTTTTTCATGTACACAAGAGATGATTTGATCACCATGACCTGGTTTAAAACTAAATGTCACCTTTTTCTGCACTTGCTGTGTCATGTGTAATAAAGGGGTTTCCAGAGCTAATCTATTCCAGAGACCCCTGTAAGGAGAAAACAAGACTGAAATTATTAATCTTCTCTTACATGAATTAAATGTTTAATATTTACAGTATTTTTTCTCTAAATTTGCTATGAAGATCTAAAGTGATTTATCTTTTAGTTTGCTGTTGCAGTATTTGACTGTACAAGTAGGACTAGTAGTAAGTAAATGCTGTAACTCAGTTTGAAGCAGTGAATGAAGAAAAAAAAGGCTTAATTTAAACACGTAGATAACTGACTGCAATGCTCGTTATAAATGTCTGTGATGAAATAACTTTGTTTGGTGACTGTTTTATTTCTCTGTGTCCAAAAGGTTATGTTGTATTTCAGTGGAGCTGTTGCCTGTAGTCGGATTCCCTGCAGAAGGGCTGAAAGGTTTTCTTCCTTGTCAATGTGACAAGAGCTTGTATCCTAGGGTCAATCAAGTGTCACCTTAGTCTGCAGTTACATCCTTTCCTGCTGTTTGTTTTTCTATTGTGTAGCTTTAATTGAAAAGAAAAAACTTGAATGCATGAAAAAAGGAAATGATGCCATCAGTGCAATCACTTCACATCTAAGGGAAAAGACTCCACATATAATCAGCTGGCTAAAGGGCATGAGAACATCCTGAAAGGTAATTGGGCACCTTTTGTTGAACTACTCTGATATATCCCATTAACTTGTTCAGTATTGCTCAGAAACAATGTCTATAGACAGAGACACATCATTGGGCCTTTCTTCAGTGCCAAAAGCTGCAGTTATCACAGTGTACAGCATCATCTTAAAGCTGGTACTGTTCATTTACTGTTTCTAAAAGAGTGTGTACACAACAGATTCAGATTTTTCATGACCTGCTTTTTTGTGCTCTCACCCATGATGTTCTTTACAAGTGAGTGGGAGAAATGTATGACTCTTTCAGATATTTCTCTGAATTACTTCATACCTGCAGTAATTCTTCTTGAAGAGTATGAGTAGAGACCTGAAGATGATACCAGTTGTTTCTGATGGGACAACTTAATACTGCTCTTCTATTGGTTTTTACTCCATTCTGTCTGGAATATTTGTCTCCACATGTTCCATCTCATCTTTAAAGTTGCATAGACTCTAGGGCCTTTTCATCATACATGTTTTAAACCACTGAAATGGTGGGACTTTCTACTTGTGATTGCGCAATAATTAGCAAAATGTATTCACTAATAATAAGAAGAGCAATGAAAATATTATTTCCTGTAGAGGTTTTTTTGGAACACCGTTGTTCTGTTTTACTTCAGTAATATCATCTTTATAAGCATTGTGATGGTAAGAATAAACAAGTTTGTTGGGGATTTTTTTCTCCTACTTTTCCCCAGGACTTACCAGGAAAGAAATTACAGATTTCTAGTCTTCAAGTCTCAGTTTCTTCTCAAAAGGAAATAATTAGCCATGGCTCATGGATGTTGTGATGTATGCAGTTGCTTCTAGCCACTAGAGAGAATGTTATGGAGGCATTGTTTTGGTTTCTTCTGTCTTTCTGCTGCTGAAATATGGCTTAATATTTATGCCAAAGAAAATGGGCACAGATTTTATAACAAAAACCCCCAAACTTAGATAAGAGCATGATGTTGCATCTAGTGAATAAGCAGGGACTTCAGAGTGAGCATATTACAGTGAAAGCCCTATATTCCTCAATAGCAAGAACAAGGAAAGATTGGCATGATTCAGATTATGGTATTTCTGAGTAAAAGCAGGAGGGTTTTAATAGGGGGGATCCTTGCATACATAGGAGTGTATTCATAACATTAATATGAGAAAATTATTCTCTTAT
The DNA here is from genome assembly GCA_018697195.1 of Certhia americana. Lineage (NCBI taxonomy): Eukaryota > Metazoa > Chordata > Aves > Passeriformes > Certhiidae > Certhia > Certhia americana. Next base: position 121,998,480 of record CM031858.1, on the reverse strand, counting down.
TAAATTGATCTGAAATAGACAACCAGAAAGGTGATAATATTGTGGGATTTTAATATGACAATATGTAAGTACTTTCATATTATTATTTGAAATCTCTTACCCTTTCATGACCCTGAAGGATACTTTAAAGTGTACTTTATTAATTTTAGAGGGTAGTTATGAAACAAAATTCTGGTGAAACTATAGTAGTAGTGTAAGGTATATGTTTTTTATTGTACCTGTCATTCTGAAGGAATGAGGTGATGTTTCATGCTCTGATCAGCAACTTCTCACAGCTGTTACTTGGCAAATTTTGAAATGAAGAGAAGCTGGAATGGAGCATGCAGCTTGCTGCTCAATAAATAGAGGGAGAAAATTAGTCAAGACTTGAAAACATTCACCTTACTACTAAAATATTTCCTGTGATGTTACTTTTTTTAGGAGCAGAGAAAACATCCCTTTCTAATCAAACAGCATACAAATGGCCTATAGTCCATTTGCTTTGGACTTTACTTATTCCTATTGCTTTGGAGGATAAAAGCATGAGCTGATAGTGGCTTTTAATTTATCCTTTACATCGGCTGCTGGTGAAATATGAAATGTTGGCCATGCTGACATCAACAGCAGAACTCCCACTGGTTTGAGTGATAGCAGGATATCACTGACGGAACAGTGCTGTTTGTGAGCTGCATATTTTGTGGGAGTCACAGGCAGTTGAAAGGCCAAAGTCAAAACAGTCAAGATACTGGAAGTTCCCAGCTGGATCAAGAAGGAATAATCAAATACAGAGACAATTCAGTTACCACTGAAGGAAACCTTTAGGTTCCCAGTTCCCATGCTGTCCACTTTTCCTAATTTCCAGCAAAACTAAAATTCAATGTTTTTATGAATTCTAGAGGAACTAAGGCTATCTTCTGAGATTCAGTCTTTTCCATTTCCAAATACTGAAGCTTCTGTAATGAATCCATGTGTCACACACATTCTGTCGGCTGTTACTCATGCTGAATGCTGTACTGTTCTGCATACTGTCCTCAAAACCTGAGATTTGAGTTTGGTACAGTTCAATATGAATAGGGGTGACAGAATCTGTTCTAGAAAGACATGTCAGCTCACTTGCTGAGGAAATCCATATTTCTGGAAATCAGGTGGGGGTTTGCTCTGAAAAGTAACTTTAGTTACGTTTGAATATAGTTTGTGGGAATATAGTTTGTGCTTTATTGCTCTACTAGTGAATCTGATTTCTGCATTTACATAAGAAATACTGCCAACGGATTACATGGTTTACTGTGGAAATAGCTGATTGTAGAGGTTACTACTTTATTCTTTTTGCAGTACAGTGTCTTCTGTGTTGCAAAGATCCTCAGTGTACTTGCTAACCAGGTAAAAGCATCTTATGCAAGTGAGTTTTTATATATAGTGTTTTAATCATGATTTGTTTTCCTCAGCTTTACTTGTTTAGCCCCTTTGCTGGAAGGTCATCTAGGCAGTGCTGCCCAACTTCCCTGGCTAGATGCATGTGTCATTTACCTAGTGGCAGGGAAAGCTAGGTGGCTTATTGCATGTGCAGTACATCAGAGGCTTCCAAGGAGAAGAGGGTGTTGAAGCCATTCAGACAGCTGGCTCCTGGCTGTGCTTTTCCCCAAAGGATATTTCAAAGCAGGTGTGGAATGTGCTGTGAAATTCTGGTAGAGGCAGCCAGACATCCTTGTGGTAGAGGCAGCAGCTCTGGGAAGGATGATGATCTGGAGTGGGCTGCTGTTACTTCCAGAGTAATTTAGCTGGCAATCCACCTGTGCTGCTCCTCCCCAAGTATTTGTTCTGTCAAAAGCCAGCCCTGGGTTTGGTGAATTGCCCTAGCGAGCTGTGTATGCTCGCAGGCCACAGGCAGCGTGTTCATCCAGTGGACCTGATGAACGACAGAACTTGGTTGTGTGGGTTTGCTTTCCAAGCATGACATAAACTTTAGTGTGACCTTTCAGCAAGAGTTACAGTGGGGTGACGTGTTAGAAATACCAGACCTGAGAACAAGTTCTCCTTTAGGTTTGTATTGAAGGAGAGCCAGAGTGATGTGGTGATTGTGTAAATGCAGGTTTTTGTTGTCTGTCCAGCTTGTGCTCCAGCTCTCTGTGTACCAAGAAAAGTGCAGCCTAATCTATGTGACCTGCTCTAAGGATAAAATATGATGAAGACTGGTGTCCATCTGCAGCATTCAAAGCCATATTGCCTTCTCTAAAAAAAAAGCAGGATATTAGCTGCATGTTTTAGCTAGTTTTAATAGAATATATTGTCATCGTTCCAAAGGAAGTTACATGTGTGACATTGAGTGGATCTCCTGTATTCAAGAGCTGACATTTTGGCAGTAGCAGTGAAATAATACACAGCAGATTCTTGTTAATTCACACTAATGACTTAAAAGACCCATCACAGATTACTTGATTTTACAATTTAGCAAGTAAGTGAAACATGATGACAAAATTTAAGGGATGCACACTTTAACAGTATGTGCTCTTCTAATTTACCTCTATAGTAGCAGTTATGCTGTAAATATATTTTTAATGAGTTAATAGACAGGAGTACTATTAATTAAAGCATTGATGATTTCCTGAAATGACACTGTAGTACAGTAGGCTATTATTAAATAGTTTCAGTGAAACAGGACTAATCTACTAGTTCTGCAAATGTGAGGCCACTGAAACAGTTCTGAAAGTATCAGATGTTCTCTCCTCATATGTGTCATGTCATTTAGAATAAATGTAGCTAGAGTTATTTGGGAAAAGAGTGATCCTATTACAGTAAAAATATACAGGTATATATGTAAATAAAATTTCATAAAAACTTTTATCGTCAGGTTGAATTACTTCTATAGACCTAAGCTTATGCTAGCCTATGCTCATTCTTAAAATAGTAATTCCCAAATGACAGGCTCATGGAACATCACATATGTTCCAGTAAATTTTTTAATCTTCAAAGTACAGAGTAACTGTCTCCATCATGAAAAGATCTGCAAATTTTTCTGCCCACTATTCCAGTCTACATCATGTTCCGCATTAAGTACTATAAAAATGCAGTTTTGTTACTGGCAGTGTATTCTTAAATGAGAAAATAAGACTTTTCCAGTATGCCTTAGAAAATGACACTAAGCCATTTAATATTTGTTATGCTGTGAGTAAAGAAGGAGCTGAAGTCTGTACTGGAATCATCATATGCACTTGTTCCTGTGCATTGGTGTGTCAGCAGAGAAGCCTGACTAAATAAGGCAATGCATGAGTAGAGCTTATCAGTGTTTGACAGGAGTATAGTCCACTAACAGCTGATACAGTAGCCCATCTTTTCTGTGCTATCATCGTCTCTCTGCATGGCACACGGATGTTCATTTATCATCTGCTCAGTTGCTGATAGTGCTCAAAACAGCCCTCCACCTTTTCTTTTTAGTTAGTGTATGCTCAAAGTAATACAAGTGAGCTGAAACCCTTAGAAAGCCAAATATTTTTTTTATTTATATAAAAACATGTGTGAAGTTGTCAGCTTTCAAACTTTAGAGAAGTACACTGTGCCTTCTGCTTCTTCTCCTACTAGATAGTGGAGAGTATTATGAATGTTTTTTGATAATATAAATAAAAAATACAAAACTTGATGCATTTTTGTGCCCTTATGGTACTACTGTGCGCTAAGCAATGCCTGTGTAAAGTATCCATTACTTCATGAAAGCAGGTCCTGACTGATGGTGCCTTCTTCACTCTGAGGGTCTGATACTGCTCAAATGAGTGTCTAAGCTCCCAGTTATCTTCCTGGAAATAGTACTGCACCTTTGTAGGTGCTTTTAAAAAATATCTGGAGTAAAATACCCGTTACACTGTTTCAGTATCATTTTTTCTGTTACACTGAGCTTGGTTTTCAGACTTTGTCCCTGTGTTGTACAAGAGTTTCGTAACTGACAGTTTTATCCATAAAGTTACTAGGCCAATAAATACATTTTAAAATTTGTTAGCACCTGGCCTGCTACAGAATGTCCCAAAACAGTCAAATTGGTGACCTGCAAATGTGCTTTGATACCTGGAGTAGATGTAAATGTGTGGCAATTGAAAAAAGGAATTTCTGAAAAATATCAGACATTAAATTCTTATTCCTTACTATGAAGATAGGTCAGTGATTTGAGAATTCCTCCTTTCTTGCAAATTCAAGTCATTAAACTGCAAGGCCAAGGCTGTTGAATTTCTGGCAAAAGTTTCTGTTAAAATGACCAATACCTTTTTTATCAAGCATGAATTTAAGGCAATAGTGAAAAACCCTCTTCATTTCTTTATAGCACACTTTGAATTTCGTGTTCCTACTGACAGTCATTCTGTGCTAGCTTCTCAAGTCAAGCAAAAGTTCAGAAAGGTATGGACGGATGATCATCTTTATTTGTATCACTGATTTTACACCTGCCTATCAAATATGTACCCCAAATTGCTTTTTGCACATTCAGCTAAAAGTAGTCTTGATAAATTATAGTTATTCCTATTTTACTGTAAATGCAAAACAGGATTTATAAACTTCTCCATATAAAATTAGATCCAGCATACTTCTACCTTTATGCCATATATTTGTATATACTTTCTGTTACCCAATACTCTACATTGGCAACTCAATTTCTTGCTTATTTTTTCTTCCATATTCCTCCATTACTGTTTTCCTGCTTTCACAACAGCATCATCAGTATTCTTCCTCCCCCCTCCTTGTCCTCCACTGTACAGGAAGCTTGCTAGGAAATAGAGAGTGCATGGCATCGTTCTGAGAGCCTTCTGAAGGTTCCAGGTTTGTTTTGTACAAACCTCACATTCTGTTTAAGTGTTCAACATACTGTATGCAAAATGATCAGAGAAAGACTAAAATTCCCATAACAGTTTAGGGAAGAGTTTTCCTGTAAAATCCTGGGAAACCATGACCAATAAATCTGAAAAGAAAGACAATGAGGCTTTTTGTTTTGGTTTGTTCTTTCTGCTATCTCTTCCCAAAGCTTTGAGGTTTCTTTCCTTCAAAATTTGTGTTTGTCAGGACAAAGAGGGACTTGCAACTCTGCTGTGGGGAGAATGCTTACCTCTTGTATTCTCTGCAGGCTATGTGCTCGAAGTATTAGTTTCTTGCACACCACTTAGTGTCACAAAAACACAATGTGCCACTTCCTAATCAGAGGCTGTGCTTGTAAATCCTATTGGCACAGCAAGCACTCTTCCAAAGTTGGTTGTTTTCAAAGTGTCTTCTCTTCTTACCCAATGCAATGCTTTAAAAAAACAAACCCTGCAATTTTAGCTGAGATCCGTCTTCTTCAGTTCAGTAAGCTAGCTTCAATGCCCTAATGTGAGTTCACATATCAGTAGCATTGTTGTATGCCATATATATAACAGAGATGTCATTCTGTGCTCTGAGTCCACCTCTGATAATGGTCCTGAGAGAATAAGCAGTTCATTGGGATGTCTGCCATTAGAGCACATTGGGAGGGTTCACAGGAGATGCACGGTGTAATGGACTGTTTGCCATGTGTGTAATACCTCCCCTCCAAAATAAGAGTACTTCTACAGTGCAAGTAAGGACACTTTCAGGCTGCCTTTGTGACACTTTCCTGCTGTGCCAAAAATACTCCATTAGTTTTCTGGAGTGTGTCTATCATACACCTGTGTGATCCGCATGGAAAGAAATATGATGTGTCCAGAGAAAGAGACAAGCTGTATAGCCCTGAATTTAAGTGCTGTGAATTTATATGCAGACAAGCATAATAAAGCTATTAAAATTCTTTAGTCATTCAGGGCTACTTTATTTTGAGGAATTTTATTAATTACTTTCATCTGTTTTAATGTCTGAAAATACTTTCTTAAAATACTTTCATTGTTGCAATCATTAATTATGCAGACTCAATTTCATGTTTTCTGGTTCTTTCAAACATGCTCTACTGTTTATAAATATTTTATTATGTTTTCATAGTACACAAATTTAATGAAGTATGTATCAGTTAAAAAAAGGTTTGAAGCAGTCCGTGGCTCTACAAAACAGGCCTAGTAGCACCTGAATATGCTTCTGTATAACAGCGAGTGTTTGGCAAGCTATACTATTATATTATGTATTATTAATTATACATTATCATGGAAACTAAATGTTGATAAATAATGAAGTTGAACTTTGAAGGAATAACTCATTCGATAGCAGTCTTTTAAATTGCTGAATGAGACAACATGATCAGCCTTTGCAGAAGTCTAGTTAATGTCTACACTGAAGTTAAGGAATGCATCAGCTTGGGCTACGGGCTAGTTACAAATTTTTAGCTTGTGTTAGCTTCCAGTGCATTTCATGGCAGGTGTGTTTGGCATACATCAAGAACTTACAAGGAGCTTAAATTTAGTGTATTGTAGAGATGTATTCCCTCTAGTTTTATGCTGAACAGTATCTCAAAAAAATAAGTGCCCCTGAGAAGGGAATTTAGTCACCAGAGATCATCAACCAGACCTCACCCTCACTATCATATTTTCTTTGTAATAATTACTTTGGGTTTAAATTTAAATATTTTGGCTAAAAAGCCAAATGTATGTATTGGAAAATATCCATGAATTATTTAATCTTTAAAAATTTAAGAAACAAACAAACCAACTTTCAGGCCTTCTGCTGGGAAGTTTAGAATTTGAAAGGTAGCAGCAGAGAAGGATGCCCATAAAATTACCTTTTTTAACTGTGGAAAGACCTTTTTTTGCTGAGATGAAACACTTTGCAATGATGAGACTATATTTTCAACATCTCATTAAAGTTTATTGTGTACTTTTATACTGTTACTTTATAACTGGGTGACTTCCAGTGAGCTATAAATTTCAGCTTTTCTTAAGAGATTCTAACTTTATTGTTCATTAACTATGATTTATCTTCTGGATCACATTATACATTAATGAAGTGAAGTACCACAGGTGTAATAGATAATCCATTCAGAATTTCCTTCATTACATTGCAGTGTTTACTTCTCATCCTGCAACTCCAGAAGCATAGTCTGTGATATACAGATGTGACTTCATCTTCTTAAAATGAGTGTTTTGAAGGCTTTAATTCTAAAATCTATTTTTAAAAATTGATGTATACTTTTGAAACATTAGTTCACATTCCCTTATGGTTTTGGATAGAACAAATACAGAAGTTTTATGGGAAATAAATCTCTTTCAATGCATTTTACCAGCTGCTCATGGACAATATTAGAATCATACAATGGTTTGGGTTGGCATGGACCTTAAAGATCACGTAGTTTCAACCCAGCTGCCTTGGGCAGGGAGACTTTCCACTAGACTTGGTTGCTCACAGCTCCCTTCAGTCTTGCCTTGAACACTTTCAGGGATGGCAACTTCCCCAGGCAACTTTTTCCAGTGCTTCATTACCCTCAGAGTAGAGAGTTTTTTCTTGATATATAATCTAAATCTGTCCTCTTTCAGTTTAAAGCCATTCCCCCTGTCCTATCACAATCTGCCAGTATATAAAGTCCTTCTTCCTCCTTTTTATAAGCCTCCTTAAAGGTACTGGGAGGCCACAGTGAGGACTCCTAAAAGACCTTCTCTTCTCCAGTTGAACAGACACAGCTCTCTTGTCCTGTCTTTGTAGGAAAGGTGCTCCGTCCTGCTCATGGTTTTTGTGGATTAATAAAGCTTCTTTGTGTCTCTAATGAAGCTTCTAAGCTTTTGCTGAATGCAGTTTTCGGGTTGTAAGCACAAATTCTGGTTTGGGGCACCAAAGGATTTCTCATAGGTGCCCAAGTGCTAATTTGTCTAGCCAGACCCAGGACCTGTCATGTCTTGCTGCATGTACTGAAGCCTATAATAAGAGAAAGGGACAGATCCTGAGTGTATAATCTATGTAATAAAGAGGCTAGGTCTGTTTTCTCTGTGTAAATCAGTACTTTCCTAAACACAGAATTACTCCAAATGTGTAGTGACTTATTATTACTTTCTCCTACAAACTGCCTTAATTTAAAATATTTCGTCTCTTTCTGCTAAAGCTGAAATTACCAGAAGAAATCCCTTTGCTTTTGTGATAAAAATATCAAACTCCTATATTATTTGTCTTGCTTGGTATAGTTTATACTGAGGGGTGAACATTCCAGTATTTTTTGTAAGGACTTTAAAGGAAGATTCTTAAGGAACTTGTGTAGTTCTTTGAAATGTATGTGGGAGAGGTAATCTCTGTGAAGAACCTATTCCTCCAAAGAGAAAGCAATCTTCTCCTTTGCTGTGAAAAGCATGTGGGGTTTGTAAGGGTTGTCTGTAGTGTGCTAATATGAAGGGGTACTTTTTCTCTCCTATGCTCAAGTTACAATATGCTAAGCAAATATTTATTAACAGACCTTTCAGAGGCTGTGCAATGTCAGCAACTGCACTCGACACATCCTGGGTAACTAGGAAGCTTAGTTGCTTCCTGCCTCTCTCACAAATACCACCTTAGTTGCCTCATTGTATCCTAACACCATACATTAGCTCTTTGCTTCCACTCCCAACAAATAAACCATAATTACAGATATTCATAATCTGCTCCTTGTGTCTAATTCTTTCCCTGTGTCTCTGGGAACTTTCTTAGCACTTAAACAGCCACAGCACCATCTCATAGTTAGGCTTCACAGAAGCACAGAACACACTGCATTGGAAGGGACTCAGTAAGATGGAGTCCAACTCCTGGCCCTGCACAAGACAGCCCCAAGAGTCCTGACAGCATTGTCCAAACACTTCTGGCACACTTGTCACATTTAGTGCTTGACCACTTCCCTGGGGAGCCTGTTCCAGTGGCTAGCCACCCTCTGGGGGAAGAACCTTTTTCTAACATCCAACCTAAACCTCCCCTTACATGACTGCAGGCCATTCCCTGGGGTCCTGTCTCTGGTCATCACAGAGACAGAGAAGAGAGCAGTGCCTGCCCCTTCTCTTCCCCTCACCAAGAATTTGTACACTGCAGTGAGGTCTCCCCTCAGTCTCATCTTCTCCAGGCTTAACAGACCTAGTGACTTGTGACTGTGTTAGTAGCTGCTGAGTTTTGGCTAATCCTGTAACAAATTACTGAAGGGTTTTTTGCTTCTCTGCCCTGGCATTTCATATAAATGAAACAGTTTATTTATAATTATTTCTTTACCATGGTTTACCAGTGCTTTTTCTATAATATAGCATATTTGAGAATGACCTTTCCTTTATGGAGCCTTACTGCCTTACCTGTCTTTTGTGGTCCCTTCCAGTCTTGGTGTGTGGTGGCTGGCTATTTTGCAGGCTGTCTCAGTTGTACAGGTTTCAAATAACCAGTGTAACTGGGGAGGTGTTTGCTTGTGTTTTCCCGAATTTTTCAATTTTTAGGGATTCATTGCATTGTCATTCTATGTTTCTGTCACTATTTCTGTTAGTTTATTTGTAGACCCTGGTTAGATGGGTACTGCAATGTGCACCTGTTCCTCTAAATCTTTCTCCTCTTTTGCATCTTGTCCTTTCTCGAAAATGCAGGGTGAGAAGGGGTGAGGGAAAGAAGATCTGCCAAAGGAATTTCTCTTTCAGTGTTGTATTTCACTTTCAAGTTTTTACCTTTGTCACTGTAGGATCATGTGCCAAAGTCTTGGCAATGCAAAAGCTAGAAGTTGTTAAGAATATACTTGGGAGTGGGGGTGACCATTCAGCCTGTCTGCAGCTACCTCCTCAGTGTCCTTGAACAAGAGGGCTTAGGAGTAGGCTGAAGGGCTTGTCTTGCTGATAGCAGCCCACTCCTGACTTCCAAGGGCTCTCAGACACAGCTGAGCTGATACCTGAGTGTGGGTAGGGATTTACTGGGTGGAAATAATGCAGATGGGAAATATCAGACTAGATGATATATACATTTTGCAGTGACTTTCTCTGTCTATCTAGCAGTGGAGTGGAGTGAGGAACCACTAATGCCAGGTGCCTTGGTGACATGGTCCCTGCCCTGCACCAGTGGGGCATTTAGACACCATTACTCCATGGCAGACACAGTTATTTAGCAGCAATAGGAGAGCAGGGAAAGCATTTTTCTCCGCTTTTCCATTCTCTGATTTTCTGAGTATCAAGTGGTGGGCAGCAGGTTGTGGCCAAGCAGGAAGGAGCTTGCATCTGCACCCATAGGGGAGGCCCTGCTGTGTCCTTCGGCCAAGTGCCATGCCATGCCTCAACTGTGCCTGGGCTGATCTGCCCAAAACCAGGAATGGGCTTCAGTCATAAGTAGGCTGGCTGTGTTTGTTCTGGAAGATCTCAGTTATTATGCTGCAGCCATATCTATATCTACGGTTCAAGATTTTTGAGGGCTGTGGCAGATAATGACTTATTTGCATGCGGTTTTTGCTGCAGTGAGCGTGACAGCATGAGTGCCGTTGATCCCTTTTCCCTGGGGGTGCTTTTATGCAGCCATGCTACTGACACTCATGAGTGCTTTATGTTGGCTCTTTTATATAGTGTTTTTTGTGGTGTTTTCTTTAGCTTTTGAGAGTGATTAAGCCCTTTGTACATTAATATCTCCTTTATGTTTCTGACATAGTACTGCTAGCTAGCTTTTTTTTTCCTGCTTTCTCTTAAGGCACTTTGATCATCAGGACTAGTCTGGCACCTCCTTCTTGTAGGGAGAGTGCTTTAAGAAATCCTTTACCATTTTTGCTGTTTCTTGCCTGCGCTTTTCCTGACTCCTCTGAGCTGTCTTCAGAGTAGTTAACTGACTCTGCACAGATTTTCATTCTCCTGTAACTGAATTTAGACTTTTACATCCTGCGTGTTGTAGGTAAAGTTTAAAGACTTGTTTTTCCACTTTTGGATCATTTCTAGGTAAAGCTTTTTCTGTCAAAAGCTTTACTGTTCTGCACACACCCTCTGGTATGTAGGTAGGAGATTCAAACTGGAAGCAGGCACCCACAATTCATGTTTCACACTTCCTGAGTTGGTGTCCTAATTATCAGCAGAGACACAAAGGAAGTGCGGGACTACAAACTCTGCCTTTGGCAGTGTTTTCTGAATACTTACAGTCGTTAAGACACTCATCTGTACTTAAATGCATAAATTTAGAGCTCAAATTCTTGAAAATTTTTATGGCCTGAAACTCATTATCACAGAGCTGCATAAGTACAGATGAGAGAATGTATTTTGAAAATGTCTCTGAGAATTTCCTTTAGGCAAGTTGAATTTTCCTAGTGTTTAAAGTGCTGCCCAGTACCTAATCTGTGCATTGGATTCTCCTCCATTCACTGTGGGAGGATATAAGTATTATTTCTAAGCGTTAGGATTTTTACTCCTCATATCTAAACACAGCATTGTTGAGCTTCATAATGCTTTGCTTCTGATCCCTGTGCAGTGTAAAATGAGAGCAGTTTAAATATCTGTTTTACCAAGGCACTTTGAGGATAAACTGTGCATGCTGCAGAGATGGGGTAAAAATACCCAGTTAAAATAATGAGTGGGTGAATGAACTTAGTGCCTGCCTCAAAGGCTAAGTACCCGACACAGCTAATGAAGGCTCCAGTGTCATTCAGTTTGCTTCAGTGGCTGCTGAACAGTTCATTGCTTGCTGTGCTGTTTTCATCTTAATATATCTGAACAGTATGGACAGTACTGAAGATGACTGAGATAAACTTCAAGGTGGTACAAGTTGTAGGGTTGAGGTGTTGAGGGATTCTTGTGTGCATGGAGAGGAGTGGTGGAGCAGACACAGGAAAAACAGTTAAAGTGTATTCCATTTATATGCAGTCTTTCCATATCAAATGACAAATTATTTCAAAGAAGGGTAGGAAAGCATATTTCAATTATATATTTAAGTTATAATAATATTATTATATTATATTATATTATATTATATTATATTATATTATATTATA
>CM031858.1:121955940-121986646 GCA_018697195.1 Certhia americana | reverse complement strand
TATTATATTATATTATATTATATTATATTATATTATATTATATTATATTATATTATATTATATTAATAATATTACTGTTCTGGATAATTTTAAATTATCCAGAACAGTAATAGATGATGTTTGTACATGATAGTAATGGTACATAAATTTATTTTAAAATAAGTTGATAATATAATTCAGGTTTTCTTTCAATCCAAGAGTGACATAGCTAAAATCAAGCAATTTATATTTTTGTTTCACTGCTTCACTGGAACGTTATATTGCACAGTGAGACAAGCTTTTCCATGACAGCTTATGTTACTAAGGAGCATTTTTAATTAAAACCATCATTATATTTTTTACTGGTACTGAATTTCATGTCTTTGTCAATAGGACTGATATATAATGCTGAATGTAATGCAGTAGTACTCTATAATATAATTTTCACTACATTTTTACTGAAGGTACAGAGTAAGTCACTGAACTTGAGAATTTTGAACCAATCCTGTTTACATGTGCAAGTAGAAAGAAATGATGCACCCTTCCCCCTTCATTGTTAAGTGGTAAATTGTTGCTATGGTGATCATTCTTTCCATCTCATCTGCTATAACCTGGTTTTCCACATCAACTGAGTAGCTTCAAGCAATGCATGATCTTTATTTTTATATATTTATCAGTTAATATTGTTTTCTACATAGTTATTGTCTTGGGACTTAATGTCAGCATCAAGATGCAGTGAATGTAAGCAAGATAGTTCTGATTTTGTTGTATATGAATCTGTGTGCTCATTAAAACAACCTTTGTGTAGCTGCCAAGAACTTCTAAGTAGATTTATTAAAGGAAGCATATTTTTGGTGTACAGAGTTGATTATTTTCCTTTCATTATTTCAGAGTCTATAAGCTTCTGTAGTAAATACGTGGAAAATTTGATAAATCTCTGAATAATGTCTCAGTTAAGCAATATGTTGTTTGTTATCTAAGGTGATGGAAACAGGATAGTTCTAGTAAAATTTCACAGAGCAGTTTTATTTTCTTGCAGTGAGTTGGTACATATGGTTTAAATGCAGAGATGCCTGCACTGTGGTGATAGTAAGCCAGGTGACCTGTTGCAGAGTCACCAGAAGTAAAAACAGATGAATATGGTCTGTATGGGGTCCTGTGCATATACACAGCAGATTTGTGTCAGGAGAAAGGGCAGAATGACCATGCAGGCCATCACAATATTGCCTTGAAGCCAGATGTCCCTTCCTTTATCACCAGCACCAGGTTTTTCAGGAGATGGGCAAGCTTTTTGTTACGGTAAGCTTTTGGAGCCATAAGTAGGACACTGGTGTATAGAATGATGAACATGGATCTTAGAATAACCTCTCTGAACTTAAGTTTATGCTTTTAAAGGACTGTTTGTCTAAACTTACTCATGTATTGTTCATTACAGTCTTTACTTCTAAGATGTCAAGCTCTTAAAAAATGTAACCGTATTGTGTCCTTCATTGTTGGACAACATATGAACAACTCTTGTGTTCTGATTTTACTCATGTTCCAGTTTTTGGTGGGTTTCGGTTTTGGTTTTTTTTTTTTTTGTGCAGACTTTTTCCTCTATTTACCATCTCCATCACTTGCACCTGTTTTAAGTTATGTGTCACAATCAATAAAGCAGCAAGATTATATCTTGTCTCAAATGAAGTTTTACATTTATTAATGGGTTTAGTGTCCAAAAGAGGACCTGAACAACAGAGAAGTATTTCAGTTTGTAATATCATGTAAAATGATTCTTAATTATCTTATATGAAATGCACGTTGAATCTTGGTTTTTCTCCTAGTGGTCTTTTTGGGTTCTCTATATGAAAGAGTGTTTTTCATGTCTCAAAATACTGTGCTGCCTTAGGCAAACTTCTATTAGATGTTCCTCACCCAGATTTGCAGTGAGGGATGTTTTGCTGAAGAATGTCAAAGAGCATCTCTCAGTAGATTAGTCTACTACAAAGGATATGGTAAGAGTTACAGTATAAACATAAATGTACTACTTTTTGAGGCAAACTAGGAACTGGAGTGATACTTCAAGTATCAATCCATCAATCAGACGGGTATCTGTGCACACTGTGAGTCTAGAGGACAGCATCTTGAATTACTGAATTGCTTAGATCTTTTGGAAGTATTTACTGCATGATTCTTAAAGTATTAATCCTTCAGGCCAAAACACAGTTCACTAAGTAGCCTGAAAGTGTGCCATGGAAGTGAGGAATGACATATTTCCTTGCAGCTGCAGAGGATGAGAAATAAGTTACTGAGAAAGCATACTGTACAGTTGCCTGAGCCAAAACAGCCATTACAGCATTATTGCAGATATTGTTTTGCTTTGCCTGATTTTATTAAGTAGTATCAGACTTTAGTTTCACCTTCGTTTCATGAGCTACCTCATTCCTTAATTTTCCCTCACCAAATCTGTATAATAATACAAACTGAGCACCTGCAAAAGAATACCCTGTGAGGTCACATATTTCACAATCACATAGATTAGAGAAAGACTTGTTTTCATGTACTGATCCTTTTTTTTTTTGTTGACAGAGAGATACAAACAAATCCAGCATTTGGATCAAAAACTGGTGAAAGAGAAGCAGCTGCTTCATGGGTTTTTGTTACATTTTCTGGGGTAGTCTTTCCGACAAAACCAGAAATAATAATTCGCTGAATAGGAGCTGAATGACCCAAGACTCATTAGCCCCCAGAGCCAAAAGAATAGCTGCGTGTTCTTATACCAAGCCCTTTTATTTGCTTAAGCTTCTCACTTCCTTCTTTCTTTCTTGAAGCCTGTGGTTTCAAGTATGTTTTAGCCTGCAGTACCAGGAATCAGCTGCAAACATGAGACATGGACTGATCCAAGTTCAGGAATGACTGTCTGAGACTGGGGAAAGCGAAGATGGTTCCTTTCAGCTGTACTTTTCCTTAGATTTAAGCATATATGCAACTACAGCCTTGTTTTACCTGATTTTGTTTTCCTACACAGTCCCTCAAAGGGATCTAGTGTGTTCCTTTGTTGTATGAGTGTAATCTGGAATTTGATGACCTGGAAAAAATGTATTCAGGCAAAATGCCAGCCAGAAAAGAGAATCCTCTGAACAGTAGGTCTGTGCACATGGGACCTAGTATTTCTTTCTATATTATTTCCCTTTAAAGCAATAGCAGGGAATGTTTTAATGCTTCAGCTGCTATTCTTTCTGAAACCATGTACACGTTTTTATAGTATGAGATTAGTTCAATAAAAGACAAATCTAATTTAAAATCAAAACAAACTCATATCTGCCACATCAAAGACTGTAAGACAACTGTTTGTCATTCCACTCAATTTGTGAAAGTGAGGTTGCCCTGTTTAATCTTGGTAAATTCTGGGTTTTTTTCTATAGCCAGTATTCTATTTATTTTACCATTCATTAATTCAAATTCAGATTCTCATGGATATAATGGTAAACAGACTGTCTATGATATGTAAAGATTATTTCTAACCTATCTCTTGGTGGTATTAAAATAGATTAGAGAATACAACTACAATAGTAAACAAGTTCCATATATTAATTTATTATCTATAAAATTATACATAATATATATATAATCCACATATTAATTTAATATCTCTGTTTAAAAAAGTACAAATTAAGAAAATTACCAATTTGATCATCTTAAGGATAAATGTGCTTTCAAGGAGACAGTGTTATCTCATTGTTGCTCATGTAAGTAAAGATAGATAAGCTGTTAATGCTTGACAGAGAAGTCTGTTCTGTAGGTTGAAATGTATAGCTTCAAACAGTGTAAGCTAGAAATTTTGGTGTCTAAAACAGGCGAACACCAACACAAAAAACAACCACCGCCACCACCCAAATAAAACCCCAAACATATACAAAACCTTTTTCCCTCTGGACCCTTGCCAAGAATTAAATGTTTTCTTCTACCTTAAGTGTCAAGAATGCAGTATTCTGTTTGAGTGGATGTAGCTCAACTCCAGATTTCAGAGTCCGTCCTTACTGTTTTTCTTGCCTCCATAATTCACAAGGATAAAACAAAAATGGCCCATATCAAAGATCATATGGGTACCAAGGAATTTTTTAAGCTCTATTATTTATCTTTCAGATTTATTGGTAAAATTTATCTAAAGGCTGCATTTTTCTGATTTGCAATTTTTATTTGCTTCACTTGGCTCAGTTTCTCTCTCAAATGCTTTCATTTCTGCTGTTCGTCCCCCTGTGTAGCAGTTAGCTGCTTTCACAGTTTAATTGTTGCTGAGCGTGTTTTGTTTTCTTACTAACCTGTTTGTCTTCTTGCATTTTAACATTTCTCATCTCTGACACAAGCCTGACAGTGTCGAGAGGCAATACCATTGTTCAGGGTACTTGCTTAAACAACATATGCTTTGTTCCTTTTAAGCGCTCTAAAACAATGTCATCTGAAGAAAAACAGAGAGAAAAATTGTCTGATCTTTCATAAATATTTGTATCTGCTATGAGTGGTACTGTTTCTGTGTTCCACAGCCTTTCATCACAGCAAATTATGAGAGAGAAACATTATTTTCTCCATACAAAAATATTATAATAAAGGGAAGAAAAAGACCATTTTAATTTTAAAAAAATGAAATTGATTTGGAGTAGGAAAATCAACAGACAACACCAACACAGACATTGTTTTTCTTAGCTAGATTATTTTTTAGCTGTGTAAAAATTCCTATATATAAAATATTTTGGATCAACTATATATAGTTGATTCATGCACTTTGAGAATAACAATGCCTTTTGAAAGTGTGTTTTGAAAGCACTTGATGCAGAGAAGACAGTTGGCTTCATGATTTACTCAAACTAATTGTTATATTTTACAATGACAACAAACCCGTTTCTGAAATAATTTTCAGATGTAGGAAAGAAGACCACTGAGGAAAATAGAAGGATAGCATTAGTACTGATTATTAGACATTATGCCATGTTAATTGACCCATATAACATACCTTTTCACTTCAGTTTAATTCAAGGACAGATGGATACCAAATATGTCCTAAAAAATAAAAGTTAAAAAGTAAGGGTATTTAAGTTTCTGGATTCCAAAGTTCACTTTGTTAAAGTATCCAAAGCTTGTGTTAGATGTAATTCATACTCTTTAATTCAGATATATTGTAGGCGGAGAAATAATTAGCTGGAGGTGGACTCTTCTTTGCTTAATTATCCCATCTCCAGCAGGGCTAAATTCAGCTCTGACATACGCTGGCAAAAATCTCATTCACACAGCAGCAGCACCGCAGTACATCATGCTCCACTCTCACCAGATGGCACTTACTTCAGGTGTGTGTGTCATTGTAGGCACATACACACCTCATTCAGGTTAGACAATGGGAGCTGTTCAGTTTGTTTTAAATAGCTGCATCTTTTCTGGACCTACACCCAGCTTACTCCTTTTGTACTTCCATGTAGAATAGCAAAGTATGAGATGTGTAAAGCTTCCAGGTAGAAGGATAGCATGAAAGGGGCCTTATTTCCCTATCACTGTGAGAGGATGTGGTGGATATTGAAAATAGTTGTTCTCAACTCAAAAATTCCCAGAACCTTCCAGAACATACAGAATTGTGACTCTGCCCTGATCTATTATTCTCTGGTTCAGATGCCCCCAGCAAGATAGTTATAAACTTTAAATTTAGTCCACCTTTCAATTAACATGTACTTTTGCACAAGATAAAAAGTCAACAATTCTGCTAGGGAAACTGCATGTCCAGATGTTCTGTATGTCTGCTCTTACCTGCTGTACCCCACAGAATGTGATGTTGATGACTGCAGCTGTCTTCTGAAGCAGCTCATGGCCTCATCAAACCTTAAGCAAGCTCCAGCATTTCGATTGCAAGTAATTACTGTCCATTAAGTACACCACTGAGAGGACTAATACCCAACTGCCAAAGCAAAATGTCACAGAATAATAAAGAGTTAGCAACCTACTGATGCTCTTACACCCCTGCTGAGGTATAAAAATTTCAGAATGACAGCACCACTGATGCTCCCAACATGGACATCAGTAGCCATAGTTACTGCAGCATGGGTCTCATCATTGATCCCAGTTACAGGGGGATAGATCCACTTAATCTGGTTCATCACTGAATTTGAGATAGCAGCTAGACCAAATAAAAATTGTAGTACCAAGTGCAGTTTACTCAATGCTCCTGGAAGAGGTTTGGTTCTCTGGTCTTTGCTCTCCCCATTGAACAGGGAGCTCTTCCCCTGTGCTAAGTCTTCTACCCAACCCCAGCTTATTTGGCATCTTATGAGAGTGTCTTGTGAGTATTTCTCGGGATTGATTGAAAGTGAGCAACTCAGCTGTCAACTGCTGTTTAACTTTTTCCAGGCACTGTCTTTTGAGAATTGGTCTGCACCAATGAGACAATAGTCTTACCCTGTCATCCTCTGAGGGCTTTGCCATTGAGGAGTGTGTATGTGGAAGACATTGGGTCTTGTGACACATCATTAATGAGTGTGGAGATCCGGAACACTGAGGCATACATGGATGCTTAACATCAGGGAAGTCACGTCAACTTCTTATTCATGCAGGGTTCTCTTCCATATTAACAGGTGACAGCTGGATTCAGCAAGAACAGTGTAGTAAGCATGAGCCAAAGAGATGAGATTTGTAGAGCAAGGCAATAAAAAAGAGCTTGAATATTTTTAGAGTGACTCCAGTTGAGCCTCCTAAGTGGTGTTAGAGGCATTCTGACAAGCAGAAGCATCTAAGGACAAGGACCCCAAATAACTTGACCTTTCTGTGTGCAAACTGTACTTCAGCTTTGCTAGAGCTCTTTGGCTGACTGCTAAGACTTGCAGGCAAGAAATCATCATTTCATGTAGGGTAGGAAGACACCTTGTTCACATGACAGCAAAGAGCTCAGTTTTGGTGAAATAGAAGGGTCCAGCATTAGCCAAGTAGCTTTTTCTTGCAGAAAGAAATGGACATATCCTGACTATTTATCATATGACTGTGTAGCTTCAGGTGTTCTGGCGGAAGTGGGACCTTTTTAGAGCATGGAGATGTAGTAGCATAGACTCTCTAAAAGAACTGGGATCTCTTACCCTGGGTAGTGAGGATGCAACACACATGCTCCCAGTATAGACTGTATAATTACCAAAACAGTTGTCCCAGCATTGCAAACAATCTTATTGCAAATGTTTCTGCTTTGCTGCTGTGTTAGTCAGCCTTCCTCGTTCTTTGGCACTATTGTTGTTTCTGTACTGGGGTAACCTGATAGATTTAATAAAAAGGCAGGTAAGTCTTTTTAACCCTCACTAGAAAATACAGTCTCTGTCCCCATCTTGCCCTGTTCCATCAAGACTAATTGTTAGGATCTCAGATGGCTGGGTCTCTAAATGTCGTTTTTTCCTGACTAGTCCATTCAGTTTCAGTTTTCCATGTCAGAGACAGTTTTATTTCTTTTCCTTCTCCAAAGGCTTTTTTTTTTTCTCTGTGAAGTCTTTTTCTAACAAAATTGACCCTCTTGTTTCATATAGGATCTTTAGATAAGGGTCCTGCTTTCTTGGCACTGGAATCTGTATTTTCTCAGGGTAGATAAGAAAGGCAATTTCTTTCCTTTCCAAAAAAACCCCAAATAATTCTCCCCATGCTGTCTCACTTGTAGGCTGGTAATACTTTATTTTATCATACTATGTTTAAATTGTAAGATTAATGCATTGTTTCTGGCATTTTTTCAGAGATAGTACAGGATATATCTGAAATTATCAATAAAGGATGCTGCATTTGGAAGTTTTCCATGGTGCTCTCACTCTCTATAAAACATATGATGTGTTTAAAATAAGGAACTCACTTCTGATTTTGCCCAGTCAGATAGGTGATAAGAGAGAAATACAGTGCAGTGATACATGATACAGTGTGACATGTATGCTTTCTGTCCAGCTATTACGGAGTTGAACAGCACTACCACTTGAATTGTCATTCAAATCCATTAAACATGAACAAAAGATACTGCTTTTCTCTGCAGTGAGGGCTTTCCTAACAAACTTACAGAGAGGTTGAGTTTCTGCATGTTTAAACTGTGATCAAAGTACATGAAGATCCTACACCAAAGAACTTTTAAAAGCTTTCTTCATACGTTTGCCCATTCTGTGGAATGCTGGGATTGACTGTCAGGTAGAAGTCTGTCTCCCATGCTGACCCTTGAAAAAGAGCTAATTTCTATCTTATTTTCTCAGCATTTGAAAACTCAAAACAGGGCTTTGCTACTAGACAGGTCAATCATTAAAGCAAAAGTAGTCTGCAGGATTTTGTAGCTGTATTCACTTGTGTAAGAAGTAGAAAAAGAAACTGGATATTTCAACCTCTGCTGAAGGATCTCTTCATGACTGCTGGCAAGCTAACTCAATGCAGTAGTTCAGTAGGTCTTCTAAAGCACTGGAGTTTGCAGCAAAAGTTTGGTTCATTTCAGGAAGTGTTCCACTGCACACCCATATCACAGAGAGTGAAAATGTTATTTATATAACAAGATTGCAGAGTAAGTCTCTACTTGTTACGAAATGGTTTCACCTTTCCAGTGAGAAACCATATTCCATGTGCATCCACTTGCTGCTGGAGCACACTCGGGGCAGAGCAGCAAGGCTGCTACACAGAACAGACCCTCGCAGTCTGTTCAGTAGTTTCAGCTAAGCATAATATGAGGTCATATTCCATGTTCAGTAGATATGCATGCATCAGTAGATCTAGCTGGAATTCTGTCATTTGTTGAGGGAGACATTTTTATTACTGCTATTATTTTGCTAATTAAATAAAACGGGTTAATCTTTGAATTACCTTGCACTGATCATATTGAATTATCAAATTCTCCAAGAAATCATGTGTTCATTTTCCCTGCCCTTCCAGTGGCTCTTCAAGTATGTCCTCCATTCCTCCTTTAAGCCTCCAGCAATGCAGGCTGCAGCAGAAGAACTGAGGCATGTCTAAAGCCTTCCCAGTTGATGACCTTCATATTTCCCCATGGGATTCATAAAATAAGATACATATTCAGTTGAAGGTGGATCAGTACAGACTCTAGGAATATCTTGGTATACAATCTGACAAATTAGTTGTTGTTTGGGTGATTTAGCCCAGGGAAAACAAGGATCCAGGAAAATCTTAAAGCAGCTTTCCAATACCCAGAAGGGACCTACAGGAAAAGGTGGGGAAGAACTCTTTCATCAGTGAGTATAGTGATATGACAGAGGGTTTCAAACGGAAGATTTATGCTGGGTATTTTTAGGGTAGATTTAGATTACGTATTAAAAAGAAATTCTTTACTGTAAGGGTGGTCAGATGATGGAACAGGTGGCTCAGAGAAGTTATGGATGCCCCATCTCTGGAAGTGTCCAAGGCCAGGCTGGATGGGGCTTTGAGCAACCAGGTCTGGCGGAAGGTGAGCCTGGCCATGGCAGGGGGTTGGAACTGGATGATTTTTTAGGTCTCTTCCAACACAATCCGCTCTGTGCTTCTGTGATCCTAGGATAATTCATCCAGACCACAGGGTTATTCCAGGACACTGGTTTCCCAGGATTTATCAGCCCTTTCCCTGCCAAGATGCATGCCCTTGATATGGCAAGGCTCCTTTAGTGTCCTCAAGAAAAGTAGCAGGTGCAAATATTTTCCTGTCAGTCCCTGGTGTTCAGACCCTTGCAGTTACCACTGGCTGTCAGCAGTATGAATTGCTGTAGTAGCAGCACTTACTCCTGTAGTGTTATTTATTGAAGACACGACGAGTGCAAGACTTAAATGGGTGTGTATTTAATCATGCCCAGCTCTTGTGGAAAACACTGCCATGTGTGTGCAGCTCCATTATTCAATGCAGATAGAGCAGATCCAGTGCTTCTGGCAAGTTGCTAGCCCTGCTATGCAAAAGGCAGCAACATGTGGCTTTTCTCTGATACTCTTAAAAGCTCAAATACCTGCAGTTTAGGAAGGTAACTTTACTGGGAGACTCATTTTTGTAGCTCAGGAATTGCTTGCCAATCCTGATCTCGAGCGCCAGATCTCAAGATCGGGCCTCAGTAGGAGCAGCTTTTTGGTGGGAGAGGGAGCCTAATAGAAGATTCTTGTCTTACCTGCTGTTCCAGTGTCACAGTTGTGTCAGTAAAACCCATCAACATTTAGATAGTCTTGGAAAGTCTGATAGTGTTTGTGTGAAGAGAGGGCAAGGAGACGTTAGGACTGATTATTTTGGGATTTGCTTTCTTTTTCGTGGCATGCAGTAGTATTTACACTAAAATTCTGCTATTCATGACTCAGAAAAGAAAGCAGTTGAGACTGGGAGAGAATGTCAAGACTCCAGACAAGGCCTATAGTAAGAAGAAGAAAAAAAAAAAAAAAAAAAAAGAGCAAATAGACCACGACCAGCTCTGTTCAGAGGTCTAAAACAGTAGACTTTCATGAGTGTCTAATAAGTTGTTGCTCTCATGAATGGTTACTGCTAAATATTTAATACAACAACAAATCCTCAACTTTACTGTGCAGATCTGCATGACTTCAGCTGAACAAAGCAATCAAGGACTGCTCTAAGCAGGAACAAATAGGCTGCTGTGAACTCTCAGCAGTCTCTGGATGCCACAAAAGCCTTCTGGGCATCTAGGCAAGATTATCAGCCCTATGTGAACCAGAACAGAGCAACATTCCTGGGTTTTCAATGTTTCTGGTAGCTGATAGGACATGGTGGTTGTTTATTCAAAGCTGTATTGGCAGCATTATAGGTAGCAGCAGAGGGTAAACATATGCATAGATGTTTGTTGGAGGGGGGTATGCATATGAGAGATTATTTTAAAGCTGTTAACTGCATTTGTTATAAACTTAGGTTTTGCATTTCCTTCATGCTGGAGATAGCAAAACCTGTGAAATAGCTGTCAGCTGCCCTATGTCTGAAACGATCTGGTGTTATTTTCAATCTGCAGTGCTCTTTAGTTAAGAGGAATTGCATGTTTACAGATGGAAGGATCATCAAAGTCTTTCCTCTGCTTGTTCAACCTGTTTGGTTTTCTTGATGTTTAATATATAATACAAACAGCCTGATCCATATCTGTCAGCCTGGAGAAAAAGCAAATTACTTATAACCATCCCTACACTTGGCTGCTTGTCTTTCATGAAGAGCTTAGGCCCTTTTTTAATTAAGCTGCTCAATTGTAATATATGAGTGTTTTCTGCTACTCTCACATATTCCTGTGAATTTTGTAATAGTTATCTCTGAATAACCGAAAAAAGAAGCACTTACTGCTAGACATTTTTCTATCAATACTTTTTTTCTGGACATCTGGCACCTAATCAGGAAACAGAAACCATGTAAAGAAAGATAAGCCAAATTTAGTTTTGGCTCTTAGATTGCTAAGGACACAAAAAGTAAATTTAAACACAGTTAATGCCTTTAAAAGGCTGAGAGTATTGCACTAGATTTTAATGCCCAAAGATTTTAAAAGGCTGTTAAAAAAACCCTGTAACATTGCCACAGATCATTTGAATTCATGGCAATATGTTTGTCATTCAAATAGTTTAACTACACCAGATTTTTTTTTTACTTGCAAGTAAATAAATGCCACGTTTATATCTCATAAAAATTAATTTTGTTCATCACTATGTTCTAGGCAGTATTTTCATTCAGTATTACTTTCTAGGCAATTTTGCACAATGCACGAAGCTCTTCTATGTTTGTTGTATGGTTGCTGTATCCTTTCTGTTCTCATTTGTCATGAAAATTTTAACATCATACCATTACTTTATTTTGAGAAAATGTAAGCAAATGTGTGTGCTAGAGCTTTTGTAATAGAGGAAACCAATTAAGCACCAAGACACTAGGCATGTACTAAAACTGCAATATAGTAAGTACAGACTACGAATGTCATTCAAAAAAAGCATGAAGTGTGCTCCTAGAAGTACTTATGCTAGGGGAGTTTATCTTGCACTTTTTGAAGCCAGTAAAACCCACAGAATTTTAACTAATTTTTCACATTTTCCCTTTCATTTCTGGGAATGTAGTTTTCATGCATCAAGCGTGTTGCAAGTTACATATATTTTGATGTTCAAAGAAATCAGATTTTGGTCTTACATTACATGTATTACTCTCCAAAAGCCTTGGTATTCTTTGCTAAAATATCTAATACTGTGGACTTCTTTTTCCTTGAAATTTAAAAAAAATGTTACAAAAACCTCATCAACTCTGTATAAGGGAGAGATTAAGGAATACAGACATTGTTATGGATGACATATTTGACATAGCTTTTCTGAATAAGTTTACTGATTAATAGAACTTTCAAGATTTTTCTAACTAGAACTATTCTAACAAAAAAATTACCTAAATAATATCTAAATAATGACATTTGAAGTAATTTAAAGTGGTAAAAATCAGTAAAACGCTGAAAAAGATAATATTTTGAATTAAAAAAACAGTCCATTTGGATTAAAAAAAATTTCCTATCTCTTCTTCTAAGCTTTTTTGTTTTTCATCTAGCCATATCCCTGGAACAATGTTATTGCTTTCTTATAATTAAAAGTGTAGAATAGCTTCCAGATATTGGTGCTGATGATAGCAGTCATCATACCTACCATTTTATTTTATTTGTCTCAGATGGAGAAGAGCTTTAAAAAAAAACCAAAAACAGTAGTGGAGTGAAGTGCAGTGTATTGGACGTACCTTACAAATTATCTAAGCAAATGACCACAGTGGTCC
Organism: Certhia americana; assembly: GCA_018697195.1. Taxonomy (NCBI): domain Eukaryota; kingdom Metazoa; phylum Chordata; class Aves; order Passeriformes; family Certhiidae; genus Certhia; species Certhia americana. The sequence continues at coordinate 121,973,967 of CM031858.1, read as the reverse complement.
ATGCATTCCTATTTCCTTGAGTGGGATTGCCTTTACTGTGCAGAATCATAATTATGTTAAGTTCTTTTCATGAAGCTCGTATGCTATGATGAAGGAAGGAGAAACATGTTTATCTCCCTTTTTCTTTACTTAACTATGTCATCAGGAGCAGCTGAAGCTCAAGTGTATATTTTTTTTCACGGTTCCAGCAAGATTCAGAAGCTCTCTTCAGCCAAACAATAAAATTTGCTGTAGTGATTGGAAACAACAAATTGTTTGCAGCTACTCCCTTGTCCCTTTTGAAAAAGAGTCCCTTCCTCTCTGCAGGAATGAATATTATGATGTCGGGGAACTGGAAGAAAATACTGCTCACGAAGGAGGCTTGGTAATAAAATAGAATAGAATACAATCTGTCCTATAAAGTAGGATAGAGAAATACACATCAAGATTTATGTGACAGAAGAAATACTGTCAGTGACTCACCACTGGCAAAAATGGGGGAAAACCCCCAATGAGCATAGTATATACAAAAGTGTGTTTTGTCCAAAGTGTAAATTTTCCCATAGGAAAACTTTCATTCTGCTTGAAGTGATGGTGCTGCTCTTGATGAAATTGAAGACTGTGCCATCTTTAACATATAGCAAGGTGGGTGTCCATCTTTTCTCACAGGTAACAATCAGTAAGACAAGAGGAAACAACCTCAGGCTGTGACAGGGGAGGTTTAGATTGGATATTAGGAAAAATTCCTTCACCTAGAGGTTGCCAACCATTGGAACAGGCTGATCAGGGAAGTGGTTGAGTCACTATCAACAAAACACCTGCTGATGTGTGGCACTCAGAGATGTGGTTTAGTGGCAGACTTGGAAGTCCTTGGTTAATGGTTGGAGTTAATGATCTTAAATGTCCTTTCCAGCCTAAATGATTCTGATTTCTGTGCCAGTGCTATAGTCAAGTAAATCAATATGAAAGCAAAACTCATTCATTCAAACTACTGACAGAGTGGTAGTTAAAATTGAGTACCATCACATGAAGGGTCAGCTCCTTTTATAGAGGCAGAGTGTCTGGCGTGCATATAAATGCTAGGCTAGTGGGACACCTAAAGTTAAGGAGAGTGCCATGTACAGCAGCCTCTCTAGTGATGCTAACAGCAATTCAAAAAAGCTGTAAATTCAGACATCTGCATGTGAGTCTTTTTCCAAACAGGTGAGCAAGAGTGAGGGCCTGAAAGACAGACTAGGGAGTTTGAACTAATTTATGTCAATTGTTGAAAGTGGATTTTCAGAAATAGATTGTTTTGAGGATGCTGTCCTTCAGTTACCTAAAATCTGTCTGAACTGCTGTGTATATGTGACTGGTATTACAGATATGAGTACCTTAGCACTCCTGAGTTGCTGAGCTGTTCTGGGTTTATTGATATGGACCCTGGAGGTCTAAAGGAGAATACAAACATGTTCTAAATCTTGGCATAAGAAGGCAGCTCAACAACCTCAGCAAGCACATAGATGGGTGTTTGCCATATTTGTAGGCACAATAGGGCAGGTTCATGCTGACCACTGCAGGAGTCTGACATTTGTACGGTTCAGAGGTCCAAACTGAAAAAAAGTTTCTTATTTTAATTAAGGGTTGTCTAATTGGGTGTCTCCAATGAGATGAACAGAGCCCTTATGTCAGCTGTCTGAAATACCTAATGTAAACAGTCCCAAAATCAACTAATCTCGCTTCCTGTAAACAAAAGACTATGTAATTCTTTTCTCAGAAAATGGATTAAAGAGCACTTCTATTACAGTACCTAATACCATTTCAAAGGCTTAGAAATAGCCGTCATTTTCTCTCTAAAAGACACCCCTAAGATTTCAAGGCTGACTGTGCCCAAGCTGAGCTTCTAATCGTTGGAGCAGTTGTCTTTATCTAAAACACTTCTCTTACCCATTATGTCTTCCCCATATTCCACTGTCAGATACCTGTGTGCACACCTTGATAAGTGGCTTCTCAGTGCTTTTTTTTTTTTTTTTCGGTAATGAGTAGATAGAAGTGTAAGTAAAAAAGCTTGTCTTTTTAGACCCACAGTTATTCTGTGGTCCCGACATTACTTTTTCCTTCTTGGGATGTGGATGAGCTGGGCATTTTTTCCTCAGTGGTTTTATGAATGCTGGATTCTGTAGTTCAGCAAAAACAAATTCCTTAGTTTATACTTGTTTTTTGTCTCTACATGTATCAAGTGCCCATTAACCCTTCCTTTTGCAGCAGTGTGTGGGACTAGCCAGCAGGGTGTCATCTGAATTGTGCTGCTTTCCATGACCATCTCCAATACTGGCTAGATTTTTGTTTCCCAATGTTATGTTTTGGTACACCTAAGCATAGTGGGGTTGGGAGTTGCTATGATTGAACTTCATGTTGCAGTAAACTGTAGATTACAGTAACTTTAGGTTACAGTAAATTGTCCTTGGGGTTTTTCAGAATTCAGATGTTGTGTAACTTGCCAGCTCTACCACAGTATGTTTTAGCTTGTATTGAGACATTCTAGAAGTGAAATATTAAGCAATTCTGGAACAAAAAGCTAAGTCCTAAGGTAAAATGCACATGTCAACCATTTTCTTTGATGTTCTCTGCATTAAGCTTCGAAATGTGTCACAGTTAGCTTTTAATCCATTTTGATAAACTTTATTAATACCATGTAACTTATGCTATTGTTTAAATACATTTCCATAAGGTACAAAATCAGAAACCTTAAAAAAAAAAACCCCAAGTATGGTAAATCAAGGCAAACAAGGTAAAGTACAGGACCCATAATCTTTACATGTGTATGAAGTGTTTCGCAAAATACTTTGTTAAAATATGATGTCTGGCAGAAGACACTGTTAGCCTATAAATCTCTGTGGAAGTAGACCAAATTTATTTATGCTGTTATTTATGCCTAAAACTGACATGTGGTTTACCAGTCATTAGCCCCAGATTATGTTTTGAAGTACTGAAAACAGATTGCCTTTTGCCAAGTATAAGGAATTTCCTCAGTTTTTCAGGTGTTATTAATTAAAAGTTTGTAATTTTTAAGTTCCTCTAATATGAGTAAGGACTGAAAAGTATGAGAAATTAATTTAGGCTGGGAAGGAGGAGTTTTCAGAAGCAAAATCCATTAGGTAAGATGATACAGATTGAAGTGCCAGCAGTGTTTGCATAATAGACCTGCTCATGCTTTACTACATCAGATTTCACTGGTAGTACCAAGCTAGCCCAGTTAGAGTGAAGTCAGTTCATAAAGAAGGAGTGGCTGGTTGAGATTAAAATTTAGTGAAGGAGATTGATGAAGTTTAGCTGAGTGCATATGTCTCATTTTGTTAATTCAATCTGGAGTTCAGGATTTCTTTAAGTTTCTTTCTGACATGAAGCTCTTGTATTCCTTAACCTGTCTACCTACCAGTCTTCTTCCTCTTCCTATTTCTCTCCCCCATTTCTTGCTGGTATTCAGTGACCTTCCCTCACTTCTAAGCTATTACAGCAGTGAGTTGCTGAGAGTTATGAAGCCAAGAGTTCTTAGGTAGCTCAACACAGTCATGCAAGTATGAATCTTTAATTCTACCATAGCAGAATATTAGTTTTCACCCAGTATTATCACTGAAAGAAGCTGAGTAGAATGACCAGCACACTTGATAAATGCCAGTCTCTCACTTGCAGTGTTAAAAAATGCATAGATGTTCTATATAGATGGAACATTCATTACTGATCTGTAATATCAGGAGAACATAGAAATAAAATGAGTTTAGGAAGGTAGGATTGTTTTTAGAGAATTCCAGTTTCAAGAAGGATTGTAATAGGTAGCGTTACATACACAATATGTAATGTTGCACAGATAAACCTGATGTCATTAATAAATAAAAAATTTATTGAGAACTTCATGTAGGTTTGGCCAATACTGATATTTTTGTTCTTACAATACAGACATCTGTTAATTTAACATTGTAAATATTATTAGTGTAGGATAACGTGATAGGAGCATAATTCTGTGTCATATATTTGGCAAATATATTTTTATATTTGATATTTTGGCAAAATTATTTTTATAATTTTAAGAACTAGAACGCAACCTCCTGGAAAGCTTTATGCTGGATTCACTGTGTTTAATAAAAACTGAAAAATGAAACAAAGTAAACATATGCTGCTTACATTTTTAGTTGACTCTGAATGAGGCAGCATTACAAGTGCATTGAAGGGTACCATGGAAATAAAAATAATCTGGAAGGTAATGGACAGTTCTAAATGGGTTTTCAATTTAGATAAACATTACATAATGCATTCCAGGCACATGGCATTATATATAAGCATTGTTGCTTCAGAAAGGGAGATAATATTTTTTAAGCTTTTCAAGCCTCAGCACTCCTCCTTCAAGTTCTTTTTCATACATAAATAGATAGAAATCTGACCACAGTATTGCTGAAAGAGAAGCTGCTTCTAAGAAGCCTCTGGCTCTGCATTTACAATTTTTTGCGTGTAGTTAATATGATGTGTTCCTGTTTGCCTACCAAGTGAAACACAGAAAATAAAGGTATCAGTAGTGATACCAGTTGTCTGTTGTCCCACAGTCTAGAAAACTTAGGCTGCTCTAAAAATCAGACCCTGGTATGCATTTTCTCATGTTTTCAGTCAGGCATTGGTTCCCGAGCCCTCGCTCACTGATCACAGAGGCTGGTATCTACCAGGTATCTGTAGGGATTCCACATGCTACCATGTGGTACCAGGACTCCCCATGTGCCATAGCTACAAATTCCTTTTTAATGTAAGTACAGTTTGATTCCTGCCACAGATAAAACTTAATTTGAAGCACCTGTCTTTATTGAATTTACCACCTCTGTGCATTCATTAGTAAAGCAGTAGATTGTCCCTATAAATATGCATTGATTTTGGTAAATATTTTAATTTTTATATTCATATGAAAGCTTTCAAGCGTGTGTTTGACACATCATGTGGAATATTAATGATAGTCCTGATACTTTCCAGGAGAAGGACACATATAACCACACAATAATTCCAAAGTCACTAGTGGGTATTAGGTGTTACAGTTGCTAAGAAATAATTTTTACAAAGAACCGCGTATTCACTTAAAATTAAAAAATCATTAAGGGTCCTTTGCTGTGGATTAGAACCTGAATGCAGCATTGCAAAGCAGGTTACTTAGCTTTCTGTTCTGTTTTGCATTCTTTCTGCATAATTTCTATTTTGCTGCTGAAACATGAGATGAATCCTTCCTGGAAAAAACCTACCACAGTCTTTTTCTTGGCTGGGGAGAGGAAAGGAGACTTTTTTTCCTCAGTTTTGCTTTCAAGAGTTCTCATAAAGATCTCTTGTCATAGCAAAGGACATAGAGTTCCCTGGAGAAAAAAATAGCTCTTAAGTAAATGATGGTCATTTAGATGTGGGTCATTTTGACGTGATATATCACAGACTTAAATTTCTATGAATAAGTGCTGATAGCAAACAAAACTTGGAGACCTTACAGTGAGAAATTTAGCCCTGAAATGAAAGGTAGAGTTCCAAAACTGTGTGAAGCATAAATGGAGCAAATGGATTCTGTTTCTGCTTGGATAGTTCTCTTTTACAAACGTTGTCATTCAAAACTAAAATATTTCTCCATAGTTTCTGATCATACTAGTCTGATACTCTGTGGGTCAGTTCAAGGCAGAATCAAACAAGTTCAGACAAGATGTAGTATCAAGCAGCAGTTATTGTAAGCAAGTCATCTGGAAAACATACAGGCAGATCAAATGTGGAAGTCAGAATAAAAAAAAACTTGGGAAAATAAATAGCAACAGAAAAATTGAGTCTGACACTTGTAAGTGGGCAAGAAGTGAAAAAATTATCCAAGTATGCAGTTGCAATTGAAGTTGATAAAATACAGGTTGCTGAAGTTTGCCAGTAGAGCATCGAAATGCCAAGGTGATAAATAGCAAACAATTGCACACAGCAAGAGCCTGCATTCCCTCTGCAGGCAGGCACAGAGCTGCTGTTCTGTGCATAAGGATCAGCTCTGCCACTTTCTCCCATTCTTGTCACTTTTGTCACCGCCCATCAGCATTGAGGAGGCTGTCAGGAAGGTGTCTCAGCACAGGCATGTGCACACATTTCAGTCTGGCTGTCGAGGGCCTGCTCAGGAGCATAAACATGTTCTTGTGCCTTGCCCTCCAGTGCTGGTTAGTTCTTCTTGCTGCATGTCTCTCAGCCCTGAGGCTCTTCTCCTGTGTGTCACTGCTAGGACATGCCTTGGCAGTGCTCCCTCCTGTTCTGGTCTGCTGGAGCTCCTCACTCAGAGTACAAAAGGGGCAGAATAGCAGGAAGTGTGAGTTGAAAAAAAGAGGTGTGAGGTAAGGCAGCCAAGGAAAGCTGTGCTCATTTACCTTCTGTTCCTTTGGCTTCTTCCAGTTGTGACTTGCTCTATCCAGCTTCACGTGACAAAGTTACACTGGCTTCTTACTCATGTCACCGTTTAATTTCTCAGCTGATCAGTACTGTACTTTTCAACAGGATGTCTGTTTCGCTTCTTGTAGATAATAATATAGCAAATTCATAGGCATCAATAAGTAAATGTATTATCCTAGCAGTATGTCTTCCTGGTGCTGGTTATTTAGTATATTGGCTTTTTAAATGTCTGTCTTAGCAGTAGCAATAGTGTTAGACAATTTTTATATCGGAGTAGTCTGGTTGGTTTTTTTCATCACAAAAAGATGACCACTGTCTAGTTTTATCTATAAGCAGACTACATTATTGTCTCACAAAACAATGTCCCAGTGCTAGGATTGCTTCATTAAGTTTATGCTACATAGACATAATTATGCAGGAGCTAAGAATAGCTCATCTAATTGAAAATAATGATTCTAGAGAAAGAACGGGTTTGATTACTGTTACTAAGCAAGCACATACCATACCCCCATTCATGAACTGCACAGATCACATATGGCATTAGACGTTGGATTTCTTTTTATTAACAGTTTCTTTCCCCCACCCCGAGTACAAAGTGAAGGTGTTACAACTCATTAGCTCATTATCTTTTTTCACAGACCTAGGGGGACCTACAAGAAGGCAGTACAAGCTAATATTTATCCAGTAAATTATGACAAGCTAAGCTTTGAAAGAACATTCAACATTTATCCCCACACACATTTTAGGGAGGATGTAACTTAAATAAATCTTCTCCAGGCACCACAGATGAAACTGTCTATGTGGTTTTTTTATGTCTGTGTTTATACTAGTACCCTACGGGATTAAACATCCTTTTAGAAATGCAAAGTCTGCCATACTGTTAATCTTTTGATGCTCATTCTGGTTAATGCTAACATTTAATTCTTCTTTTGTCTAAAACACATAGAACCCTTCTTTATGTCCTAAAAATAAAACTGAATTTTTACAGTGAAGTTATTAGAAATTTTCATTTATTTAATTGCTATTCATTGATATTATTTGACACATGGGATAAAATCTGGTGCTATTGTTGTCCTGTTAACTAGTTCTTTTCTTACTTCTGTGTCAATTTTCTACTAGAACGTTATGAGAACAATGAAATTCAGTGTATTTGGTTTAGAAATGCTAGTAATATCTTTAGAATCTCAAAATACTCTGCTGGTTTGCCAAGTTTAGCTTCCTCTCTGTTTTGACCCCATTTCATAGCTCTAGGCTATGTGCTAATGCTGTGGAGGCACAGAGAGATCACTGCCATCAGGAATGTTTAAACAGATGACTGTTTGGAAAATGAAGTGGTGAGGGAAGATGGGACAAGCAGTGATGCAAACCTGCAGTAACACAACTGTCTGTTTGCAGTCTGGGATCAGAGGCCTTTGTGCAAGCTGTTTTGGGGGGCTTTTGAGGAATATCAAGGGGAAAAATGTGGAAGCAGAGTGAAGATTACTTTACCAAATTATTTCATACTGTTGTCTTGACTTCAGAAAAGTTTCCTTTTTGGATTGTTTTTGGATTTGAAATTCAGTGAGTTACAAGAATTTAGGACAGCAAAGTCCCTGTTTCTACGAATGCCTATTGAAGTGTTAAACATATTTTCCAGGCTATTCCTTGCCAACATGATCTGATTGTGGAAGACATTTCCTATTTTCTGGGCCAATATACTTCAATTTTGCCCTTCACAAATTTTTACATGGCAGCCAGCATTGACCCAGTATTAACTTTGAAATGTGGCAAAGGAGTAGCATTCCTCAGTCCCTTTGAACACCATGTGTCCTGAAATCCCAGATTCGTTTAGGAGTCAATGTGGTGGCCTAGTCTGACCTTCTGTACACATTCTGGTAACATGTAAATAAATCCTAATCCCATGTATCTGTCAGATTCTATTCTTCCCTTCTATTTAGAAATCTTAGTTACAAACTTGGGCTGTAAAATGTGTTCCTGCAAGTAAACATGATCCAAAAATGAACAGGACTGAAGAGCTGAGAGGAATAGTGATCTGATCCTGAAACACTTGGCTGATTTGCAGTTCCTCACAACAGTTTGTCCTAAGAGTGCACTGTACAGGACAACTGAGGTCCTTTGCTCTCACGTGCTTGATGCAACTGATAAAAGACTCCTCTGCATATAAACTGTTTTCTGCTTTGTACAGAACTGCACATGCAAGAGCTAAAGCTGATGCTGCGGATCAGGCTGCTCAGGCTGCTCGCCAGGAATGTGATATTGCAAGAGCAGTTGCCAGAGAACTGTCACCAAATTTCTACCAACCAGGTAATTGTAGACTGGGGGTTTATGTGGCTATTTGTTTTATAGCAGTGAAAAGATTTTGTGTTAAGTTGATTGATTTCATCTTGAATGTTGTCATTCATACAGAAATAAGTCATGTATGTCATAAAGTGTACACTGCTCAAGGAAGTCTTATTTTCCATTTTTAATAATTTGGTGGCTATTTCTTTGCATGAAAACAGTTGAGTGTTGAAAAGTCAGTATCAAGCATATAACTTTGCCTCAGATTAATAGGTTATTCAGGACAGTATCAAAGACAGACTTCAGCTATCATAAATCAACAGAAATTTGGATTAATTCTGTAATGTGTTTCCCAGTGGGAAGATCTATAGCTTTTTTACTGTCCAGTGGAATTCCTGACAGTCTTGCTTAGCTAAGGTCTGAATTTTGGAGAATGCTTTATCATTAGACATACATAAGGGAATCTTATATACGTATAATACGTAAGGGAATCTTCCTCTGTTATGCCTGGGGTGCTCTGTAGAACATAAGTCCCACATTCACAATGGCATAGAATTAAGTCTGTCTCATTTACATCAGCATTGCAGCCCATTTGCATTTGTCACATAGTTTGGAAAGTTGCTGTAGGAGGAAGCAAAGGTGGTGTTGCTTTGTTTTTCTGCTTTCCATGAGGTTCATATTTCTGTGTACTGCTCTTTAGCTTAAAAAGGGATAGATAAAATGGAACTCCATTTGCCAGTTTGCCTTTTCATGTCTGCCCTTTCTTTCACCTGTCAAATTGAGCCATATCTTGTTACTACTTTTCAAGAATTTGCCGTACTTGCATGTTAATACAGATTATAGCTCTGAGATTCATTTTCACTTACTGTCATTTTCTGCTCATCCTTGTTTTGGACACAAACATACCTTAAATGTACCCATATAGTGAATGCAGGCTATAATGACCCACAAAAGCAAAGAAAAACATTCTGCAACATTTTCTAAAAACACACCTAATACTTCAATTTTTAGTTCAAGTGGTCACTGTATATAACTTGTTGCTAAATCTTTACTGTCAGTTACCTTATAGAATACTTTTTTCTTTATTCCTGAGTATTTGGTTGTAGAGAGAATGTGTTTTGGGGTTGGGGGGCATTGGGGACCTCTTTTTGTATTCATTTAGTGCCTAAGTCAAGGATTGTTCACCTGATTGGAATTTTCATTCCCTTTACCAGTCTTGAAGACTTTCTTTGTACACATCCTGATACCAATTCATCTTTTTTGAACATGGCAGTCCAGAACTGTTGGCAAAACTCAACAGAACTGTTTCCAGTAGTAAGACTTTACTAGGTTTAAAACAGTACAAATATGTACTTTTCACTGTTGGGAATTACCTCAGTACTACCTCTCCTGTAGATTTATATTATTAGCCCATACTTACTGCTATAGTACTCAAGTTTTTTTCATTTTTCATTATTTCATTCTCCACCAGCTGAAGAAATCTCAGTTTACAGCAGCAAGTCATCTTGCCATTCGTAAGTTAAGCGATAACCTTAGCCATGCAAAGAATTGAATCATTTGTAAAGAAACTATCTGAAAGTTGCCAAACCCTTCAAATAAAGAAATTACTAGAGTACTCGAGTGAAAATACCAACATTTGATAGTGTGACATTTGACACCAAGAAATCACCCAGATCAAGAATTTCTCAGGTGCCTTTTTACTCCCTGCCACAGGAATTGAAGTAGCATTGCTGACAAATCAGCTGAGATATGGGAGAGAAGTTGTGGAATCTTATTTTCCTCTTATTTGAGTCTTTTATGCTATTTACAAACCCTATTTAGAGTTTGTATCTCTTCCCCAAGTGTAGCTGAATATGTGTGGAATGACACAGCAAAGCATTTCTCAAAGTCAACTTACTCTATTCTCTGTGTGGAAATGCCTCTCAGTTAGCTAGCTCCTAGCAAAAGATAATACCTTTCCTGGACTCTAAATTTTTAATTCTCTAATTGTTTCCAAGATAGTCAAATATGACATATTTGTATACATTTGGAAAAAAAAAAAATCTATTCCCATTATGTAAACAACTTCAAAATGCCAAGATGTTAACTAAATCCCAGTTATCCCAAATAAACTCCTGCAAACCACCAGGTTCACACATCATTTTGATGATTTCAAGTACTATCATATCTAAGATGTTTTCCATGCTTGGTGTACATGATGCCTTTTCCAGATACACTTTTTCTGCATCTTACCAGTTAACCCACTCGTACACGTACTTGTTTGTTTAAGCATTTCCCAAGAGTCATGCCAATAGTAACTGGACAGTGTTACTGTTAGCTTTTGTCATTTATGGTAATAAAATAGATAAATATTTCTAAGTATTTACATTCACTCACACAAAAAGAATTAAATACCTGTTTTTCAAATAGCATTTTTCATGTGTTTGAATGAAAAGGTAACTGTTATTGCTTCCAAATAGCAGCTTCTTGGTTTCTTCTGTTGCCTGGGCATTTTATTTTTACAGTGTCTGTAAGTGCTGCTAAAAGGTATCAGTAAGTGTTCTGTCTCATCTCTGAAACTATAGCTAAGTGAAAGCTTTCCACTGTACCAAATTGTCTTGAAAATAGGTTATGATGAGAAAGTGTAATTTTTCTCTTATTTCTTTAACTGCTTAGTATGGTATGCAAGCATGGTATCAGCAGTAAATGTATGTAGCATATCAACAAGCCTCTTGAAATAGAGACAAAAAGAAGTGAAATATAAATACCTTTCTCTAAATAACAGAAGTATTCATTTCTGTCTTAATGAGTGATTTCTGAATGACTTAGCCTAAAACCATTTCAGTATTTGAAAACCTTTTGATAAAGCTCTTAAATTTCAGGTTCTTAAAAAGCAACTTTCTGAACTATATAGCCTAGTATTACACACAAATTATAATTACAGTGAATATTCATCATTCATTATGCCATGGCAGTTCCTACTTCCCAAATACTTTCTCTCATGTTTCACCTTTATGTTCATTAAGGCATTCAGCAGAAGCTGCCAAGAGGTTCTACCTTTGTAATGTAGTTTAAAAGGAGACTAAAAGGAGAACAAAGCAGTAGGAAGTAAAGTAGCATCCAGCAGGTAAGAATAATAATGGGGTACCATAGAAATCTTGAGATTCAGATTTCCCAGTGATTGACTGCATTAGTATTTGCATATAAGGAAAGCCAAGTATGATTGGAAAGGTCAGAGCCATAGTGTAAGGGCTTACAAGGTCGCAGAGAGCTGTTTTCCCTGAGTTTGTTCACACCATTCTCAGGCAAGACCCTGCTTCTACTTTTGCTGTAGCAGATATTTGGCTAGTGAGTAATAATTATGAGGATGTGTGTCTTTGCAGAGCCCAACCCACAAGGCTCTACATTTTGTAGATTTAACAAATGTTGTACTCTTTATAGAGACCATACTCTACTGGCTTTTTTATCTACAAATAAAACAAATTTCAAGAAATCCTGGCTCTGACCTGTTTGTTTCCTCTAGGCATCCCTAAACTTGTGGATATGTCAAAGGAGAGAATACCAGGACAGGAAACAAATGAAACCAGAGTCATAGCCTCATTCAAGGGAGTCATCCTTGAATGGACAGTTTGAGATTTGTCTTTGCTTAGAGAAAAAAATAAGTGCTGTTCTGTGTCTCTTGTTAAAACTTAGAGAAGAACAAATGACTGATGGGAACACTGTATCAAAGTTGTAAGAGAAAGGTTTTTGACACTCAGTAAAAAGGGGGAATATTGTTCTAGTCTCGCACAAAGTTAGTGAATGCTTTGACTGACACATTCATTCTAAATTCACTGACCATCTTTAGGATGTGGTCTTGTAAACACGCTATCAGGAGGTAAACTGAAGTATGGACTTGCACAGGCTGGACAGCTAAGCCCTAATTGTCTGTGTGCATATATATCCTGCAGCAAATGGATGCTGCTCTTTCATTCAGTTTGAATGAATAACATCTGATTAAATGAAAGAAGGGTACAACTACTTTGCTTCAGGGTAAGAGCAGTCTGGGCACTTCACCACAGAGCAGTTAAGGTCTGGAAATTCAGATCTGAGTTGTTTTCTAGCAGATTATTTGTCAGGACAACCAGCTGCCAGATAAACATACATGGATCACCAAAACAATTTGTCCAGCCTTTGACCTCCTAAACAAGGCATGAGAGAAATCAAGGAGTGCTTTATAAATTAAAGCTGTTCAAATTAAGAGATGGACAGAATTTCTTCAGGTGAAATATATGAGCAAAGACTTTCTAATGATAAGAATAAGAATTTGGCAGGTTTGCTAGTATTTTTGACTGTAAGATTTGTTTGCCTTTAAAGCTTCAGTATTAATACGCTGAACATTGTGGTTTCAGAAATAAGCATTTTAAGTTTATTACAAGGCAATTTATAATGGTCTCTAATGCCTTAAAGAGGAACTGTGGTTTACATTCTCTTTTGACCAGTAGTAGATGCCTGTAGCTTATAAAAAAAAAAGCATCCTTCCCATCTTCCTCTTCTCTGCCATCACCACCTCCTCGAGTTCTCAAAATGCAAACTCCATATGGACAGGAAAGAGAGATTTCTGGCTGATGCTAATTAACTGGAATGTCCTGGCTAAATGCATGTGGGCCAGAGCAGATAGTTTTATTTAAAAAGCCAATTACAATGAGCATTTTGCCTGATTAAAGTTACCAACCGTGCCATCAGTTTGTGCCTTAAAGCATACGGAAGCTCACTCGTTATTCTTAGTCATACAAGAAGAGCCTGTTCATTTTCTGAGTTTATTCTGCATATGACTTCATCATCCTCCCAGATCTGTTATTGGGTTTCTTGCTATATTTATTGGTTCTATCTCTTTCTATAGAACTCTGGAGAAGCCAGAGCCTATCGATGTATCTTAATGCACTTCTGTTGTATCCAGTAATCAAAGAACAGAGGTGCATTAAAAAAAAAGGTGCCAGTTTCAAGTTTTATTCTTGTTCTCCCCTTTCTTTTTACAAGTCATGTTATACCAGTCTTCACAACATGACTTACAGATTTATCACCTATTCTCACCAAGCCCTAGCTACAGCTGTCCCCAGCCTTCCACATTTTTCCTCTTGCCCAGTGTGAGGGCCATCCAGCTTGCTTGAAGTCTGCATCCATCCTGCTGCAGTGCCTGACACACCTGCTGGCTGAACCCACTCTTCAGTGTTCCTGCAATGCATCTAGGACAGGAGAGGATACTCTCTCAATCTCTCCAAGATACTTTTGAGTCACATAATCAAATTATTTGCTTAGGAAAAAATATGCCTAATTAGTTTTGACCAAATTAACTTTTAAAACTAATAACAGAGAGCCAGTTTGCTGTAGAGAGATAGAACTGTACAATCACTGTAATTTTCACAGACTTGCGTTAAGTAGTGAGCTAGTTAATTTGCATCCAGATGAAATTCATGGTTGCTTAGTAAAGGTATCAGGATCTGACTATGAAACTAGTTAGAAGCCTGGACTAACTTCAGTGCTGTCTCAACTGTGTTGCTATCTTGAAGTAAACTTTTCAAATTCTAGCTTAGGTGTACATATCTAATCTGGAGCTATGGGAGTGTTAATTACAGGTATAGTCTGAGAGAAAGAGGTCAGTGCTTCCTTTCTTCTGTTAAAAATCATTCATTTGCTGTGAAAAAGAACCATTCCTTCCAGGACACTGTTAGCCTGCTCCAGTGAATTTCTATATTGGTCTGTCATGGTGTCCAGCCAAGGACAAGATGAAGTAGGGTCTATCACATGGGAGTATTATCACAGTGTCAAAATTTCCATTATAAATCCTATTTATAACCACGTCATAAATATTTGTTCCATGTTGAAATTCAGCTAACAAAGAACTGAGAACTTTCCTTACAGTGCTAATTTTCAGTCAAGTATGGTGATCTATTTTGAAAGGATTTTATTATACTAGTGGAGATTTAAATTATGTTTAAAAGGTTAGGTTTCTCCTGTTACACTTCTAACATGTGATGTGGACCATTAGAGAAAAATAATCTTTGCAGCCATATTCTGTGTTTGTCAAGGCCACAGAAATAGATGGCTAATATACATGACCTTTTATTCTAAGAAAGTGTGCAAAATTTAAGACTTACTTAAAATCAGAGAAATTCTAAGGAGATACCCAAAAAAGAAATATCTAATTGATACTATAGGCATGAGTAATGTAATGTTCAGTATGATGTGGAAGACCATGTTGAGAATTTGGAGAAGATGAAGATTTCTGCCTATTAGTTCAGTAATTATTCATTCAGATCATTGTCTGAGCAGGAGTAAAACCTGGCACTGAAACACAGCCAGCACGGAATTGGTAGGATGTGTATAGTGAGATTAAACCGGATGAAGATTGTAAAAGAAAGATAGAATCCAAGAACAGAATAATCAGGGGTTATTAATTTCCTTGAAAGTATGGTTTAAAAATGAAAGAAAAATATGGGTGAATTAAAAGGATAAATCATAGATGTTAACAGACGAGAATTGTTCCAGGTGAGAATGGTCACCTGTGTCAAAGGAGGGTAAGAGTGGAGTACTGACACTGAAATGTGACTAAGACAATCACAGAGGCTCCTTAAAAAGTACCAGATGAAGAGCAGAAAGTATTTTGTCAGAGGCAGTTACCAAACTGAAGAGTATGGGATAGATTTGGAGGAAAGGAGCAATAAATGGATATTGCGAACTTAGACTTTAGAAATAGAAACTTAGAGCACTAATGTGAAAGGGAAGAAATGACACTGTGTTAAGTCAGAATGGAAAGTGGTGTGTTGAGTGGGGTTTCTCTTAAAATACAAAAGAGTAAGAGCATATTATAGAGAAGCCAGATTTGGTTGCAAGACTAAGCAGCTCACATACATTAGTTTTACCAGAATTAAACTGATTGTTGTATTTCTCCAGTTTTGGCATTTGCAGTGCAGCAGTCACTTCAGGCTTTTATGCTTTATAATTAACTTCAATGCTAGATACAAGAAATTAATTTTGCTGGAAGTGTGGTACAGCTTAATGAGTACTGTTTTTGAAAAATACTGCATTGACCCTCAACCCTCTGAGAAAATTCATAAAGCCATATATTTCAAAAGCAGTAAATTTCAAGTCTCTTTATTTACTCCTGATTTTGCATCTTTCAAGTTCATAATTTCAAGTGTATTTTCTATAAATGCAAGGCCATAAAGGAGACTTCTAAAAAAATTAAGTCTGACATCATATCATGTAATCATTAATCCCTTAGAAATATCTGGAGTTTTAATTAAAGGCAGTAATGCATCTCTAGATCTGTAGAATCAGTGGAGTCTGAAACTGTGTAGTCATTTCCATGTTACTTTGCCTATCTATATCTATGCCTATATATTTAAAAATAATGTTGGTTGTTTGCTGACATACATGTGTTTGCTGTCTTCCCAGTTTTGAGCCCTTTTGGAACATATTCCACAGGCATAAGAAGTACTGACATCTAAAACCCAAGCCCTGAGTGCATATCCTAGGCTTTGCTTTTTTTCTGTAGTGGAAGAACGGAAGGGTGCTCTCAAAAAAACAGGCACTGTCCCTTTATGAAATAAGGATTTGAAAAGAAGCAAAAGTTAGGAGAGCTTTGGCAAAAAATGTACTTGGTTATTGAATTTACTAAAAAACAGCTCTTAAGACAGGCTGACAGACTTGGCCAGTTGGAGTACAGACATGAACCTGCTCCTGTTGAGGTCAGTGGCCAAACTCCCATGGAGCAGGATGATAGCCATACACTTGAAATCTGATAAGAGAAGTAGCTAATACCCTTCCAGGCTGTATATACAGAAGCACGTCATGGAGAATGGTCCCTTCTCTGCATGATCCCGGTGACACTGAGTCTGAAATACTGTGGAGAACTTTGGGGATCATCATGTCAGAAAGATCTGGACACGCTGGGAGAAATGTAAAGAAGTGTGAATTCTGCTGAGTAAAGACAGTTATTATGCCGCATTAACAGTCTCTCTCTATATTTAAAATTCATCTTCTCAGAGAATTATGCAGTTGCAATGAGAATAGGATTACAGCCTTTCACTTCTCCCATCCTTTAGGAGCTTAAGAAACACTACTTTTGCAGTTAGCAGCTGCCCCAGTGCAGTTTGGATGAAGTATAGTCTCTAGGTTTTCTGTGAAAAATCTAAAAATTTACCTTCTCAGTTATCGCCTGTTAAGCAGCCTGCAGGCTTAGAAGCGTTCGAGTGGATTATACTGCATGTGTTATTTAGCTGGGATCATTCACTTTAAGTACAATATGTGTATATCATCAACCCTGGAAAATGAAGTCTGTCCTAGATACAGGAGTCATACACATCACCATGTAATCTTGACAGATACTTTTTTGAAGTTCTGTCAGTATTCATCATTGGAAAGGTAGGGCAAGTAAAGCAAGCCATAATTAAGACTGCTGGTCAGAGTAATTTCTGTGTCCATAAGCTGATGTGCCAGTGAGATGTTAGAGGTAGTTGTGGCACTCATAGTGCCCTCTGCCAGGTAGGATAAATTTATTACATTTTTCTGATGGTATTGAATCCAGAAGTATAAAGGCTTACACGCTGCTATGCAGATACAGTTAGGAAATGTTATCCTGTTTTGGAAAATACCACAGCTACTGCAGTCACCTGCTAAAGCAGTTACAGAAATGGAGCAGAGATTGGATACACAGAATAAATTCATTGTTCTTGAGGCAGTTTTTGAGATTCATTAGTGTAGTCTTTCCTGATGTCAGATCATTCAGTGTGTATGCATCTGCACTTTAATGATGCATTTATAAACCTGTAGAGGAAGAAAATCTTATTTTTAGGGATTCTTTTATCCTTGATGGTTCTTTAGTTACTAGATAATACAAAAATCCAAACTACAAAAATACTGTTTAAGTTCTGTTTGCAGGTGTATTAATGGTAGGATAACTCAAATTAGTTTCAGATTTGGAGGAACTGACAGAGAGAGAGAAGACAGTCTGGCTTTTGTACCGGTAGAAATCACATTAATATCAATTTCATCATCCTACTGCTAGACTCACAAGTTTGTGATGTTACCCATGATGTGAATTGTTTGGCTGAAGTCCATTTCCTGTTCTCTTGCCATTGCTGTTGCTGGCAGCTCGAGTGTGCTTGAGTAGATATTTTGGTATTTTCCAAAAGCACTATGAGATAACTTGGTGTCATGTGCTTTTCAACAAATACCTGCACAAAATGCAGAGACACCAGCAGTAAAATATTCAAGTCACACCAAGAATTGTATTGTACTGTGTAAATATCACAGCAGAGTAAACACAGAGGCATAAAAACTAGCCTTGGATTTCGCCTAGGAGTGTGTGTGTGTGTGTGTGTGTGTGTGTGTGTGTGT
>CM031858.1:121778213-121955930 GCA_018697195.1 Certhia americana | reverse complement strand
GTGTGTGTGTGTGTGTGTGTGTGTGTGTGTGTGTGTATGGGTTAGTAAATAAGTAACTCAAGGCTTTTGATCTCAGTCTAGTCTGTGTCAGGAAGCATTTGTTGGGGTTTTGATGAGGCTGCGTCACTTTCACTGATGTCAAAGTCAGGAAAAGAAAGCACTGGCAAATGTTTTAAATATGGTAGCTGCATATTCTAGCAAAACTATGCAGAAGTTGTTTAGGATACTGCACAAAACTGTTTTCTGAGCAGGTATAAAGTAGCAACCTTGATATGCAAGAATTTATGTGTTTGGGGTTCTTCTGAACAGGACATTCAATAAGCAATTTCTACCAGTGAGTACTTTCTGTAGGTCCTTATCTTTACTTAGCAAGGGAAGGTTGCATTTCAAGTTGCTTTGAAGCCTGCTTGTATTCAGTGATGCTACCTTTTAAAATTAGTCCTAGGTGGACTAGGACTCCTTGGGGAGATATGTGTATTCTGACTTTTACATCGCTGAATGATGATGTGGCTTTGTCAGGTTGTGGCAATAGTAAAATACCACCTTATATTCTATCTCTTTGTCATATTTTTCAGTTTGGTAGTACATGGTTTCAAAGACAGCAGGCTGCCAGATCAAATCAGAACAGTTCCATAAACTAAACACATGTAGGCATCAATCTCCATGACGCTCTTGGATTTAGTGAGTAGCTGTTGGCACATGCTAGCTTCAGTCTTGCCTCCAGTCCAGCGTGAGAAGGAAGACTACCAGGAATACTGCTTCAGGAAGCAGCAATGCTAACAACAGATTGAGAAGCCCTGAAAGTGTAAGCTGGAGAAAACTTCAGCAAAGGGAAGATATCTTCAAATAAGGGAAGAGTAGGAAATGTGGATTTGCAATTAAGAGTGAATTAAGAAAGAATAAGCATTATATTTTGGAGTATTTTTTGGATTGTGGGGAAAAAAAAAAAAAGGACTTCTCTCCCTCTTGTTTACATTGTTGCTTGCTTTCCTAGGCAGCCATGGTACTTCCATGCTGGTGTTATTAAGTCCAGGGAAAAAAAAAAAAAAGCATTTTAAGGCAGCCAAATGGAATTTAAAAATTGATCTAGGAAAGATTTTTTTATTTGCCCTTAGCTACGGAGGCTGCTTAATTGCATTTAAAATGCTGATCATACCTCACCAAAATGCAGTTGCCATCAGAGGCTAAAAGTTGAATCAGCCATTCAGATTTGGGTTTCTTCTACATCTCACATGACAGTGTCAACAATCCCTTCCATTGCAATTTTTTTTCTCTTTTGTGGCATGCTTTATTTTTAAGCCTTAGCTAAAGTATTTTTTTTATTCTCTAAGGCATTCTCAAGTACAGTTAAAGAAAGCCATTATTCCAGGTGGCATAACCAACTTTAGAGGCAGCTGAAACAGGGCAGTCAAGCCTACATATGTGTTTTCAGATTAAGGAATTCTTAAATAACTTACCTATGCATCACTAGGAGTAAGATAATTTCTTATGTTGCTGCACATTGAGCCAGCCATGAAGGAGCTGCGCTGTTCCATGCCCTATTGCTTGATCACTGCATCCATCAGAAGGATACTGCAGACACCTGGAGTGATAACCTCTTCAAATACCATTAGGAAATCTTTCTCTACCAGGAGAGTGGTCAAAGACTGGAGCAGACTTTTCTGGAGAGGTGATTGATGCCTCAGGATTGTCAGTGTTCTAGAGGCATTTGGACAATGCCCTTAATAACAGGCTATTAACTTTTTCTCAGCTGTGAATTTAGTCAGTGACTTGGACAAGATGATTAAGTCCCTTTCGACTGAAATGTCCTGTTCTACTCATACCTGTCAGGCACACAAATGTTCTCTCAGAGCCCCATGGCTCTTTAACCACCTTGGCTTATATCCTTTAATTTCTCTATGGCAAGAATCTTTAGCCCTTAATTTCCAGAACTATCCAGTCCCAGTTCAGTCTGCCAAACATTACTAAAACCGTAACCATATCTCTGCTCCAGTGTGTTCATCAACACATTTTGCACGTGGCACTGCACAGCCCTCCATTCAGTTGGGCTGAATTCAAGCCAGCAGCCTAGCACTTAAGAGGGTTTTTTTGTTCCCTGTTACCAGTATAACCATCAAAAAATTAAGAACAAAACAGAGGAAGTACTAATGATATTAATTATAGTTCTTCCCCTTCCCTTCATATCTACACAATGAAGAAATAACAATAAACCCTATTTTTCTAAAATTTACTGAATATAGTTATTTGCACTTTCATAATGACTCACTGAATCACTTCTTTTAAGAGATTGATAATTGATTATTTCTATTTCTTCACCTACAGTTACCATCCTGAGGAATTCTTCTATACTGAATGTCCTGTCCTGAAAAATCCTAACATAAGGAAGAAAGGTCCTATATTAATTGATCCTCTGATCGATCACTTGTTTTTAGAAATTTTATTAAGTTCATCAGACTACCAAAGAAATCTAATCAGGAGAGCATACATATTGTTGCCGACAGTGACACATTAGAAAACCATCAAAAACATCAGAAGATAAACCAAATTGTTTTCACTGGCTTATTTCATGAACAGTATATATCAACCTGCAGTACCAACACTAAAATACACATTTTCCTTTTTTAGTACAGTTTGTTTAAATACAAAAGTCTTAAGCTTTTGCTTCAACCATATCATGCTCAGGATTTGTATTAGGGTATATAATCTGCAGTAAGAAACTTCTTTGTCATTTATTACTTCCTTCTCTCTTTGAATTTGGTAGATCAGCTCTCGGCTTTTTCATTAATTGTGGTAGGCAACAAACTTATGGTCAGTGTGCTGTGTGTTTTGAATACTCAGGAGACTTACACTCCATTCCTAGTTTTGACAAAGGCTTTGTCTGCGTCTTGATGTTTGTCAAAGATTTAGCAAAGCTTTGAGCATGTTGGTAATTTTATTCACAGCTGAACACTAAATTCAGAAAGGTTATTCAGATGAAACTTGTGCTTTGGGTCATTATTTCCTTTTGGGTTAGCTTCCCCATCACTGAAATGGGCTATTGGTGTAAGCTTTAGTTTTGTATTTTTAGATTATAAACTTTTAAGATCAGGAATTCTCTCCTTTTTTTGTAGAAGTGTTGAGTAGTTCAGTAAAAAGAGGTCTCTAACCCTGGATGGTTTGCATTTAGACTGCAGTGTTCTGGTTGAGAAAGTAACATTGGTTGTGTCACCATTACCCCAGAGACAGTTGTTAAACATTATAGTGAAAATGGAGCATCTTTCCACTAACAGTTTATACATGTAAACAAAATTAGGAAGCAAAGTATGTGCTTCACATTTAGAATTTACAACATGAATTTCCTCATAGTGATGAAATTATAATATTGTTTCTTATTTGGGATACTCTTTGTAGGCCAATTTATTAACTCTCTATATGCTCTCTATTATAGCACCAAAGATAGGTTATGTCACATAACATGTACTTCAGTTTAAAATGCAGAAATAGGCATATGTTTATCTAATAAGTATTTCTAATATACCTTGAAATTTAATCACATCACTCAGCATCAATAGCACTTTAAATATTATATTCTTAAAAGATTATGTTCTGGAGCCTGCATTAGTGGCATTAGATTCTTTTTTTGCTTTCAGTAGACAAAAAAAAAATGTTTTATGAAATACTTATGAATACAAATGAAACACTTATTTTTCCTGAATTGTATGAATGGCAAGATGTATATAAAATCACTGATAAAATTGCATGTATGCCTTTTCCCTCACTATCCTAGATGTATTCTGTCATCCCTCTCAAGCTCCAGATTTCATTCTGATCTGATGAGGTACGAGGTCTCTTCTTAGCCTTCTTGGGAAACAGTGGCTGCATTTACAGTGCCCTGCAAGATGACATTTTCAGATGCTCCTTGAGCCACAATCCTGCAACAGCCCTATGCTGCCAATACATGTGCCTCACTAGGCCATGGGGGAAAGCATGTGGCTGTCACCTCTTTAAAAATGCTGTGGCAGAACCAGGGCATCCTTCTCTTCTCATTTACAGAGCTGGCCGTGCTGTCACATCACTTACTGGAGCCCTTCCAGGAGGAAGGACATATTACACAAGAACTTCACAAGAAATTCTGCATTTAGAGCAACCATGAGTGTCTCTTCAACCAAATCAAAGCTTCCCTCACCACAGCCATCAATGAAATGCTGTTCAAGCTAACCATCAGACTGTGTGAGACTCCATGTGCATACCTTGCACACATCCACACAGTCCTTTGGCTTTCAGAGGCTATTCTCCCCAAATACTGGCTCTCACTTTGAGGGTGCCATCCAGTTGCTGGCATCACAACAGGTGTGTGAGCCAAAACCACCCATGGCTGACCTTTACCTAGTGAAGATCAATTTTGATCCAATGGTAGCACAGCCAGCATGTCACCATAAGAAAACACACAGGTTCATCTTCCCTTTACTTGGTTAGATAACATTTCTTGGTTCTGCTTTCAAGACCAGTTCCCCTTAGACACTCAGTTGTATCATGTCTAGATATACTGCTTGCTTGAACTGCAAAATGAAAAACCAGAGAACTGTGTTTAATTCCTGGTCAGATAATCCCACTTCACCTTCTTCCCACCCTCAAATTCTATTCTCTTCCTCATTAAGATCAGCCAGCTAAGAAATGTTGCAGGAAGGGATGTTAGAGAGTCTCTTTACAAATTCCCTTGGCCCTTGTTTCTTTAATCTTGTGCTGTAAATTCCTCTCATGCTGAAGGACTCCCTCATGTCTGTAGAGTCATGTTTTTAACTAAGGGGACAAGGTAAATCCTTACAGCTCTTAGTCCTTGGAAGGGAGTGGGTGCTGAGTTCTTGCTGCTTGGAGTCAGTGGTTTGGACAGGTGCATAATCTGATTGTATTGGATACAGTGAACAGCCGTTTAAAAAGTATTTGGACCATCTCCAAAGCTAACTTCAGCATAGGGCCAATAATTTCAGTGTTCGAAAGACTTGCCTGACAAGATTGGAGGCAAGGGATGTATCTCTAATATCCATATGTGATGTACTGGGGGTGGGGAGGAGGGCTGCTGTGCAGTGTTAAGGCAAGGGCTGAATATCTGGTCAGATGCCCTCAGAGGTTACTTGGATACAGCATTCTCTGGTGGAGCTCAGTGTCACATAGCATAAAGTATTGCCAAATACCCTGTAAAAGCATGGCATTGTTAGGCTTTTGAAACTTAACTTCTTCAGGAAGCTCCAGATTGTGTTTTTGTTTTGCTATTAAGTCTTTTACTTTTCACTCCACCAGTATCTTGAAGAATACATGGGAAGACATGGGCAGCTGAGACCATGGGTTCCCTTCTATTTTCAGAAATTCCAACAGCTTGGAGGTCTCTTGATGAGAGGGATTTTCTCTGGTCAACTTTGGGAGGCTTTTAGTTGATTGCAGGAAAAGGTGGAGAGGGAAGATATTTCTGAGGTAATTTCTGATGTCATTTTCTGATGTTTTACTTACAGAAGTGTCTTCAGTTTGTCAAGTGCTGTCAGACATTAGTAAAAGTCAAATCTTAACATACAAGAGGCACTGCAGAGCTGTCACAGTGTGTGAATTTTCAGAATTTAGGCAGCATTGAAGAGATAGTATTCCAATTGGATGCTTTAATCACAGCAGTCATAAAGAGCAAGCTAATGTGAATATGGATCTGTCCATAATAAATAATCATTTGACAGCAATTTGACAGCTCCATGGCTTGGGCTTAAAGATTAGCTGGAGCTCTTTTAGCTATCCTTTTCTCTTTACACCCCTAATTATATCTAATGTGAAAAGATATGAAAAACAAAAGTTTATGCATGTTAAACCCCTCAGCATTACCTTATGTATCTCAGCAAAGACAGAAGGAAATCCCCTACATGACAGAGAATTTTTTGAGTGGCGATCATACCTGTAACTTTATATATGGAAACTCTTAATTGCGTTGTGCTGCCTTTCCCTTTTACCAGGAAGATTATAAAAAGCTGTGAATCAAGCCTCTAGTTCTCTCCCTCTGTGCAGGCTTAACTCCTCAAAACTTCCTCCTCAAATGTCACTTGAGAACAAATCCTGGCTTGTCTGTGTCTAGCCTTCTTTCTTAACAGCTCCCTATTTCCACCCCTGGTTTTCAGAGATGCCAAAAATGTTGTGATTTTCCTGCTCAAAAGACTCTGCACACCAAGTAATTCTTCTTCTCAGCAATGCTTACTTACCAGATGACTCAGTAACTTCCAAAAGCTTCATGCTGCTCTTCCTTCCTCTCATCTTTGCACTGCGTAGATATGCATATGCTTCTGGCATCTGTAAAAACACTGTATCTGCCTAGCACAGTTAGAGCCTCCTTAAAACTCAAAAGAAGAAAAATGTGTGCAGACATTCTTCTCTGTGCACAGAATTTCTCTATGACTTAAAGCACAGATAAGCATCACTTAGAGAGGGGTAAAAAAATCAAAGCAAAGTTGTGGTGCTAGCAAGGAGAGAAGTGGAGAAACAGTCGCAATGTATTTTTCTGAAGTGGTTTTTGAAAAATTTTTGAAAACTTAGAATATTTTTGAAAATACAGGAAGATTGTTGGCAGTTCTTTGTTCACAGAGGTCCCCAATTCTGACTTCTTGGGGAAACTGATCTTGGAGTCTGAGATGTGACCTCTAGGAAATAAACCAGAAAACATTGCCTACAGTGCATACAGATTTACAGCAAGTTTGTTTCAGCAGTGTTTGCTCAAGTTTTACCATTAAACAGTTAAATCTCAGAACCAAAACTTGGAGCAGAACATATCAGCCAGTTTCTGTTCATGTTAATAGCTGTAATAAGTGAATCCTAGTAGTGAATGTGTGTATAGGGGTGTTTAGCTAGAATCCAGGGAGAGGATGTCCTTCACAGTTGCTCCTCTGTAAGTATTTTCATGGGCAATGTAAGAGAATTTATATTCCTGCCTTCTAAGCAAGAATTGTATTAGTGATTAAGAGTGGTTAACCTGGGTCTTCAGATGGAAGTGATTGATTCTGGAAGACAAAGACAGCATGGGAGTGTTCAAAGCACATGTATGTGTATATAAGACAAGCTGACATTCATCCAAAGGGGAGAAAAGCAATTCAAGCCTTTTTTTCCTGTAGCTTATAAGAACAGAAGAGACACTTCATTCTGATGTTAACTATCTACACATCAAACAGATACTCTGATAATGAGGAGTTAAATTGGTTAGGGTAATAAAGCAAAACATAACTCAAAACTTGCCTCTCAGAAAAAGAATGATAGGTGATGTAAGGTTAGTCAATCTTCAGTCATTCAGACTTCACTCAGGAGCATGCTATTCACATACCATGGCCCTTTGAAAAGGAGAAGATGTAGAGTGACTGAGCCAAGTTAATAAGTAGTTCCAACAATTATCAAAAAAACTACAGTAACTCCAGTGCCTGAGAAATTTGGAGTAAATCACTATGGGTGTCAATGAATTGTTGGTCACATACAACTCTGCCTGCATTTAGCAAGGCAGTGCAGTCTGACATCCCAATGCAATAGTTTTACTGTGAACTTCGTTTTGATCTTCATATTTCTATTACATTTTCAGGCCCTGATTATATCAAACAAAAATTTCAAGAAGGAATGGATGCAAAAGAAAAATCTGAAGAAAAAGGTCAGGAGAAACCACCCACCCCAAAAGAGTCACCTCACTTTTATCGAAAAGGTACTACACCCCCTCGAACCCCAGAAGCAAGCCCAAGAAATAGTCCTTCTCTTTCTTCTGAGACTTCTCCTTCAAAGCAACTGAAAAGGCAAAGCTCCACTTCTGGGGCAAGACTCAGTCAAGAAAAAAAGCTTTTAGCCACGGAGAATATAACACCCACAACTAATAAGCCTTTGTATTCAAAAGCACCAGTGAAGGAGGAAGTAGCTGGGAAACACCAGCCAAAATTTTCAGCCCAGCACAATCCTAGCAGCACAGAGAATGGGGAGCTGCATGGTCACTACCATGGCTATTATGTAAAAATGAATCCAACAGCACTTCCACAGGAGCTCAGGGAAGAAGATGAATATGTCAACCCTTCACCATCAACACTTGCACGGATACCACCCTCTCAGAAGCCAAGTCCTGCTAGATCTGGGGGTAAGCCAGATGCCAAAGAAAACAAGCCTGACATAAAAATTAAGAAACCAGAATTTGCTGCACCAAAGAACCCAGCTAATAATGAGTCACGTCCAGCAATGGAGAAAGAAGTAGGAAACAGCTCGGTAAGTACTGCAGGAAGCATTTTCACTTTCTCTGGGCTTTTGCCTCTGAGTGCTAAGTTCTGCAACCTAAGGACAGGCAAAACTTGCTTCTGTCAAATCTTCACCTGGATACAGTCTGCTAGCCCACTACACCTGGAGTGAGGAAGAAATATTCCAGTCTGGAATGAGCAAAGGAGTTTTAAAACTACCCTTTCAGATGAGTGGGAATCTTAATTTCATTATTATTTAAAAATAATAAAATTATCAATAGCAATGCAGAAAAGGAGTGATGATTAGTAGCATTTCTATTTCATGTTGATGAAACATGACGAAGAAAAAGCCAGGGTATGAAATTCAGAATCTCTGATGATAATTCTGTGATTTTTGGGCCAAGAGAAACTCAGGAAAGCATTAGTTTTACATCCTAAAGTAAACCTTTAGTGAATGAAGAGTTCTAGATAATGGTCATAATATTTCTCTTTTATAGGCATTGTTTATTTGAGTCATTCTTGGTGGTACTGTACAAAACAAGCAGCATGTCATTATTGATGGGATAAACAGAACGACCTACTTAAATATATCCAGATAGCCTAGTACTGATTGCAGGCAAAGCACTTGAATAATTGCCACCAGACTTCATTAATAAAGAATTTAGAAATAAAGAGAGGGAGTAATTTCCAACCAGCACGAGTTGTAAGTGGTCTTGTCAAACAAGTTTGACATCTTCAGGTGTAACAGAAGATTCATAATCTCAGTCAAGAAGGTCACTTGATTTGTTTTTACATGGTTATGTATTCAGACAAGGAAACCAGAGTAATGCAAAGACTAAATGTCACATTAAAAGAATTTTTTAAAACTGACTGACGATTCTCAAAAAGGAATTAGAAAAACATCAGTTAGTTGATATATTCTGGTGAGGTCATTCTTACATTAGTTCAATTACTCTAATCATATTCTTCTTAATGACGTGCAAGAGGTTATGGGAATATTGTCCATGAAGTTTGTAGAAGACACAGAGACCAGGAGAGTGGTCTATAATGAAGGCAAATACAAGCTCATGCAAGTAAACTGATAAGAAGGCTGAAAGTATAATTATCCATGGCAGCACAGCAAAATATATTATTGTATATGAAAGACAATTTATAGAGCCTGTCCATACAGGATCAGAACTGGAAAAGGTTTGGTGGATCAGGAGAGGCAACTGAACATGAGCTCCCAGCCTGCTGCTGGGATGTTAATATAATCCTTAGGTTTATCAACAGAAAAGATTAAGCAAGAGTACATGGGACTGTTCTGTCTGCTTTTGGCACGGGTGCAACCACTTCTGGGATAAAATAGTGTCTGTAAATCAGGGATTTAAAATGAAAAAAAAAAAACAAACCCTTGAGGGGAAGTCACACAAAAAGCTGCAAGAATTATTAAAACATACCTTACAATGAAATATTCATGGTACAAGTGATGTACTAAATCACTTTCTGTAAGTGTGCCTTATAAAACAGTTTCCCAGGCTAACAAGCAAATGTGTCAGAAGATCCAACAGCTAGAAAGATTCAGATAAAAGTCTTGTTTTAAGTTGATTTTAATGATCTTGATTAAATGTGCCATAAATTTTCAGATGCCTGGGTTTTGAAGCCATCACTGAGTAGTTTGATAATGAACATTTTGCCAAGATGATATTCTCTAGTTCTGCTGGAAGCTTTTATTCTGTTTTGTGCGTATCAAAGTACACGTTCACAGAGGTTTTGTAATCTGCAAATCTGTATTACAGCTGATATCAGCCCTTTAACCTTTCAAATCTCACAGATATTACTCCTATTTAGGGTAACACAAAGCTGACAGGCTTGTAAATGTTGAGGTAGCATGTACAGATTTTAGGCTGAATTGGAATTGTTTTTTAGCTCTGGTGAAAATAAGTCACTAGAAAATAAGTCACTAGAAATAGTTCTTATTTTTCCTTCATTCCAAATAATATTTTGGAGCTGAGGGAGGTTTCATCTTATCAAGTAGGGTACCTGAACAGCAGTTTATTCACCTTCTAGAATAATCAGATTAAGAACCATGCACCTACAGCCTTTTATCATGAAAGGTGTAAAAATTATGAGATATTATGCATTTGATGCTGTTTGTTTACTGACACTGCAGTGATATCTGAGTACTCTACTCTAGGTCCCTCTACTTCCATTTGGAGCACCCTAATTGCATTATTCTTATTACCAGCATTCCAATATGGAAGGAAGGTAGATTTTATCAATCATTTTTACTATAACAGTATCTTAATATGTATGTAGATGTATGTGGGTGTTTTTCAAAGATTCTACTCTTCTATCTGTCTGTAAATTTGCCCTTATAGACTAAATTTCCTACATGCTTATTTCTTCAAAATGTTGAGAGTAAAAATGCTGAATTAAAGCAAAAAAGAGTAGCCTACTGCCCTAGCAGTGTGAGGGAGAAACAGAATGATTATTTACTTTGCTGGAGACCTTTAATTTTCAGTATCACCTGTCAGCTTTGGAAAAACAGTAGCCTGTTCTGCAGCGCTCCTGGACTGAGCTCAGCAGTGTGTTGGAATTAAGCAGTGACTAAGCTAAGGGAGCACAGTTATTGAGGAGAAGCCAGATTCATAGAATCATAAAACACTTTGGGTTGGTAGGGACCTTAGAAGATCATCTAGTTTCAACTCTCCTGCCATTGGCAGGGACACCTTCCACTCGATCAGGTTGCTCTGAGCTTCATCCAGCCTGGTCTTGAACATTTTCAGGGATGAGGCATCCACAGCTTCTCTGGGCAACCTGTGCCAGTGCTTCACCACCCTCTCACTAAAGAATTTCTTCATAATATTTAATCTAAACTTAATCTCTTCTAGTTTAAATCCATTCTCCCTTTTCCTACTTAATGTACTTCTCCTTATCCCAGATGCTTCTGAATGTTGAGAGACTTCGGAATTCTAGAGTTGCATTGGGGAATTATTTTATTTCAATAAGGAACTTCAATTACTTTTTAATGATTCTGACAAATGATTTTGTTATGCTTTGAAAGTAAGTCTGCCTTAGATCCTCCATAAAAGTTCTAAAATATATTTCTTAAGGAATATGAAGAGAAAATAATTCTCACTCTCATGAAAAGAGAATGATAAAACATGGTTTTGGAATGCAAAAAAAAAAGAATGTATTAACATTTATTGAGCACTTTTGTTAGATTATCTGAAAGTGCTGTATAAAATTGTGCTGTGCTTTTTTCCAGGTTTCCAGTGATAACACATTAAGAACACAGATACAGAAGGGATGATTTTCAATTCTTCCTTCTATGTGTCTAAATCAAAGCCATTTCTCATACCTGAATGAAACATCAGCTTTTTTTTTTGGATTAAGAACTTTAAAGAACTTCATTTGCAGCAAAGCTTGTAGCAGCTTTTTAGTTACCAAATTCATGTCTCATATTTTCTGTGAATGTTGCATTCTTAAGAATGTCTTTGAGTATCATCTGTGCAATAAGTTAGTTTTAGGAACAATCTTGATTCTCTAGATATCCCCATTTCTGGCATTATATCTGAAAAATATCAGCACATACTTCTTATGCCACATATATAAATGTTTTTCTCTGTGTACTTACTCCCTGATGTTCTAAAATCAAAGTTTGAAATTATTCCAGAACTCATAAGAAAGAGTCACAGTTGTGTCAAGGTGAAATCCTGCATAACGCACAATGAGCCAGTCACCTGTCATATCTGAGAGATAAATCACCCCTCTTTCACTCAGAATGAGGCTCCTTACATTTGCCACAGTGTGAGGCATTCAGAGATACTTGACCACAAACCAGTTCTGTTGTTTCTTACTCATCATTAGCAGCTTCTAGCCTCAGTTTCAGCTTGCATGCTGCTGTCCCACCTTGAATATGAGCTGGTTGGAGATTTTCTGGGATTTGAGTGAAAAATAAGATTACACATCACAAAACATTATTGGACTGTACATTCATGAGTACAGTTTGGGGGTTTTTTTTTGCCTGATATGTGTCCATGTGCTGCTCTAGGTCAGATAACAAGCCCAGGCACAAGTGTTTTACTAAATTGTAATTATTTTCATTTGGCAGGTAAAGATTTTTAAACACACAGTGTTTAGCCTAGTTTTTACCTGAATGTTACCCTGTGATTGTCCTCCCATCTTTTTGTTCAATTCTCATCTTTTTGTTCACCTAACATCCATTTATTAAGGGCTGTAAATTCCATGATGTTTGAAAAATAGATCAGTATTTGCCTGATCCTAAAAAAAACACTCTGAGCAAGAACTTCAGGCTAAATTTAATGGACATTCCTAATGCAATGGAATTGCAAACTTAGTCTTCTATTTCCTGGCACTACATTTTAGGAAAATAACTGTCTTTCTTCCCCAAATGGAAAGTAATCATATGGTTGTATTTTGAACTACATAAATGTCTAACTTACAAGAGTCTGAAAGTGTAAATTCAAGCAGGACTGAAGGTTTTCTACTACAGCTTCTTTAGTGCACCTGTTCTAGTCACTCTAGGACTGTTAAAATTAATTTTGGCTTTTGCTATTTTAAGCCCTTGCGGGACACTAAAGTCTTACTTGTGGTATTTGTCTTAAAGCATTAAATTCTTATTTCATAGGTGTCTACAAAACGGGTGGTAGTTCATTGCATAATAACTGTGTGCTTCATAAATGTTATCTGATCATTCTTTAGTGTATCAGGGAATCCTGCTTTGGGTTGAAAGGTGTATTTATCAGAAAGTGAAACACAATGCACCTAGCAGGCCAAAGAATATGAGCTTTACTTCTTTGTATAAAGAGATATCTTCATGATATTTCGTTATCATAAAGAGATAATGTATTTTTCTGTGATCTTCATGTGAACTCAACAGCCCAGTTCTTACAGAATCACTTGCTTCTGTCTTTGTAGATAAGACTTCTTGATTCAGAGCATAGCCCCTGGGGTTTTTAGCCTAATTTATCTAATTTTATTGTGGTGAGATTGTTCATATCTAACCTGACTGACAGATGAATCAAAAGAGAAAACCCCTTCCCCTCCAACAAGCTTAATTACATGAGACTGTGAACTAATGATACCGAGCTGCCATTAGAGCTACAGTGCCAATTTGGCAATTGGCAAAAATCTGTCTTGAAGCTCCCAGGATGGTGTTCCATGATGTATTTCAGGTAATGAACAAGTTCTTGGCTCCTATGAAGACACATAGGTTCCAATTTTTTTTTTCAGTTGCAATAAATGAATGTGATTTTTATAGATGTTATTTTCAAATATGCAAAGTACTAGATGGCCAAATCCCAAAAAATGTTAATGGTACTTGGCAATGATCTTCACAGCTCCTTGCAATTCCTGGTTCAGTATAACTTTAAAATCTTCAGGTGGGATTCCAGCCTACCAAGTAACCATTGACCTGATTGGAATCACATGGGCAGTCCCATTAGAATCACAGGATTGTGGAACCACAGAGTGTTTGGGTTGGAAGGGACGTTTAAAGACCATCTGGTTCCACCCCCCATGGGCAGAGACACCTTCCACTAGAACAGATTCCTCAAAACCCCCATCCAACGCTTCCAGTCATGGGGCATCCACAGCTTCTCTGGGCAACCTGTTCCAGTGCCTAACACCAGAAAGAAAGATGATGAACCCACGTCTTAGTGGAAATTAATAGCGTAATCAAATTACACTTCTGTAGAGAGCAAGGATGCTCACAATGCTGTGGTACCGACTTCTTTAGCTGTGCTTTCCTTTCATGCCTGTTCTCTGCCCCTAAGTGTCTCTTAGACTTTGGCACATGCTGAGTCACTTCCATTAAGGAGGAAGGAACATGGTTCCATTACTGTTCTGTGACCTGATGGTTGAAACATACCACTGAGTAAGTGGGAGCTTGTTACTCAAAATCACTTTGACTAAGGTGTTGTTAAACCTGGTCTTCAATTTCCTCATGAATATTTTAGACATTCCCCTATTAAGCAAACTGTGGGTGCTACTGCCAATAGCATTACCCCTATGGCATCATTTAATTGGCCTTCTGATAATCAGAATGATTATCAAGCTAAGAAGCACTTGAACATGTGCTTCTCAGCATGTGAACAGACAGCTCTGAGTTGGTGCAAGGGAACTTGATGGCTGTTGTGAGTGGAGGTGCTGATGAGGTTTAGACTCACCAGAGATTTAAGCAGTACCTGACATAATGTGTTTTGTGACTCACTCAAAAACTCAGCAGCCCACATCTGGCGTGCCATCTGAACTACTGTATAAAGGTGTATTCTGATAGGAGGTGTTCAGTGAGGCTGTTTCAGGAGAGCATGTGATATAATAATGACACAAGTACTATTCCATAGCTTCCCAGTTACACTGTTGCAGCAAATTACTAATAGCAAGGTCTTACACCTTACCATTCCAAAAATTATATAGCTGATTTTAGCATTATGTTGTCAGGAGGCATAATGAACTTCTCCAAAGAATGCCTCTTGTGAAAAGTGAAAACACTGTATCATTTCTCATTTAATATATGCCTTCTTACGCAAGCCAGTGATTCTTGTGTAGCTCAGAAGATAGTTTTCTGCACAGATTTTCTGTTGGGCTTCGTGATTTGAGATTTAGGAATATATTGTCTAAATGATAAGTTTCTCTGTTTCTGCTTGCAGTGCAACTGTAAAATAAAAGAATATAAAAATCTTTTTTAAATTATGTTGTAATAATCCAAATATGTTAAGGGCGGAAGAGAACTGAGAATTTTCATCTGTTGGGACATTTTTTCAAGTTCATTATTAGAAAGCATCCTTTTTTTAAAAAAAAAAATCCAAAATTACTAAAAATAATTAAAAACTGTTCTCTGGCTTCACAGAAATACTAGAATTGTGTAATGATTTAAATTTTCTAACCAATTTAGCTCTAGCTAGGAATGGAAGGAGTTTTTTGACTTTTCATTTCTTCAGTACATAGGTCTTTAAGATAAGTGTCTGAGTAAATCAAAGTGAGTTTAATTGCAAGTAAAAATGCATTTTAATTTGTAATGGAAATAGACTTGTTACTGCAATGGTAAGTAAATTTTTTTTTTCTATTTGGGTTATCAAAAAATTGTATTTTTTCATAAAGCATCTTCGTTATGTCTGTTTTGAAATGGGCTGGGACTGGTTGGAAAAGGAACCCTCTTTTAAAATAAAGAGCAGCACCCTGGCATCCCTAACTTGTTCACATTCTTTGTTTTGCTTTACTTTAAGCTTTGTTTTTGTGTTGATGGGCTTGTTTTCTATCTATTGATGTATTTGTCAGGTGGCTTAATCTCAGTGTGATTAAGAGTAGTGGAGTACTATATAGTAGAATGTACTCTCACCTGTATTAATCCAGCTCGTTTTCACACAGATTACATTTATCTCACCTGAATATCAAGGCTAGTGGCTGTGTTTCAGCAGCAGGGTCTGTTTCCTTCAAAGCAAGTCAAAATCTATAGAAATTGTGAAGTTGGGTCTTGTTCATTGCTGTGCATGTGTGGGAGGTTGCATTAATCCTGATATCTTTATTTTACTTTCAGGGCCCTAACTCAGTCATGATCGCCCTCGTAATGCTGTTGAATATTGGTTTAGCCATTCTTTTTGTCCATTTTCTAACTTGATTGGAATTAGGAAAGGTAAGAAAGGTCTTGCTTTCATATAAAATCACCACATCCACCCCACCTTTAATGATAAAGATTTAATTTCTTCACATACTTTTAATGTTCCCCACTTTAATTTTAGCTATGCCTGAATGTGATTCAACATAGTTATTTAATATTGTAACTGTTTTGACCCTTCAGTGAAGTCATGACAACTAGTGGTGTTAGCCCACAGTTCTCTGCAGTTGTGTCATCAGCCTTTTAAATGGCACCTGTCAGACACAGGGAAGGAGGCTTGGAATTAGGATGGGACGCGAGAGAGATGAAACTTGGAAAATTCAGCCAGGGGCCCAGATCAGTTTCTCTGCTGGTGGCTCGTGGCTTTGGGGTCCTCTGAAAGCTGAAGCAAGCAGCCATGTTGGAAAACAAACAAAATAATCTGCTGAAGCAGCCCCGCCAGTGAAGTGCTTTGGCTTGTCCATCTGTTCCAGCAGAGTGTGACTAAACTGGAAATGTACGGAGCTGCACTTTTTGTTGATGGAAGTTAACAGCTGCCTTACTATTTTACCGTCTGATGTTTTTAGTGGGGAGATGGGAAAACGACTGCCAGAGGAATGTGGTCAGAGGATTCTGTTGCTGTGGAAGTGATTCCAGCGTTCACTCCTATCTCATTAGAAGAAATAGTTAGCAACATCAGTCACCAGTCTTATTCCATTACCTGCTGCTTTTAACATCTCCTGCAGTGTTCTGGGAGATCGAATTTCATTTGCCTGTGCATGATTCTGTTCATTTGTTGTTTATGAAATTTGATGTATAGCCATAAGTAGTGTTTAGTCCAGCCTGGAGAAAGCTACCAGTTCTGCCAGCAGCAGAAGCAGAAAATCAAATATATTTTCCTAGTCAAAGGATAACATTCTAAAATTCCTTTTCTTAAACCTGAAGAGTCATTTTGCTTTAAGGTTCAGTAAATAATGCACCATTACTGCAAAACTCAAAGGTACTGCTAAAATGCTCAAATACTTATGCCAATACCAAGCAAAATTTTTCATAATTAAAAAGAAAAGAATCTTATGTTGGTATAAGCACATTCTAAACTGGAGATAGAACATCAAAATAAGCTAAGAAAGGTGAGATACAGGGTTTGCATGTTGACTTTTTTTTTCTTTTTTTCTTATTTCTGGTGCTGTGGTAATTGGTGATTTGAATTATTATGTTACAACACTGAGGTATTTTGACAGCAGTTGAAATAAAGTCTTGTCTGGGTGCACATTAATGCCAATGACAGTTAAGCTCGCTGATGCTCATAATAAATCATAACTTCAAAATGCTAGATTTGTGTTGAATACATTCAGGTAGAGCATTTAAAAATATTAAGTGATTGTTTCTTGATTTGATGCCTTCAGTGTCTTTAAAGTTCATTTATAATTTACCTCAGCATTAAAAAAGCCTCCAAATTTTTCATTTGGAAAGTTTGTCTTAAGTAGTTTCATAGCCCTTTGGTCAAACAATGTGATCACATTTCTTTTTACGTGCCATTATACTGTAATTATTGTACCCTATATTAATCAAATGCATGCTTATTTATTGAAGATATGTGGTGTGATCATTTGGCAAGCAATCATTTTAATTTAAAGCTGCAAAAAGCAAAGGGCTTGTATTACACTTTATTTTATCTCTATTAGAAAAATCTTTCATACAGTATAGTTTTTGAACCTGTTTGTAAACTTTCTAAGTTTTTGCATGGTTTAGTGGGCAACATTCTTACAAAATACATTAGCTATTTTTTGATGCAGCATAGTAAAGTACTGTAGGTATGGACTGAATATTGTGCAGCGAAGCAGCTCCGAGCAGGGCAGTAACACCGTGGTGTTTTTTACAGAAGTATGTTGAGAATCCTGTGTTTTGACCAGTGTGGATAAAGAAGAAAGCAGAAAGAGAGCAAATGAAAATAAAACTTGTATATTTATTTAAAAAACAAAACAAAACAAAAAAGCTAGCAAAAAAAAAAAAAAAAACCTGAAGTTTAAATTGTGTTTTAAATTTAGGAAAGTAATTTTTAAATAAGAACAAAATTTTAAAAGTTACTGTGTAAGCCTTGAATTAATGGATGAAATGTTCCATCCCACTGTTAAATCACCCCGTGTCTCCTAATGTGGAGAGGTAATTTTGTAACTGACATATTTAATTCTTATTAAATGTTTATTTAAAATACTTTATGCTCTGGAAATAATGGGTTACAAAGCTTATGAAAAATGTTTATAAATTTAAGTAAGCATGTTAGTACCATTTATAAATATGTATGATTTATAAGCTTTTTTAAAACAAAGCTCAAACAAATTGTTGGTATTTTTCTAGAACGTGCACAGTTGTATTTTACATGAAAGGCTATTTATAATTGGTTGTTATACTGTACACTACATTTTGGACAGCACAATGAAGCCTGCCAATGTACTTAAAAATGTCATTTTGTCTATTTAAAGTTTCTTGCTGTCAAAGAATGAACTCTTTATCTATGAGTTTCTCTATTTATAATTCTTGACCCAAAATGTACAATGTACAGTTTTCACAACTGTATTTGCTCTAATAAAAATAAGTTGGTTATTAATAGAGTTTCAGACTACTTTTTCCTGTTTATGAATCACTTTGTTCACTCTTTGGAAGCAATTTTTTCTAATTAATCAAATAAACAGGAGTGAAGCAGGAAAATGGGTGAAATTCTAGTCCCTTTGAATAATTGTCAGTTACTGTTTTCAACAAAAGTGATTCTGGGAAACAGTTACAAATAAATTAAAACAAAAAAAAAGCCAAGCTTCCCTTCGTGTCTTCATTTATCTTCCAATACAGCATTTTGTGGCTCTATAAATTTAGTGTCTTGCATTTCACTCCCACTACAGGACGGTTTGATCAATTTTGTTTTAATTGGTGAGTGGCTGATCCACTAGCAGCTGCTCTTGTAGGGGAATTAATATTTTTTGGGCTTCACTGCTCCTCGGGATCTTCATAGGTTCAAAATGAGCATGAAGTTTGTGAGACAATATTTACACAGAGAAAATTTGCCCTTACAACTGTCTTAAAACCACCATATTTGCTGAACTACTCAATCAGCTGGAAATTTTATTTTCCATTATTCCAGTTCATACTAGTAGCCAACTTCACTGAAGTCCTAATGTTTAGTTGAAGAGGGGACCAATTATTATTAGTAGCTCCTATTTAATGGAAATATATTTTTAGGAAGTAGTCATTACTCTCTCATTCTTTAAAATAATTCTACGCGCATGAAGCTTACCTTTAAGAATTTTTATTTTCTGCACAATACCCGCTCCCTAAATAATATCTTTGGCTCTTTAAGGAAAGAAAAATGCATTCTCAGGAAAAACAAACAGAAATAACTTTATTGCTAAAAAATTTTGAAGTCAACCTCGGTGAGATGATTCTTCTCTGACATTTGTGATCCACAGTGTATATATGTTCAGAAATTAAAGTGTCCATGAAATATTTCTTAAGGTGTATGAATGTGATAATATACTCAGGCATATAAAAATCTGAACAGCAACAAGTAAAAAATGTGCACAGAAATAGAACAAAAAAAGCTCTCACAATTTTCAAGTCCTTTGCCATCTGAGATGCTTTTACCAGTGGTTTGTATTGTTATGTGGTCATGTGTCTGCTCTGCCTAAAGGAAAAAAAAAAAAAACCCACGGGCACACAGTACAACTTAGTGCTTCAAGATTTGCTCCAGCACGAAGAACTTCACCCCACTTCCAGCACAGAACGCTTTTCTCAGGCGAAGTAGTTTCTCCTGGCACAGTTGTGTGTTTGCCCCCAGTAAGCAGTGAGCTCCCTCATCCTTGAATCTGAGGTCTGGGTTCTTGGACAGCTCCATTTACCCAATTAAACCATATGTGCACTGTGCAGTGTACAAAGACACAAGTGAGTCAGGGTGAGGTGCCATAGGCTGAAGAAAACCAGAGAATTATCTGCTTTTATATCATCTGCTTTTCTTTTATGATGCTTTTACATCATAGCTTTTAAGGCCTTTCTTTACTTTGTGTGTGTGTGTGTGTGTGTGTGTGTGTGTGTGTGTATATATATATATATATATATTATTTTAGTTTGCCTCTCCAGAAAAGCAATGAAGAACATGAAGAGTGAGGAATCATGAGCATTTGCTTTCCAAAAGGAGGGGTTCACTTTAAAAGTAGAAATTTTGAGTCATATGGCTACAATTTGCCTTTTAGATACAGTATATTAAAAAAAAAAAATCGTAAATACAGCTGAATGCTGACTTTAAAAGAAGTAAACATCTCTTTATGAGAGTTTAATTAAAAACCTTGAAATAGTTACTGGCATAACTTTTAATGATGTTCTGTGATTACATATTTATTAAGTTCACTGTTAAGATACACAATATGAAAAGATCCTGACAATAACATAGATGCAAGGATAAAAGCCTGGGAATTCAGTACATGCTGAGCCTCACTAACAGTCTTAGTTATTATTAATAAAACATGGTTGTGAATTGTATCTGAATGGTTTTACTCATAGCTCATTTGAGCTGTTTAGTTAGGGGAGAGACGGTTCTACAGGCCATTCTCCTATGGAAATGTAATTCAGTAAACAAAGCAAATTAAG
Organism: Certhia americana; assembly: GCA_018697195.1. NCBI lineage: Eukaryota > Metazoa > Chordata > Aves > Passeriformes > Certhiidae > Certhia > Certhia americana. The sequence continues at coordinate 121,935,494 of CM031858.1, read as the reverse complement.
AGAAGAGAGATTAAATAAGCCTTTCAAATTAAGTAGTCTTCTCATTCTCTCATTTAATATTCACAGAAACAGCCAAAAATAGAAATTATGTTAAGTCTGAGCAAGAAGCTGTGTATGCCAGCATGCTATAGCTGAGCCATCTACAGTATCTGTCTCTTTTTTTCCTCTTCCACACAGAAACTCTAATCAAGAGACATTACACCCCCCACCATTGTAGGAAGTAAATATAATTTCCATACTCAAGATCTTTAAGAAAAACAGTCTGTAATGCCTATGGCTATAAAGTAGGACAAAGGCACTATCTCTATCTGAGCAGTTCATGTTGTGACCATGACTGTAACAGCAGAACAAATCCCTCACCCCCTAAAACAAATAGCAAAAGTAAAGCTGGTAGCAGAATTTGATAACAATCTTTCATGTTTCTTTTATTTGCTACGAAGACAGGATGGAGGGAAGAACAGGGAACAGATAGCTTTTTTGAACCCGATAATCTAAATTTCATCATGTCAGTATGTGCTTGCTTCAGCTAATGCTTCTCACAATCCATTGGGACTGGTTAGCTAGGAGATTTTAGGTGCAAAGTGACAGTATATTGAATGTCATATCTTCGAGAGGACTTTGAATTTTTCTCAGTAATGAAAAAAGACAGGAATTCCCTTACCACCAGTGAAAATGAGTTTGGTGGTAATTTTGCTGTGCCATCACTGTTTTTCTAATTATCTTCAATCCTTCACTGCCCACCCGCCTCCCAGTTCTGACAAATTCAATGTAATCAGTTTTGCCCTGCATGTGGACATTGCCCCAGGACTTCAGCCACTCACTCCAGAAACTTGTGTTTTCTGTGGGCCACTTGTTCAGTGTTTTTACCTCTCTGTGTCAGTGGAGCCTGTCCCTTCTGCTGTTTGCCCCATGGCAAACTGCTCATGTCATATCAGTTTTCATTGGGTCCGTTCTCTGCATGCTGTCAATGCTGGTTTATGCAACTGTATTATAATTTCAAATCTACTCTCATTGTCTCCAGTGTCAGGACAGTGATTTAAATACAGTGTGTGGGAACTGAAAAGAAAAATACTGAAAGTGATGCCATATGCAGAGATTTCTGATGTCTCTTTGGAATTCATAGAAACTAAGGTAATGCTGACATGATCAGGAAAAAAATCTGGTGTCAGCTGGGTTAGGAGCTCCTCTACAAATTCCCACACTAAGATTGGGAAAAAAGATTGGCCATGCAGCTGAAGCTGATTCTCAAATTAGACGAGCAAGGAGTCTGAGGGTTGTGATTTACTAGGACAGTGCAGTAGGATGATTTCTGGACCTGATACAGATACATGTGGATTGTTGGAGGGAATAAAATATATCCTGTGTTGGAAATCTGGGGTTGCTCTCCTGCCTGAGTTTACATATGTCATCCTCCATGTCTTGTACTGATTTATCAGGCATCTCTGTGGAAGTTGGGTCACACACATTTCGGCAAGGACTAGATTTAACATTCACAAGTGCCTTCAATACTAATTTAAGAGCAATAAATGCTCTACGTGAATCATAGGCTTTAAGCCACAGGCTTTGAACTCTGCTTTCTTTGTATTTCACCAAACCGGAAGAAAATAGAGAATACAGTCAAAGAGAAGAATTTCAGATGTTGTCTTTCAGAACATTAGATATGTTAATCCACGGCAATACCTGAGTTCTTTTGAGATCATACATTAGTTTGAGAAAGAGACGTGTCTTTCTCAGCTTTACAGTCTGATTCACTTAATAACAGTTTGACAGAGACACTGTATTAGACCACAAAAGACAAATACTGACAAATACAAGAGTTTTGAGAATGGCTGCCTAGATTGACGTTTCTTCACCTACACCTAATGATCTAAATTTTAAAATTCCCCAAATTCTGAACACCCCGTGGTTAGTATTCAGTCAATTTGGGAAGGGGGGAAAGGGGAAGGGGAAAATCAGATGTTACACTGAAAACAACAGTCTATGAAAATGTTAAATCTGGCCTACAAAATGCCAAAGGTTGAAAGTGTTTAGATCTGGGTCTTGAATCAGTCATTGATTTTGGGATATCAGCTCTGATTCTGGGATTTCAGTCAGAATCAAAATCTGGATCTGATTCCGAAGGCGTACAAGTGAAATACTTGAACCAGGAGTGCTTTTAAGGAAGGGGCTGGAGGGAGAGGGAGTTACTTAAAATCAGGCTGCTGTAACTCTGGGTTAATTAAACCATTACATTCTGTACTTTGGGAACAGTGTCATTAACTTGATTTAACATAGCAATTTTACTATATTCAGGACATGTTCCACAGAATACCTCAGAAAGTATCATCATTCAAGGTAATGGTGCTTAATTACTTACCCAGTTTTAGCTGCAAAGTACTTTTATCATGTACTACCACCAAGCCTTCAAAAATGTTGTAAACTGTCTTCCATTTAATTATGACAGCTGAGTTCTAGATTTTGTTTAGGCCACTGATGAGAAAGTCACTAAAGGATGGGATCGGCTACCATGGAAACAGTGAAGACAGAAGAGCACCAGCAGCATTTCACAGGGGCTAGGACTAAAAAAGACATTCTGCAAAAAGAAGGTAATTGAAAGACATTTACATCGAAGCAGATGCCTTCCATGCATTCCTGCCATTCCAAGACAACACATTCCTGGCATTCCCTGCAACAAGCCTCCACATGCACCAATGATACACAGCAGGACAGGCATTGTCAGAAAGGTTGGAAATTAATCTTACAAGGAGGTACAGACACGTTGAAATCTAAAGCAGAAGAAGGAGTAAAGCATAGGGGAAAGAAGTTGTGAGGAACCTATATGTGTTAAATGGAAGGGGAAGAGATTGTTTATTGGGAAAAAATTCTAAGGAAATGGATAATGTTGGACCCAGAAGAAAGTGGCATTTGTTAGATGGGAATATGAAGGGGATAGAAGACTGAGAAGTCAAAATCCTCAGCACTCAAACAGCTGCTCTAGAAAGCTGCTTTCCAAGCCCACGGGGATTAAGAAAAAAACAGATGGACTTAAATTGCATGAAAATTGCGATCCAAGTTAGGCATAAAGAAAAATTCTCTAATTGTAGGAATAATATCTGAATTAGATTACCTCAGGAGAATATTTAGTGTTTACTCTGAACAAAATTACAGATTGAAAAATTGTCTGTTAATGGCCCATTTTCTGTGATTCTATGATAATTATTATGGAATGTGAAAATTAGAGGTGTGGTGGGAAGGAACTGGAGGACAAGAGAATGAGTTCTTCTTTACTTACAGAAGAAACTTAAATGAGAGTGTACTGCAGGAGTAAAGTAGGAGGATGTTTGGACAACGCAGATGAGAGGAACAAGAAAATGTGAGCCATAGAGAGTGAAGAAGAGTGTCAGGTTGATAGAAGGCACACAAGAGCAAAGGGAATAAATGGGTAAAGCCCACAAATGCAAGGTTGCAGTGCAGGAAGGAATAAAGGCAAGTAGTGAGCTGGGAAGCCTTAGGCAGTCCTGCAAGGACAGCACACTGAAGAACAGCAAAGATGGCTTAGGAGACAAAGACATAAAGCAGCACCAAGGAAGCATCAAGTGTTCAGCACCACCACCACCATCCAAGATGCCCATCTTCATCACTTTTTCAGCTGAAGAAACTCAGTGGACTTTGATACAATTTTTAAATTGTGGGAATAATTTAAGTTATCAGGAGGCCTCCTTTTAATAATTAAATGTTCAGGGAAACATCTGTGTCCAAAATCTGCAAAAAACAACAGTTTGCTGGTACAGTAGGCTGTCTTGAGTTCCATTGAAGAGTCAGTTATGCAGACATGGTAGCAGTGCATTTTATTAACTCCTTAGGTAAAATTTCTCAAAGAAGAATGCTTCATGCAATGGGAGTTTCCTGCTGTTCATTAAGATGAGATAAACCATAGAAACAAAAAATTTAACCAAGTATAATCTAATCATACTATCTCCATGTTTTAAAAGAACCCTAATGCAAATTTGCAGGTTTATGTCTCTGAACATCTCAGACCACAGGAATGTTGTTGGTATTTACAGTGATTCGCTGCTGTACCAAATGTTGCATATGCTCCATAGACTGTGGTGATGTGAGTCACACAAATTACGTAACATTTGGAAATACATTCAGTCATCTGCTTGCTACAGAAATACTGCTAACAGATTCCTCACTCTCTTTTATCTCTACAGTCTTTATCACCCTTGTTAAATGTTATTTTCATGCAACTTCCTCAAGGGGAGATGACTCAGCGAGAGAGTAAACTATAATGCTCCATTGACACCAATGGCCATATGTGCTGGTAATCAGGTGCTGCCATCCCCTCCTTCTTGACACAGCTAGCAATTGCATTGGGGTTTAATTGTGTCCAGGGTGCTGTTCCATACTACATGCTGGTGCAAATGTCACCAGGAACAGGGTGAGAACATAACCAGTGAAAGGCACAATCAGTAATGCAGCCCTCCTGCCAAGCAGATAACAGTTCTACTAAGCATCAGCATTGCCTCCTGCCCACACACCTTTTGGCCTGACTCCTGCCTGACATGCTGAAAGATGGGCTCTTCCCTAAAGGTGAGCAAATGCAGGATCATGGACAACTTTTAGCCACAGACCCCTTCTAGTAGACCAGAGACTTCACTCAGTCTCCTCTGATTTACCTGAGGCTGTGTGGGCACACCTTTTGAGGATTTAGGGCTTCATCCAATCCCCACTTCTTTCACAGAAGGTGGGGTTGGGTGGCAGGGGGTTGGAGTTGGTTGGGGTTTTTGCACACGCGCACATGCATGCACTTCTGGCTGTCTGGTGTGCCTCCTCCTCAGGCAACAAGAAACAGCAGTTCTGCTGTTTTCTGACAGTAATTGGTCATTTCTCTCCGTCAAGCAGCCTGAAGGCAGCAGAGACATTTCAGAGGCTGAGCGTGGATATGTGAACTTCATCCTTTACCATGGAGACTGAGCACTTCTGTAGTCCACTGTTGCCAGATAGATGAAAATACAGGATGCAAGGAGCATATAGACAGCTGTAAAGTCTGCCATTTATGCTTCTGGCCATTTGTACAAACTTCTTTTTAAATTATTTTAGTCATCAGGGCAGGTTCTTTGGTTGCATAAATTGCCAATTTTTAGTGATCAGCATAAAGAATGTCAATCACAGGCTTTGGCTGCCAGAAATAGTGACTGCTAAGTGTTCAGGTAGGTGAGATGTCATCTTGTGAAGAAAAAAAGCAGAAAGAAAAATATTTTCAATTCACCTTATGACTAGTAGCTAATTGGCTGACATTTCAAAACCCTGTGTTCACACATCTCACATTCTTCACACTAAATGGGAGAGACTGAAAACACTGAGGAAAATGTATTTTCAGGCATAGGGAGAAGCATCACTTGAATTTATTTTGGATGGAAATGAAAAGTGCATTTTGGTCATATTTATGAGGCAGAGAACCTCTAAGCCCATTTGTGTACAGTGGTATTGTGTACACAGGGGCCAAGCCTGCGTCTCAAAGGCCGGCGAGACAGGCTGCAACACAAACACCCTACTGAGGACACCCTCTGTGTGGGCACAAGGCTCCTTTCAGTTCACTCTTTGGACAGCATTCCAGCTGTCAGCCAGCTGTAGGTGCAAGCTTTAGGGCAGAACACTGGTGATGTAACCTATGGCTGGAAAGCTGGAGCACCCTGGGCTGAGGCAGAGGCCTCCTGACACCTCCACTTGCCCCAGCAATGCTGTGTCTGGAGCACTCCCTGTGTCCTGGAGAGGGCAGTGGTGAATGATGGTGCTGACAGGAGACCTGCACACATGCCTGGCTCCTACAGCCCCCAGAGCTTGGTGCTTGCAGCGTGCCATTAAAAGTTGGAATGTCACAGCAGGAACCAGTTGTTGCATCTAGGCACCTACGGGGTATTTTCAGTATTCCAGATATGCCTCTGTCAAGGCTCTGTTGAACTACTGTGAAAAGACTGGTGGCAGAGTAAAATAAATTGGAAGGAGAGCATAAAAAGCTGCCACTTGCAAGACAAAAACAGAAACAAGAGGCGCTTCCGTCCTTACAGTTCATGCACGTGACTCTGGAATAAGGCTGACAGCCAGAACTGCCTGATTGTGCCTATCAAGTGTCCCTGTGTTGGGAGGGAATGTCCTGAGGAGCTGGCCGGCCACTGACATTTGGAAAATGAATGAATTGTGCTTGCCAGGTGCTTGAGAACAACACTTGGCATGAAATCGCTGGCATGACATGAGTTTGCAGGCAGTGTTTTATTTCCTATTCTTCTAGACCTTCCCCTTGTATCAAGGGACTAAACAGGAACCTGTTTCAGAGGGCATCAAATATTCCAAGGCAATGGTTACAGATATATTTGAAATATATTAATTTTATTAAGATATTTAATCAGAGTAGGATTGTATATGGGATATTACCTCAAGTAATTAACAACAGTGGAGACCTGAAATGGATCTGGAATGCATGCTGTGGAGACACTGGGAAAATCTGGGAAAAGTCAAGGTAAGAAAATGTGAAAAAAACTCTGTTATTTCCAGAATTTCTGAAAAAGGTAAACGAATTTTGCAGACTTGGGCTAGCACTGTTGTTTATAGACCTGCTTTAACTAGGAACGGGGTAAGCCCTGCTCTCTGCCACCCTTAATTTTGCCCTTTTGTGTTTGTTGGCTATTTTTAATGCCACTCCAACTAACTTTATTACTTACCATAGCAGAGGTAATTGAAGTCAAGCATAGATCAGATCTGGTAGAGCAGTCTGTCACACATTGCTCCAGAAGACCCTTTGAATCCTTAGTGATCTGTGTGTCTTAAAGAAGACACTTTGTTCCTGGAAGCCACAGGTGCTGCTCATGGTACATCTACAGCAGAGAGACCATTTTAACTTACCTTTGTGGCATTACTCAAGTCACATAAGGTAGAAAGTTAACATACTAATTCAGTGGTAATGACGATTAATCTGGTTTTTAAAAAACTGTAGAAAATTCAATGGCAATGAACAAAGTTACTGGAAAGGAGCTCTTATAAGCTGATTTGCTTTCTTACAAGAAAAATTACTTGGTCTTGAAAGCATCTTGACTGGTGGCTTTAGATGAATGATGCAAGTAGAAACGCCAGGCCAGAAACATGAGCTACCTATTTCCTCCTGACATGCTAAGGTCTGCCTCTCTTACCTGTTTTTCCATATCCTTCAGAGATTCACACAATTTGGCCCTTTGGTCCCTAAAACAAAAGGAACTCAGCAATCCAAATTGTAATATTTTATTAATGAATATGTAAGAGTTTACACTGATTTTCCTTTTTAATACTAAGAAGCAAATTTTTGCCAGGAAATAGGTGTGAAATATGCTGCACTGTCACAGCTCCAGAGAGAGGCAGCAGAAGGGTTCAATAGTGAACATTCACGCCATTCAGCCCAGGAGACTTCAAAGGTCTAAATTGTCGTCCTGCTTTCATATTAATGATTTAAAATTTGCAAATGGTAGTCTTAACTTTAGCCTTTCCTTCTTGTCCCTCTGGCTCACCAGTAAATCTGATATTTGCTGAAATATCTCTTTCTTTGCTGTTTGTTTAAGGACAGAGAGATGCTACACGTTGTTTCTCTTTGGCTTCACATACATGATTCTTGTCAGGATTCTATGTCTTCAGAATGAATACTCCACACTGGTAAAGTTCAGACCAACACATTAGGTGATTTACCTTCTCCTGCTGACAAATTTACTGTTTTCACTGGAAAAAATAGGAAATTTAGGAAGCTTTTGTACCATGTAAACAAAATCATAATATCACAAACACATAAATAATTACTTGGAATCTAATAAAAAGATAGGTGATCATTTATTACATTAATTTAATTGCATTAAGGATGTAATTAACATCTGCTTAATTATAGAGTTACTGTAACAACTGAATAACTAAACATTCATCCAAATGCAGGAATGCTTCTTTTCAGGAGGAAGGGACATTTGCAGGACAAAATTCAGCTTCTATTCAGTCACGATGAAACAATAAAATAAAATAAATCTTTTTTTTTTTTTTTAGCCACCTTTATAAAATTAATCCTTAATAGATCTGCTTCTAAGCATTCAGCAAAATTCAAGTAAAACTTTGCAGGACCCAAGACTCTGGGAATATCACAGAATTTTTAGGGTTGGAAGGGATTTCTAGAGGTCATCTAGTGTGACTCCCTTGCCAAGATGGGGTTACCTCAAACAGGTGACACAGAAATGTGTGCAGGTGGGTTTTGAATGTCTCCAGACAGGGAGATTCCACAGCCTCCCTGAGCAGCCTGCACCAGTGCTCTGCCACTCTCAATGTAAAGAAGTTCTCCCTCATGTTGAGGTGGATTTTTTTGTGTTTTAGTTTATGGCCATTGCTCCTCATCCTGTCGCTGGGCAGCACTGAAAAGACCCTGACACCATCCTCTCCTCACCCACCTTTGAGATGTTTATATGTATGGATGAGATCCCCTCTGTCTTCTCTACTCCAGACTAAGCAGGCCCAGCTCCTACAGTCTCTCCTCATAAAAGAGATGCTTCAGCCTCCTTTTGGCCTCTGCTGGACCCCCTCCTGTGTCTCCTTGTCTTTCTTGTAGTGAGGAGCCCTTACACTGTGGTAAATTTGGGATGTTCGTCCTCGACATAGAAACTGAAGCCTTTCTGCTAACAAATTTGAGACAGCGTTTGCAAAGGGACCTGTACTTCACTGAAAGGAGAGAGATGTGAGCTTTGACGTGACCTGTGGCAGACCTGCAGTAATTTGGAGTCAAGGTGCAATACTACCCTGGAGTTGGCGCAGCATATCCCACCCTCAGGAGCACTCTCTGCTTGCAGCTTCCATCCCTGGCACTTTGAATCACTTTGTGAGCCCTGCCACCTGCCCCGAAGCTGAGCCAAGAGGCTGCTGCTTCCAGCACTCAGAGCACAGTAGCAGAACAAGCCCATCCAAGCAATGGGACCAAAGGGTTCCATAAGCTCCATGGAGGGAAGGGGGCACAAGGGGAGCTTTGGCCAGCAATGTCAGAGGCCAGCTAAGATCAGCAGCTGTGACAGGAACCAAAACTGCATGAAATCCCTGCCCAGAAGGCCTCACACCACAACTACTCTGCTTCCATCCTACAAGGGGCTGTCCCTGTCATCCATGGCAGTTGAAGGGCAGACCCCATCACACACACAGCTGTGCTTCAGCCTTTAAATGGAGACTTCATACTGAAACTCCCTACAGCTGAGACAAGCTAAACCTATCAAAACCAAACTTCAGACCTTTCACTTCTGTCACTCGTAGGACGCCCTGACCAGAGCTCCTTGCCCAGATGGCCAGAGGGCACTGAGTCTGCTCCGTGGTTACATTCACAGATAGATGTACACTTCCATGGTCATGTTGCTGAGACTTTCGAGTTTATCTCATCTAGCCAGTGCTCATCTATTTTCCATAGTGTTTTGAAACTGCCTGGCATCAGAATTCCTGCTATTTATAGTTTTATGTGCAACTTAATATTTACTTCAACCCCCAATAGGGGTGCTTATTGTAAATATCAGGAGATTATGTACTATGGCAAATTAATTAGTTATGTAATTATTCTCTTTTTAGGGAGGAGAGACTGTTAATACTTCTTGGATTACACGAGCATTATGAACCCTTTGAAGTTCTTCAGCATTTTTGAATCTTTAGTTCGGGACATGCAACTTTAAAGCAACAGTGCCAATAATATCCCAAAGCTCAGGCATAAAGAGAATTATTTTTTTTAACTCAGGTATTAACAGTACTTTGTTTCAAGTGAACATTTCAGTTGTGCTTGAAATTACAATGAAATTCCAGTTAAAGCATACTAGATGGGAACATTTAATGAATTTATTGATGAATGTTATTGTGGTGACTATCTGCTATGTTAATAATGATAAGACTGAAATAAAGTATCACCAGCTGTTGCCAACCAGCTAAACAACAGTATTTTTTTACCCTTGTGCCCTAAAATAAATTTCAAAAAGAGAAGAATGAATACTGAAACAAAGAAATCTACATTGTTTTATACTTTATCTCCCTTTGATGTTTTTGGAGTATAGTTACTTTTGTTTATTTGAACAGCACAAATACATATACAAATTAATGACTATTAGAAAATGCATAATTTATACAATGATGCAGTTCCCTCAAAATATGACAGGCTATATTCTCACAGCTAGCACCATAATTAAAAAAATATTAAAAGCTAGCAACAAAACCTGGGTGCTTGCTGAGTTGGCACACACACAATGGATTTTCAGGTACAGAGTGCTGAAGGGGTTTTATATTTGACAACGGAGAGACCTCACTGACAATTTTGTCACTATTGGAGCCCCTGCAAAGCAGCTGTATGTGCAGAGCAGTAGTAGAGGCAAGTTCTCTAGGATGGGACAGGATGGCACTGACTCAGTGCTCTTATTTTGTGTAGTGTATACTTTATTTGTAAAGCTCACAAGAAAATAATGTGTGTTTCTTTGTTGTCATCACTCAGCATCTATTTGGAGATGCAGTGTCATTTTACTTTAGCCTTTTCCAGTTGAGAAACAAAGGATTTGTGTTTTTTGTTCCCAGACTGCCAGTCCGCCCTGCTTGTAGAAACGCCTCAAGATCAAGAAGGATGGGAAGCAGCCAGGAAACGGCCCAGAACTGCAAAGCCAGGCTGAGCTGGAGAAAACACATCTGAAGGAACTGTGCCCAGTGGGGATGGCTGGGGCAAGCCCAAGGGCCAGCCCAGAGGAGCACGCAAGCAGGAAATCAGGGAAACAGATGGAGCCGTGTGACAGGGAAAGGGCAGGGGGTAAATGTTGTGAGCTCAGCAGACAGGCACCATTGTTCCCAAACCCAAAAAGTTCTTCTGCCGGAAAGATTACAGATTGAAATTAGCATCTGAGCTCTTTGGTGTCCTGAAATCACTGCACTCAGGGGTCCCATTGAGGGATCTGGAAGCACAGCTTCCCTTCTTTAGGAATAACGGAATCAGGAGGGTATTTGTGCCGTTAGATTCATCTGTCTGAAAAAAATACCCTTAGCACACACCAAACACCCTACAGGAGTTCCTGGCTGGGGCCAGACGTGTATCCCTGGTGGATCCCCTGCCTGCAGCTTCCCAGGTTCCCCCTGAGGGTGCTGTACAGCCGACATCCAGCTCAGAAACAGACTCTGCTCCTGTTTGAGGACTTGTTTGGTTTGAATTCAGCTCTTCTGCAGACATACAAGGAAGATGAAGATTATCTTCTTGCTGAGGCCCTACGGGATGACACAATTTCCATAGCAGAGCTGTAAATTCACTGTTTGTTGGTTCTGCTTATTCAGCCTCATCACTGCACAGAGTTACATCAGCATCAAGACAGCTATAGCGGGAAGGAGAAAAAGAATTGGCACTGTCTGGTTGCATTCTGGTTGCATTCTGCATATTCAGCAAAATAGCTGTCCAGTACTGGGAATAATTAGTGTATTTAAATCACTATTTCAATTATCATTACTTCATTGATACTCTTTGTTAACTTCAAGGCATCCTGAGGGTCAGGCACAGTGTAGCACTGTTCAGGGAAATGAACAAACCACAGGCAGCTCTGTTAAGCCAATTTTTCATCTCAAGGCTATTAAAGACTTCAGAGAAGTGGCATCCCCATTACTGAGATGAGAAATTGGATCATCAGCTGATCTGGTTGATGTGATTGGACATGGTCTCTTCTTCTCATAGCACGTCTTCTTTTAGCTATAAAAAGCGAATCCTTAGAGATTTTCAAATTAACAATAAAAGCTTTAGAGTCTATAACAGCACTTTGGGCTGTTTATCATGCAAAAAAAACAAAACAAAAAAAGGGCCAAGTTTATAATTCTAAGACCAAATTATATGTTCTACATTCTAGATTTTTAAATATACCTGCATAGGTTTGAGTAGTCCTGCCAACAACTCTGCAAGTGTTAAAGTACAGGCTCTTTTCTGGTGTCTCTGAGTTATATGGTTCTGACACAATTTAAAATGAGATATGCAAAAACCATGTCACATATGTATTCAGCAGGAAGGAAGCACATAGCTCATGCTGCTAGCAGAAGAGAGAAAGGATATCAGCCCATTTTAAATATAATATTTAGCAAATTGTTTGCCATGAAACAAAAATTGCAGAGAACCACTTTCCAACAGCTACATAAATTTTCAGTCCCTTCAAGACTTATAAAATCATTCCTCTTGATTGTATGGACAGTAATTGACATCCTAAGACCAGAGGAATGTAAAAACCCTTGTAATTTTGACCATTTCATCAAGCACATATTTACATTTAAGTTACCATCTATTTGATGTCCTCCTAAATGAGTGTCAACTAATCAATCTGAACATAATTTAGAAAGTTCTTCAGTATCATCTCAAAAACTACAATCTCTCTACACGTTTAATTATTTTAGAAGCCATGTGTATTGGCCTGAAGTAAATAAAACTGCTATATGAATAAAATAGGAAAAAAAAAAAATTCTAGCCATAGAAATAAGTGGGTCCTAGGTGAATCTCCCTGATTATATGGTTCACCCATGGCAGATGGCATTGTCACAAAGAATTATGAGTTTTGTAGTTTGAACTGTCCTGCAAATCACTCTAGGATGGAACATAATTAGACTTCCAGCCAGCACAGGTGCCTTTACCCTCAGCTCCCACTTGCAAACATAGAGATTAGTGCTGGGAACCCAGGACAGGTTCAGCTGAAAGCTACTATCTCTAAGATCATCAAAGTGGTGCCATCAGGGTTCCTCACAGAAAACCAGTTTTCACAGGATCTCTTGGAGGAAGCTCAGGATGTTGGTGCCCATTTCTCACATCTCCAGCCACACTGCACCAGCAGCACCTATGCCGCTTCCAGGGCGTCTGATCAGCCTGGTTCCAAACCTCCCCAGGGACACAAACTCCCCTACTTCATTTGGCAGGCTGTACAGAAAGCCAAAAGGAAAGAAAAAAAAAATGTTTGCAATGTCTAAACTCATTAATGTTCACATATTTCAGATGAGATTCCTTTAAATTCATTGGAATGAGCACCCAAGCAGAGTAAGTTTCAGAAAACTCATGACCAGTCCAAGATAAAAGATTGTTTAAATACATGCTCTCAAGCAGGCCTGTGCTAAAGATGGCGTAAAAAGCTCTGTCTTATGATGATGCTTTCCAGCAGGTCCAGTGAGCAGGAGGATCTTGTTGAAAGGTCACTTGTCCTACCTTTTCTGTACCTTGTCTTGCAAACCATTGATCAAGATTTATTCTGGGCTGGTGATTTGAGAATTTTACTTTTCTCTAAGGTGAACATTTTCTTTCTATATTCCTCCTATATAATGCAAAAAATCAATCTACTTAATAAAATATTTCAGATCTGCATGTCTTACTTTGAACAAAAGTAATGCTTAAGAAGAAAGGGGAACAGATGCTGCAGATAAAAAGTTTCAATCACTGTGAGCTGAAGTCTGGCAGTTGTCATCAATATAGATCTCATGACGCTGCTCCCTAAAATGGAGAATACACGTTAGCCAAAATTCTGTACGTAACAGCAGTGTTATTCTTGCAGCAGTTTTGACTTAATGTGATATTTGGTACTTTCTGATAAAGATTGTTACGTAGGATGTTGTGAGCTTTCAATATGTTGATGCATTATTTTCTGGAAGTGGGTGTATTTCAGTGGTAAGTGTAAGAGATAGACAAACAGAGGCAGAAATCTGAATAAATCCATCTCATAACTGGGCACTGCTGCATGCCCAGTGGGGAGTCTTTTTGAACCCCTGAATCACAGACATGCTCTTCCCACAAAATGTGGCACGCTGTTTAAATGTGTTTAAATGCTGTTGAAATGTGGCGTTGTTTAACCCCAACCAGCAACTAAGCCTCACACTGTCACTTGTTCACACCCCCACCAGTGGGATCAGGGAGAGGATCAGTAGAGTAAAAGTAGAAAACATCTTGTGGGTTGAGATGAAGACAGTTTAATAGGTAAAGCAAAAGCCTCACACACAAGCAAAGAAAAACAAGGAATTAATTTACGTCTTCCCACAGGCAGGCAGGTGTTCAACCACCTCCGGAAAGGAGAGCTCCACCACATACAATGACTTGGGAAGACAAATGCTATCACTCCCAATATGTCTCTTCCCTTCCTTCTTCCCCCATCTCTATATGCTGAGCATGATGCCATATGGTCTGGAATATCCCTTTGGCCCCTTAGGGTCAGCTGTTCTGGCTGTGCCCTCTCCCAGCTCCTTGTGCACCCCCAGTCTCCTTGCTGGTGGGATAGGGTGAGGAGTAGAAAAACCCTTGGCTCTGTGTAAACCCTGCTCAGCAATAACAAAAACATCCTTGTGTTATCGACACTGTTTTCAGCACAAGTCTAAAACAGCCCCATACCAGCTACTGTGAAGAAAATTAACTCTACCTCAGCCAAAACCAGCTGAATCTCTTTGTAACTGTCCTGGAATAAAATGCAGTCCTTGTTCGCCAACACGCTTGGGGACACAAGCACTTAATCACCAAGCATCCTCAAGGAATCAAAATCCTGGTATTGCCAGGCTTTGAAAGTGGTGTTGCTGAGCCAAATTAACAATGTGAGTTGGGCAGCACATAAACATGCTCTTGCTTTAGGGTGCTGTGATCAGAGCTGCAGTCACTTCAGTGCCCAAGGACATTGGCTCCTGTGGGGGCTTGCAGGATCATATAATGGGATTTTCGTAGCTCTTGTGAAATAACCTGAAGGTAGTGCCCACCAAACAAAAAAAAGAATAGAGAATCAATGTTTTTTTGGGAAAGTAAATCAATGTCAGATTGATTTCCCAGTGCACACTGCCAGCTTCCTACAGAAGTCTACGTTCCTGCCTCTCTGGAAGCTTACAGGAACAATTCAACAGGAATGGGAGCTTTTCCTCAAACTAATCCAATAAGGCACAATCTCCCAGAGATAGCACAGTGTGCTTATCTTTGAATTCCAAAAACTAAAGAGAAGATATCAGCTTTATTTTAGGCTTGGGGGAAAGTATGAGGAATTAAGGTGAAAAGCAGTACCTAATTTCTCAAGGTCTGGTCAGCTGCCTGCAACACCACACCCCAAGCAACTGAGGCCATGTGAGGTGTCAGTTGTCCTTCCACAGACACAAGGGAGGAGAGGATTCTCCATCAGACATCGTATTCTAAGAATTCAAAGAATTTACATTTTTCTAGCTGCAGGGAAACATTCTCTGGATGCACACTTGCACTTAAATGCACCTAATCTTTCTAAAAATGTCCATCCACAGTGAAATATAAACTATGACTTTCTCCTGTCTGCAGAGGTTGAAGGAAACATAGCATTTGGAATCACAGAATCACAGAATCAAAAAATATGCTGGGTTGGAAGGGACTCCTCAGGATCATTGAGTCCAACCCCTGGTCCCGCACAGAACACCTCAAGAGTCACACCATGTGCCTGACAATATTGTACAAAAATTTATTGAACTCTGTCAGGCTTGGTGTTTGACCACTTCCCTGAGGAGCCTGTTCCAGTGCCCAACCCACCCCCAGGTGAAGAACCTTTTCCTGATGTCTAATCCCATCATCCCCCAGCTCAGTGTCATGCCCTTTCCTCAAGCCCTGTCACTGGTAACAACAGTGAAGAGATTAGTACTTGAGGATACAAATCCTCATCTTTAATTACTATTGTAGGCACATTTTTCTGGAGTTGAATATGAACTTTTAGGAGAACTTCTTAGGCTTGTTGTTGGGAGCTACCTGTGCCTTGCTGGAGATAGTTGGAGAAGTCTAGCTGTCAAACCCCACGTCAGCCTCTCAGGCTTTGGATTCCTGCTTTCTTTCTACACTGCCTGTATGTCAAGCATCCAGCTGTCACATCTCATTTTCTTATTGCCAGTCTTGGGGTATTTCATATTCACAGCTATTTCATTCATATCTGCTAGGACCAGACAGTGAGATATTACTCTGGAAGCCTCTCAATTGCATTTTATTTAAAAAGAAAAAAAAAAAAAAAAATTGCTCTCCTTTGGTTACAAAGAAAAGACAGAGAGTATGGTATTTTTAAGCTCAAAATCCAGAAAGAAAAAGAAAACCAGGACTGTAGTCTATTTCAAAATATCATCATTTAAATGTTCTGATTCATGCATTTCAAATGTCTAGGGCTCGCAACTCTGTAATGTACATACAGACTTTTAGCTCACAAGCTGTACATCTAAAAGGAAGCCAGTTCAATCAGCTTAAGGAACACTTAATATGTTTCATTAAAAATATGGAAACAGTGTCTCAGTTCATATTTTGCTGTCAGACCAACTCTGACATAAACAACAAGAAGGATATCCTGAGTTCAGCTTTTGCTTCTTTATGCATTAAGCTAATTCTCATAAATTCTTACCAATAATTAAAATGCCAAATACGGTATCTATTTCCTTATCCCACTGGTTTATTGATTTTGAGCCTGAAGTAGAACTCCAGGCTGGCTGGCTGGCTGGGTGTCAGTAAGACCAGCAAAAACCAAAATGATTTTACTACTGGGCTCAAGTGTTTAAATTCTCCCCTTCCTTTTTTTTTTTTTTTTTTTTCCCTTATAAAGGGGGAAGAAAAAAAGGCTGCAATCTTTCTTGAGAAAGATTATGATCCAGTTCAGACACTCAAAGCCCCTACCTCTTCATCCCAAAAAGAGACATTTTTTCCTGTAACACGATTTCCCCAAGCATTGGAATAAGTTTGTATTTAATCTGGAGATTTCAGAGTCAATATGCTTACAAAATCAGATTTCTAATAACATTTCAAAGGACTTTATTTCTCTTTACTCTCTTCAGAGCTCATGCGTTTCTGAATGTACAAATGTCCTGCATTTTATTTGCATCCCCAGCACCAGAAAACAAGAGTTCTGCAGTTTAGCAATAACAGTAACAAAAACAAGCCTGTTTCTCGATAGTGCTTCCAAGACCCTTGATAATTTGTGTATCTTTTGCATCACCACTGAGTCCTGAGCTGACACTCTGCAAGATCACAGCAGCTTCCTGAAAATCTCTTTCTAGTAGAGTATGCGGGTTTGATGCATGGATATAATTGAACTTCCTTTTCCCCATGTGCATGTTTTGCCATTGTCAGCACTTAAAATCATCTGCCTTTCTTGACATGTTACTGTGAGGGCTGGAGATTTCACAGTGGCTCTTCACAATCAACTCTTTTAAAATATTCTGGATAGTTCTGTATCTTTTGCAAAAATTTTCACTGTTATTATCTCCATTTGCTTGTAAATATAAGAGTGTACTAAGATCCTAGTGATGTTCCACTGGTTAGAAGCCTTCACTGTTAAAACTGGTTGTGTACATAATCTCTGCATCCCAATTCTCACAAATTCCTTAAAAATAAACTGCTAAAGTTGTGGTGCTCTCTTCGGTCTGCCTGTCAATTTCCCAAATCCATGATAACTGGTATGTTTGGTTTCCATGGCAAAGTTTTGGTAGGGGAGGGAGCCACAAGGACGACTTCTGTGAAAAGCTGCCAGAAGCTTTCCGATATCTGATAAAACCAAGGCCAGCTGGCTCCAGGATAAATCTGCTGCCAGCCAAGCTTGAGCCCACCAGCAACTGTGTTAGCACCACAGGGGTACAGATTGAAGGTGAGGAAAAAGCTATTGCACAGAAAGCAGCTGCAGCAAGAGAAGAGAGGAGCGAGAGCATGTGAGAGAGACAGCTCTGCAGACACCAAGGTCAGTGCAGGAGGGGCAGGAGGTGGCCCAGGCAGCAGAGCTGAGATTCCCCTGCAGCCCCTGGAGCAGACTTTGGTGAAGCAGCTCTGCCCCTGCAGCCCATGGAGGACCACAGTGGAGCAGAGATCCTCCTGCAGCTCATGAAAAATTCCACACTGGAACAGATGGATGCCTGAGAGGAGGCTGTGACCCTGTAGGAAGCCTACTCTGGAGCAGGCTCCTGGCAGGACCTGTGGCTCCATGAAGAGAGCAGTCACTCTGAAATAGTTTTGCTAGCAGGACTTGTCACCATGTGGGAAGGACTCATGGTGCAGAAATAGGTGGAGGACTGCCTCCTTTGGGAGATACCACACATTGTAGCAGAGGGAGAGTATGAGGAGTCCTCCTTAAAGAAAGGCAGAGACAAGAGGCAGACACAATGAATTGTGACTGTAGCCTCCATTCCCCATCCCCCTGCAACACTGGGGGAGAGACTGGAGAGGTTTTGTAAGAAAAGTTAAGCCTGTGAAGAAGGGGTCAAGGTACTTTAAGATTTGGGTTTATTTCTCAGTTTGCTATTCTGATTTCATTGGTAATAAATTAATTTCCACATATTGAATGTTTTGCCTATTTCAGTGGTTGGTGAGTGATCTCTCCCTGTCCTGATCTTGACATTTTCATTTTCTCTCCCCTGCTACAGCTGAGGGCTGTGGTGGGCACATGCTGTCCAGCCATGATCAACCCACTAAAACTGGTGGCACTTAAACTGAGGAGAGCATAAGGAAAGAAAAAAAGATGGGGGTGTTGCTCAAAATTTCAAGATTTTTTTCTGTTCACAAAAAAGTACTTTTCTAATCTGTCTCACTTATGTGCATGAGTTAGCAAATGCTTCTGTTAAGATATTATCACCAGTATACAGAGTTTGCAAAGAGATGTGAGACAGCTCTCCCTGTATTTATGGCAAGATTTAAAGAGAAAAATGTTGGAATTTCCTTTACCACAGGGCTCATAACATTACCAAACCCAAGATCTCACTGAGCATATGTGGGTTTTTTTAACTTGCTGTCCACAGAAAGCTCAAAGACTGTTGCCAAGGGGTCTGAAAGGTATATTTTCAGTAATGTTTACTCTATGGAGCCTGAAGTCAACACTGGGAAATTTCAAGGGGATACAAACCTAAATACTATAGACCTATGTGTGGGCCCTTGCACAGGATAAGTCAGAAGACTGGTAGGATAGAGGCCTAG
This sequence comes from Certhia americana, assembly GCA_018697195.1. Classification (NCBI taxonomy): domain Eukaryota; kingdom Metazoa; phylum Chordata; class Aves; order Passeriformes; family Certhiidae; genus Certhia; species Certhia americana. The sequence continues at coordinate 121,916,587 of CM031858.1, read as the reverse complement.
GGTTTCTATTCACTCTTAGAAATAATTAGAGGTAGCAGATAGGTTTAATGTAGATAAGGAGAAACCTGTGGACTTCATTTTGTTGAAGACTCAGCTCTGGTGTTGCACTGCTCGAGCTGTCAGAAGCAGCACTAGAGACAAGTAAACCTACATGAGGGATAGAGCTCTGCAGCAACTGGAAGAAGCTCAGAAGGTCAGCAGAAGGGTTGAGAGGAGATATCACTCTTCCAATCTCCCTCTCACTGCTTTCCCAGTCCTTCATTTCCTGGGTTTTTCTGAAGTCTGGCAGCCTTGTTTTTCAAGGCAGCACATAGGAACCCAGCACACAGAACTCAGGAGGCATCACCCTTGGAATAACCCATTGCTGAGCTTCAGCTGCTTCCTGATGCCTCTGCTGGGAACTTACCTGGTCTATTCACCAGCGTCCTGCCTGTCAGCCACAGAGATAACCAAGCAAAGAAGAAACAACACAACAACACTCAAAGGAAGAAGGCAGAGATGGAGAAGAGGACCAAGAAATTCTATTTTTTTTTTTGTCTGAGGTAAGACAGCTGTTCTTTGCCAACTGTTCTTTATAACCCATGAAAAATATAAAGTGACATGTAAGATGCAAAGGATTTCTAAAGTTACATTATGAAAAAGTACACTTCATTTATGCTGTGTCAGTTGGAATTGGAGTCTAGTCCTTCTCTTGAGCTGTGAAAGCAAGAAAACCCAACCCCTAATTACTACATGCTGCTTCTGCCGCAAGAAACACCATGTGTTTTTTTAAAAAATAATTGATGGTTTTGTCATTCATGTAACTTAAGACTTCATCCAGTTGATGAATCAATTGTTTAAATAAGCTGTCTCCAGACTTCCCAAGTTTGTCAGTTGAGCAAAAACATGCTTGGCTCCTCCCCTGTTCACAGCAGGGGCTTACATATATTTTTGTTTCAGTATGAGGATATTTCTGATGCCTGGAGATATATGTTGTAGGAAGAAGGCAATGCTTTGCAGTTCACTTGCTCCAGTGGAATTTGATTCCATCATATGAATCAGAGAACTGGAAATCATTGATGAACTGAGTGTATTAAATTAAGATTTTAATAAGCACATTTCTGTGTGAAAAAAATAGGCTGATGCTCTCTAGTTAGGTTAAGAATATAAGATAAAATCTGTTTCTGAGAATTTAATGCTATAGATTCGAAATAAACCCCTAGATTTTAAAAAAAAAAAAAAAAAAAAAACTCTTTTGAAGAGAAGAAAAATTGACCTTTCAGACAGTTCTGAATGTTACCACTATTTTGGAAAGCAAACACTGCAATTTAACAGTTTTCAGAAGGTTTGGCTCATGGCCCACTAATCACAACAACCTAGCCATGAGCCTGACCTGTGTGACATGGGACGGGCACAGAGCAGGCAGGAAAGCTGTGACCAGGGACTGCAAGGCCAGAGCAGGTCACAAGCACCACTGTGTTCAAGAATCCTTCCCCTCCCCTGCAGCCCTGGCAGGACAAGGGCCCAGCATCTGTGTCCACCAGGCTGCTGGCTTGACCTCCTCAACTGAGCTGGGTGTCCAGTGGGCCCCAAAATTTGATGCCCCTGGTTCACATGGGCTGACACCAAACTGAGTAGGTGCCCAGAGAACACCATGGGCATCAAAACCCTTCTCTCCTTCACCCCATTCTCTCAGCAGAGAATCAAACAGCCATTTGTCTTTATGGCAAGATATTTCAACAAGAAACGCTAATTGATGAGGACAAGAAGGAGGAGCTCAGCTGGTGTATACGTGCCTATTAATACCAGCCCAGGATCTGGCTTGGAGCATTTTGTCCTACTATTTTCTATCAGTCAGGAAAGAGGAGCTTTTTGCACTCATCACTTCCCAGCATGATGAGAAGTAATATTTAAATCAGTGCTGGTGTGCTGCTGGGCCCTGGAGATGCCAAGAGCAGAAGGAACACTCCTCAGGGCAGTACAGCTTGGATAAAGTCCTGCTCATCTTACTGCCAGAATGGCAGAGATTCTTAACTATATTTTGGAATTGCTGTTTGCAAACGATTGGAGTGAGATCCTAAACAATTTCATAAGGGTACAAGGTACAACAGAAGCCAGTGCCTTATATAGAATAACCAAAGCACTGCCCATTTTCTCTCCTCCTTCTGCATGCATGGATCACACTCCATGCAAATTAGAAATAAAGGGAGAACAAAGAATACATTCAATATCAAGTTCTGTGCATCAAAGTAACTCTATTTTAAGTTTTTTCCAAATATCAGAAGATGCCCATATGGCACAAAAACAACCTAAAAATGGTACAGAAAAATGAGAATCATATTCACTGCAGCAAAATAATGGTAGCAGTTAAGAAACTAACAGATGTCTATGGCTCAGAATTTTGAAATCTGTTGCTCTGTCACAGTGACGTTTACAATATGGTAACAATAATTCTATAATTTGATCAACTTGAATTACTTTTATTTTTAGCATTTGAATTACCAAATCTTACCAAAACAATTTTGATACATGCCTGCTATATATTTTTAACAAATAAATGTTTTTAACAAATTCCAAATTACTTATCTTTTAAAAAAGCACAAAAACCCCAGTATATGTGATTCAAAAACACACAGTGAAACTTTTCTGGAAAGAAAATATAGGAAGCCAGTGATTCATCACAGAGATGATGAGCCTGCCATAACAGCAGTACCATGGCAGTATTGCCAGTTCTTCTCTGTATCTGAAGGTATCTGAATTTGGGCTCCCTCTCTTTTTTTTTCTCCTAAGACACAAACTTCTCCACTGATAATTTCAGATACACATTTCTGAATAGCACTGCTTGTGTCTGCAGCCATTTACCAGAGAAAGATTTTAAATACCCTTCTATAAAATAGGTATTGCTATCCTTGTGTTTTAAACAATGAACTAACCAGCTATATACCTTTCTCTAGCCAAAACTCTTTAACCTACAACCTTTTTTTTTTTTTTTTTTAAATTATTTATAAAGTTCCACTTTCAATGTGGACACTAAGAGAGCAAGTAATTTTAAAACAAAGCCAAGCTAGACTAGACCTATTCAGTAACTGTAATTGATGAATGATTTTTCTAAGATGTCAAAAGAAGTCATCTTTATACATAAACAAATAATTCTAACCTAGGCTATTCCATCTGTACATTTGTCTCCTAGACTAGACATCCTCTAATAACATATTATTATTCCATTTTTCTGTCACTTCAGGCTTTCCAAATCATCAACTCAGCTCCTTTTGCAGAGATTAAGGCCTTTGGAGCTTGGGGTTGCTCACTTCATGCAAAACAACAGAGACTTCTAAACAGCAAAGGCAGCCAAAACATGACAAAGGATGTAAATCATCATTACACACTGAACTTACGTTTTGCTATATCCATGCATATCTGTTTCCAAAAGCACTGAGTACCTCCTTCTTTCTCTAATTTTACCAACACTTGTGAAAAAAACTATTTTTAAAACTAGGCTATTTTTTGAAGGAATTGTAGATATGAAGAGATGCTGGTTTGATTTATCGGAGAGCTGATACTGGTTTTGCATAACATTTTCCAAACAGCAACCGTTTTGGCTGCAGATTTAATTTATATTGGCTTCTTATTTGCATTCAAATAAATGCATTTAGATTACTAAATTCAAAAACTCCTCAATTTAAGTGCCATTTCAGCATGGCCTGAACTCCCAGACCCCTTAATTCACAGGTGTATACTTGAGCAGAAGTAGTGGTAAATGCAAAAGCAGCAGTAACCCAAGTTCCCTAGCAGAACAGCAGCACAAGGACAGGGGATTTCATATCTCACTCTTCTCCAATGCTCTTTTCCACAGGCTGCTCCCAATTGCTGTCAAGCCCCAGGCAGTGTCAAACACCCTACCTACAGCCAGGATGTTGAATTTTCCATCTAGCCACTAAATCTGACCTGACAATAACCTGACAATAACCACTTACCTTTCCCCATCTAACTGCTTTCTGCAAAGTGGGAAAGTGTTTGAACTCCAATTCTCATTTTTGCACAAGGACTTAATGTCCGTCATGCTAAGACTTTAATTTGTGGTGGGTTTCCTATACAGGCTTCACAAAAATTTTCTCTAGGTACCTGCATAATTATTACCAATCTGTTATAGAAACACAACAGAGACCTTTCAGTACCCTATAGTTTTCCCACTCTGATGAAAAAACCCAGGCTGTGTACATGTTTTTTTTTAATTGTTCTTACTCATAATTATTCCTGCAAAGCTTTATTAAAAGGAGGATAAAACATTGTCTGCCACTTCCTCCTCTTCTTCCTTAAGCTCACACATCGTTTTTTCCTCTAAGTTATGCTGGCAGGCTCATGAAAGGTCAGCTTTGCACTGCCATCAAAGCATCCTGATGCAGAAGGGAACCTGAGGTCACTCCCGCCTTCAAGAAGCGCCACCAGCTTCCTGACCACTCACAGCAGGGATGGCATCACCCACAGTGACATATTATTGTTATTATCATCCTCTTACCACCATCATTTGCAGATTAAACTGTGAGCCTGGCCAGGGCTCTCAGCGTGTAAAAGCTGGTTACTTTATCGCTCGTGCTCAAGTCCGGCTGATCCTGCTTCCCTGCACCTCCACACCACCACCAGTTGTCTGGGTTGTCCTGGTGCTGTCCCTAGGACAGCATAATCACATCTGACATCTGACAGCCAGAGAAGAAGGAGTGGGCAGGGGAGAAAGCAGAGGGAAACTCTGTCTTCTCTTCCCAGCTGGCAATCTCAGACATTCAAAACAAAGCAGGACAAAGAGCCGGAAAGCTGAGGGCAGCATCTGATGAAGAGGTTGTCAGTTCAGAAGAAGGTAATACAATTGGTTATGGTACTAGGTTCTTTTTGAAAAACAGTGTAAAGAGAGAGAAAAAATGTGTCAGTAGGGATATAAAGGGCCAGTCAGAGGAAAAGCTAGGGAAATATGGCAGCGGGTGATAAATAAACAACCCCCTTAAAAAATACAACACATGAATCAAGAGGGAAGTTTCCCCTATTTCAGCCCCTTCTAGCAAGCAGTGTCACTTAAAGCTCCCTGTATGACCAAATACAAATCTCTTCTGTCTCCACATTTGTTATTTAACTGCCTTAATTTCAAAACAAAAATAGGAAAAAAATAGAAAACATTATTTCCAACCCTGACTTATGTCTTTGAAACATGCAGGAGCTCCATCACAGAATTTTTCCACATTCATTAGTGCCAGCACACATTTTCTCTTCCAGAGAGGGAATACTAAGAGCTCCTCCTGACCCAGGCTGCTTTCCACAGGCTCCTGTGAAACAACAGGAGGCGAAGGGCCCCCAGGCGCTGCCATCCCCTTGCAAGGACTATCAGTTTGCATTAGTCACAACAAACCTCCTCCCATCACCCAGCTTTCTCAGGGCCCTTTGCTTGGGAACAGTTGCTGGGCTGAGGCTGCTCTGCTGTTATCTTTTTAGCTTGCCAACAAAGGAAATTACAGGTGACTGACAGGCAGTACCACGCTCTGTAGGGTTTGGGGTATTTTTTGTAAGAGATTGTTTGTCCTCTGGAACAGCAGCCACCAAGTTTTAACCCACAAATCCCAGACACATGGAGGGCAATTTTTAAATCTGAAAGGCAGGCATAAAAGCTTCATTATGAGAAGTGGAGTTGTTTTCTAATTTCCTGACCTTGAAAGCTATTTCTTAAGAGACTGCAGGGAGTACAGCTTAAAACTTCATGTCTGATACTTTAAAACTGACATTTAAAAAAACTGTGAGTGTTGGGTTGGTTTAGGCTTTCTTTTTTAGCATTAAAAAAAAGAGAAGGGGAAAGAGTAGTAAGGAAAAGATCCATACGTATTTTCTGAGACCTGCCTCTTCCAAAAGTAAATTTTGCTGCTTATATGTTCAAAAGCACTCATTTGGACTATTTTGACATCTTCCCAGAGCACAGAGCTTCTAGACCTGGTTCCTGAGCACATCATCTTTGCCCACATTCTCGGGCCTGTGCTTCCTATGTAATTTATTTCAAAGCCTGTTATTTCCAAGAGCAAAATTCTTTTGCTGGGGTGGATTCAGTCACACTGAGAGGGCTGGTCATATGTCCACACATGTTAGTGAACACCCATTCCTGACAATTCTAATTTAGACCAGATACGAACATTTTTTATTGATTGTATTTAAATTTAAGTTCAGGAAAATTGTGCTATGTTATAAATCAGGATTTATTATATCACTTCTCCTTACCAGTAAAACCAAAACATATTCCTAACAGTGGTTTAAGAAAAACTACAGTAACCAGAACAACAAAATGTGAGTTTTGTTTGAGGTGTGATTTTTTTCTTGGAATTTAACCAGAGAATGAGCTCTAAGAAGATGATATTTCCTTCTCCAAGACAGTAGTGGTGTTTCAATCTATTCTGTGAAAATAGACTTATCAACTCCAAAGTGTGTATATTTGTGTATATGTGTCAAAGGAAATACCTTCAAATCCATATATATAATGTATTCTCATATTAATTCAAAGCACTTACACTTTGACAGGCTTGCATCTTGCCATGGATAGAAGAAGCCTGCACAACTACATTAATGATAGCCAGGAAAACACAAACAGCAGGATAAACCAGAACAGAGACCCCACAAAAAGCACTGGGCAAGGAAGAGGGGTAGGAGATGGGAAAGAAAGGTTAAACATGCCAAGTTTGTAGTAATTTCTGTTGAGTAGAATCATAGAATGGTTTGGGTTGGAATGGACCTTAAAGTTCATCCAATCCAACCCCCCTGCCATGGGCAAGTCACAGTTGTGCTAATTACCAAAGAAGAGGAACAGTCTTGCCTTTAATGGGTCGAAGCTGTGACTAATGAAGATAAGTGTGATAAAAGGGGTGTGTTGGTCACAGAGACCTTGAGTAAGGGAACCTTAAGGAAGAGGAGCCTTGAGGGAGAAGGAAGGATCCAGAGAGAAACAAGTCAAAATGAAACAAGGAAGAGAATTGCTGCTGTAAAAGATCTGCTGTGAGGTCAGTCAAGGTCTGATGGAGTTGGAGCCTGCAGACAGAGTCTGAAAAATAATAACTTACAGTCATAGTCCAGCAGGAAATAACCAGCAGTCAGAGTCTGCAGTTGGACCCTACAGTAGGAGCTTAGGACTCTGACTACAGAGTCAGGATGGCTGAGCTGTAAAAAAGAATAAACCAGGACTCTTTTCACATTTTTAAATGAAAGTCTGTGTCTTGGCTCATTTCCACCCCTAATGAGAGGTTTGCTGTGACAGGCAGGGACACCTTTCATTAGAACGGATTGCTCAGAGCCCCATCCAATGTGGCCTTGAACACTCCCAGAGATGGGGTATCTGAAAATTCTCTGGGCAACCCATTCAAGTGCTTCACCAACCTCACAGTAAAGAATTTCCTGCTACTGTCTATGCTGTTCTCCTTTGTTTTGTCACTACACTGCCTGATAAAGAGTACCTCCACATATTTCCTGTAGGTCCTCTGTAAGTAATGGAAGGCTACTACAGGACTGTCCTGGAATATGTATTTATAAAGTACATATTTTTATATATACATAATATATAAAATATTTATTTACTTTATAATATACTTTATAAAATAACTATTTTATAGAGTAAGTACCTTCCCATAGCTAGCCAAGTCAGGAAAAGGCAGAGATAAAGGAGGAGGAAGCCCATTATAAACCAGTTAGGCTCCATTTCACAGTGTTTGCAGCTTCAAGCAAATGAAGCCAACCTACAGTTAGCACAGGAGGGCAAAATCTGATCAACAGAGCCTTGGCAGCATCAAATCACCACTGACAACTGTGGCTAAAGTTTATCCCTGTACCTACCTGAATGCTTGTTTCAATTTGCAGTAGCAGTGATCAAGCTGCTTTGATTTGCAAGGCTCTTCTATGTGCCCAGTGGTTTGGTTATGGTTTCCAGTCTCACAGGCTGAACATTTCCACACCAGCCTCACTTCTGACAGTTGCCTTTGGCTGACCTCTTGGAGGGACACCAGCCATGGACCATAGGCTGGGTAAGTCTCCAGACACAGAGAAGGATAGGATGGGCATCTGTTAAGGAGTAGCAAAACCACATTAATTCCCACATAATGTTGCTAAATTGCTCATTACTACCATGCAAATAGGCATGTTTCCTGCATTGATTTTAGTGGAAGAAGGCCTCAATTCCTACAGCACTAACATTTCCAGGTAACTGTGATTTTACCAAGTAATGATATCTGTTCCCAAAATTCCTTGTCCAAACAAAGGGACTGCCAGGACAAGAATGTGTCTGTTGGACATCTCTCTCCTCACAATTAATGAACCATTACTGTCCATATGACTCATGGTGCAGAAGGATCACATGAGCTGGGATTAATATGATCTATTTTGCCCTATTTCCTACTTCTGTCATGTTACGTTATGCTTGCCATATTACCTTTATTTACACTTTAAGGATGATAAATTAAATTAATCAGGGCACTACAGTGACAACTCCCGAGGAAATACAGGCTGTTTCTATGTGAGTGGATGGTTTAACAGCTGGCTTAAATGTCATCCAAATCCTCCACTTTTTATTCACTGGATAGGGAGCGTAAGAATATAGTGTAAGGAGATCTGATATGGTCAGACCCCAACGTGAGAAGATGTCTGCTGCTTCCTTGTCCTCCTCCACTTGAAGCCACTCATTTTCTCATTGTCCAGGCTGGGTGACAACTCACCTCCCAACAGGTGTAGAGTCCAGCACAGCCCAGTCCTGCCCCAGACTGCACCTCCTGGTCAATAACAGAAGCAAAATATACACTTGCTCTCACAGCCCATCAAGAAACAGTCCTATTTACTCTGTATGAAATACCTTCTTTTGAATATCTGCAAGCAAACAAAGCAGCTGCCTGCAGAGGGATAGCCAGAAGTCCTTGACACACTCATCCAGCACTTGCAGTAGGAATTCTGTGCCTCCTGTGCTCTGGGGGCACAACAATGTCCAGCCTTGCTTTTGAAATTCCTCAGCCAAACCTCCACATGCTCTGGGGGCTGTAGTGTCTTAATACTGACAGTGGGAAAAACCATGAGCTTGCAGTTTGGCAGCTCATCTTCCTGACACTTTACCCCCTCTGTAAAGCCAAGGGGGATGAATTCGCTGTGCTCCTCATGAACACTCTCTTCCACCATCTCCTCCAGCTGCAGAGTTGTTGCCAGCCTTTCTTTTCTGTTCCATTACCATTACATTCTTTCTGTTCCAGGAAAACTGGACAAACTGGCCAAAACTGGGAGGTTTTTTCCATGCCTTGACTAAGTCTGTGATTGTGAAAGTCTAAGACCTCACTGAATCACATTGCTCAGTTCTTCAGCATGAAACTTTCTCTACCTATATCTCAGTAGCAGTGATGGAAATGACCTGCTGTCAGTCAATACATTTAATACAAAAGCAATTGCCCATCTTCCTTGCAAAGCCATTTCTCTAACTACAGTCCAGGCCTTCCAAGTGTTTATCAGGTCCATATTTTAATGCCTGTTAGCCCCCTGAAAGTTCTAGACCTTAGAAAAATGGCTTTGCATTAAGACTCCAGGTACCTAAACAGCTTATTTTCTAAGCGTGAAATTTTCCACTCAGCTAAGCAAGACAAACTGCAGCAAAGAGGACTTTGGTGACTGAGCCTCTTGTGTGCTTTCATTAACTTTCCCTTCAGTACAGTGCCTGGTTCTGTGTTCCCCCTGTGACAGAGCCCATGCACCCAGAACCCATCTCCCCCCAAAGCCAGTCTTCAGGGCACATCAGAGCCCATGGACCACCTGGGGTACAGGAGATCCTCTATTCCAGCTTCTCCACAGATCCTCAAAAAGGGGCTATGACAGCCTAGCAGTCAGTCTTGCACTGCTTCTCTTTCATTCACAAAACACCACTCACTGCAGTGTGGCTTCTCCTGGTCATTGGTAATAACTAGCTTGCAAAAACATGTAGGTGCAAAATACTGAGATTGTGAAGGCTGTTTTACATTGATTCTGTCTTCAACTGGCCAGATTGAATTTTACCTTAAGGAGAAGGAGACCCAAGTAATAAAGGTTTCCTAGACACTGACCGCTTCCATGTAAGCTCTTACACAATTCTTGTGTGACTCACTGTGGTCCAGGTGAGTCTGTGGATGTGTAAGTGTGGAAGGTGTGGACAGGCTGAGATGTCAGTCCTGGGGTAACAGATAGTCTGCTCAGTTAGAGAGGGCATCTCAGTAAGACCACCGTTTATTTAAGAAAGGGAAATTCATGTTACATGCAATTAAAGGACCACAGGAGGTAGCACCACAGAGGGTCATATCAAGTAGCAAAAAGCATGTTAAAATATGCTGACCTCTCTAGCTAAGCCCATTTTGTCAGGGCTGGACAGTGCATTTTCTATCCCATTGTGGTTCCCACACAACAAACCCTGCCCTTGAGATATCCTATCCCCAAATCAATAACCACTGGCACCAGCTTGCTCTGGCTTCTCCAAAGCAGCTTTGTAGGAATCCATCCCTGATGCAGTAGCACATATCACTGCCTTCATTATTTGCTCCCACCATATAAATCTGCACTGCCTTAATTACCTTCATCTGTGACCTAATATTAAAGGATGTATAAGAGGCCACCAGGTTCCTTGGGCTGGGCAGCACCAGAGGGAGAAGGGCATGCAGCCTCTCAAGACATCAGCTCTCATGCATCTGCTGTTGTTATAGAAATAAAAGAGTGAGTTTGTTTTTCAGGAAGCTTTTGAAAAACTCTCCTTTCTCTGTTGTGAATTAAGATTTCTTTTTTCTCTTTCTTTTCCCGTCAGAGATAAACATTACATCTCCTTTGGGTCATTTTTTGCTATTGCTCTGATTGCCCACTTCTAGCTTATACTTCTGGCATTCTTCAAACAAATAGCATGCCAAGGCTTTCCTAATTCACTTGCAACTGCATTTAATCCCTTATTCTTTTATACACTGGAGATATTTTTCAAGCAAAAATCAAGCACTAAAAACCTTGATTCTATGATGCAGCATTTTGATAAATATAAATCTTAAATATACTTATTTTTTCCCCAGGAACAAGACAATAATTTATGAGACAACTTTTAGTGTCTTTTAATTTTTTCTTTTAATTTGAGTGTTTTCCTGAGTGTTCTGATCACTATGGTCTTACCCGTATTGAAACAGCATTTTTACTTTTAGACTTTTTTTCCAGTGCATAATGTTTTATTTATATATTTATATTTATATTTATATTTATTAGTTTATTAATTTCTATTTATTAATTTGTATTTATACAAATATATTTATGTTATCATTCATGCGCTCATTTTTTACTCCATTTAATCTTTTTCATATATGCTTAAGTCCTTTGTTAACTTGAGATCAAAAAGGAAGAGCTTTCTATACCTTGTCTGGTTTATGAAGACTAAGAAAAATCTCTTCCTAAATTATTATATTTTTTCCACATCTTTGCAGAAATTTTGCAATATTTCAAAGATATTTTTTTTACCTGAATATAATTTTTTGTGTGTTTTAAAAGATTCTTAAATATTATTGGAATTTTAGGAATTATAAGACCAACTCTGAAATAGTGAAGAACAGTGATAATTTAACTGACACTTTAAATTGCTTCCAATAAACAGAATCAAATTTAACACCTGTAAATTAAAAAACTCTTTATAAAGTCAAAGATGTAGTTGTATAATCTTTTCTTGTTCTGAAAATACATGATTTTCTTTATACAGCTAGAATTCACCTATAAACATTTCCTGGAAGAATCTGAATATTGCCTCTGTCTTTTATATGTGATTTGTTGCAGTTTCTACAAGATGAACATATACCCAGAGAGTTGTATTTTGAATTATCTGTAGATCAGTTACTGTGTAGGCTTACATTCTCAGAGACTTAGATCAAACTCTGCTTTACCATTGGATTTGTTTCTCTGGTTGAGCTGTTTGTCAGGTTTAATAATCCTATTAATAAAGGATTAAGGAGTTGAGGATTAAAGACACTAGGTGTGTTCAAAAAACAAACAAAAAAATCCTTAGAAACATGAAAAATAAAATCATTTCTAAGACCAGAAAAGCCAATTTATCTCTCTAGATTTGAAGGCAATCACTGATTCCATATGGTATCAAAATTTCTGAGACTTTTCAATACTGACTAAAAATACACCATGCAAATGCTCATTTGTGCAATACTGATGCAAGGACAGATGGAAACTGCAGTCCCATTCCTACCCTTCCCTCTGTAGGGTCTAGGAAATGCTTACATTTCATTTCAGAGGCTTGCTTGGATTTCATGCCGAAGGGTAAGGCATGGTATGCAGATGAGGAAGAGAGTTCTGTTCCAGAGCACCCAAACCAGGGACATCCCCCTGAGGCTGGCAGAGGGCACAGAGACCTCTGGAGGCTCTCACCAGGCAGGGTGAGGCTGGCATCAGGGCATCTGACATCAGCACAGCACTCATTGCCCACCCATGGAGCCTCTCCTCCAGCCCCCAGGAATTGTTCACAGCTGGCCACAGGGGAAAGGTCTGGGACTGCAGAACTACATAATTTTTCCTTCAATCCTGGGCACAGCCACCCTCTGAGCTTTGCACACCTGAATGTCAAGAGGTTTCTCGAGTCAACCAAGGCCTCTCATGTTTCCTTCACTTATATGGGGGTGATTCTTTCTGGCCTGACTGAGCTGTCAGAACTTCGGTTGTGTTATATGAAACTTCAATATTTTGGATTCATGTTTCAAAAGCAATCACTATATATTCCTGTATAAAATAAACTCCTGTTGAATGTCACACTATGTATGACAGTTAATCACATCTAAAGGCATTGTTCCTTTTCTTGTTCACTAAATACAATAGCAGAAAGGATTTGTTCATTCCCAGGATATCACAGACAATATCAACTGAGAGAACTCCATCCTAGCATTCATATTTCAATTCCTAAACTGTTTGGAAGACTATTACAGAACCTGATTTCTCCAACATATAAGTGTGGAGAAAGTACTGAAAACCGAAGTTCATCAAGAATGAGTGCAAGCATTGGTTATAGTTCACCAGAAACAAGTGAAAAACAAGTGTCCTGCACACTTTAGTAGCAGGAACACTGAGGGAACTTGATGTACTGCCCTGAGAGAGACATGGAACAAAGGATGGAGTGGCACAGAGGTGTTGTGGTCATGCTCTGTTTAAAACAATGCAGCTAACAGGAACTGAGCCAAAGAAATAACCCAAACAGTGACTGAAAGCTGAACTTTGCTCCATTGACTCAAAAACACATATTACTTTTCATACTCTGGCATATGCTAATTAAGTAAAACCTGTACATGCTTTACATGTATGACTAAAGTCATTCAAACTCCATCTAAACCTGAAATCACATCAACTGTAATATTACATTTTTCCCTCCCTTAAAAAAAACCAAAACAAAACAAAACAAACAAAAAAAAAAAAACACCAAAAACCAGAACAATATAAATGTAGTTTTAATGGAAAGGGAGGTCAGAGATTTCATCTTGGTATCCTGGGATGGTTAACTCTGGCTGCACCCATCTCCTCCCTCATAAGGACACCTATTGGGTACATCTCAAGCAGTCACCTATACTGAATGCTTCCTTGGGAAATTCAGAAAGCAATCTTGTGGTTGTGATCATGCCTTTAGCACTATGAAGTCATCTCTCAATTTACAGCATTTTTATTCTAGCTGTATGGCTCCTATTTTGTATATTCACACGTTTCTGCAGACAGTGTCTTTATCACTAACAATCCAATTAACCCCTGCATTTCTGTTACCCAACAAGCTATTTTGCACCTGCCCATGAGAGGCATTGAGTGCAACCAGACTTCTAATCCAGCAGGGAGAGTTCATTTGGCACAACCAATGAATGTATGGCACGATTTGTGAATCTGTAATCATGGTAGTCTCTGAGAATGTGACTGGACTTACAGAGCCAGTTGGCTCTGCATTTCTGTTGCTTAGTGCTCAAGAATCTATGCCCAGCCACCCCCAGTCCCTCTGATATCTGAGGACCAGCTGGAATGCAAAGGGGTTTATTTTCTGCCAAATCTTTCTCCTAATACAACAGAAAAATCTGCCTTACTCTTAACATGATAAGTAGCCGTAGTACCAAACCTATTCTTGGCACCCTGATTTTTTAAAATTTCTTATTTATTAAAAAAAAAAAAAAAAAATTAGGGCGCAATCTTTAAAATCTTTGAATAATGCCAAAACAGCCAAATGCAACATAAGAGTGTATGTAACCCTTGTACCAGTAGCTGATGCAATGGCAGACACTAGACCCAGGCCCTGGATTAACAAACCAGCCTGAATATTTAAGTCTGCTACTACAGGAACTGCTTCTATATAGGAAGAAATGCCTGTCTCTAAGGGACTTGGCTGAACTGATTCACTTTATAACAAATATATCTTTCATTCATAAATTAAGGATGACAAAAGAAAATTTTGATCCTATATATAGCTGATTGGGAAATGTCACATGACAAATTTATGTGGCTGTGAAGTTTCCCAGTTAGTTCCTTTATAACAGCAAATGTGGAGGTACCAAAGAACTGGAAAAGTCCAATATATATCAAATGTTTCATACATGAGTTGTTGGAGAGCCACAGTGTTTCAGTGGTAAACTCAGTTTGCTGGGGAGGACATTGGCAGGGAAAATTGGTCGGTCTAGTGCCAAAGCAATGTTTTTCCTTTGGTTCTCAGCATAAGAGGGGTGTGTGCTATTGCCCACTGAGTCCCAGAAAGGAAGAAAATCTAGATAACATGGGAACTGAAGATGTGCTAATGTTCCATCTCCCCCAAATTCCTTGAAGTGTCTTGTCTGAGGGCCTGGATACTCAGGGTACCCATCAACCTGCCTCACTATCTGAATCTGAGTGACATGGAGATACTGAAAACATCCACATAAATACTCAAATTTAGTTTTGGCACAAAACTTTGACAATGTAAAATCAACAGTCTGACAAAGGAAGAGCAAGGGGGCAGGAAATGATAAAATACATTCCCTACCTCAGAAGCATCAGTGTCTTTTGATAATGTCTTTAAATTCACATTTGAGTGACCAAGACATGTGAACCTGTGGCCAGACTGGGAATAAATACAGTGGCAACCAGTGATCCCATGGGAGGAGAAAGGGGAATAAAGCAAGAAAAGCAACAGAACAGGGTGTTCCTTCTTGGAACACAGGCCCAGAGGCTGGGGTGAGAGGTCTGACTTTCTTAATAAACTTGTGTCAAAAAAATGTAGATTTAAATGAGAAGAAGTGTAATAATAAGCTTCCCTTTGATGTTGACTCAGGTGGGTCTGAGCCACTTCCAGCACCATCAAAAACCACCAGGTGTGAAGTTGCATTGTGCCTGCTAGAAAATCACTACAGAACCAACTAATGAGTCTCCCTTACTGGACAGATTATGAACTTACAACAGAGGTGGAACAGAGGAGCAGAGATGTCAACAGAGAGGTGACCAAAAGGCCTATAAAATGTAGTTCTCCCCATAACAGCAAAAATCTCTCTTACTTCCAATGACATGGATGAGCATGTGCAGCCCAGATGGTGCAATGGCGAGGGGGCTGCAGTGCCTGAGAACAAATGAAAAGGGAAGGAGGTATTTATCAGGAAGGAGGAAACCACAGCCTAGAAGATCCAAGGCTTGTTCTTGGTAAAAGAGCCATCCAGCTCCCTGGCTAATGAGACCAGTCTTTTCCACTTCCTGAGAAGGTGCAGTTATTTTGGTTTCTTAACAGAGCAAAATAAAACCACACAGCCACAAAATACTGCAAACAGATACTTCTCTTCTGCATCAGGGTTTACTAATTTTTTTATATTCCTACTAACTTGATAATTCCTGAGGGGGGCAGGGGGGGAAATATGGAATCAAAGCAAAGCAAACTCCTCCTTTCCCAAAATAAGACCTGTGTCTGATGATGCAGTAGCTCATCTGCACATGTTATTACTGCTCACAGCAAAATTAATGAGCACATATGATGTATGAGAGACAAGTTAAACCAGCAAAAGCAGGAATGTTCAGTCTACTTTACCCTGGTACTGAGAAAGAGAATGAGATTATGGCTAGCAGAGAGAAAATGGTAGGAAAGGAGTAGAAGAAGTTTAAATAAAGGCTTTATTGGGTCCTGTCTATTTTTTCAAGTTTGCCTGTGGTGAAAAACATATTTTTCAAAGCTTCATAACACAATACTGCAAAGTGTGCCTGCTTTGTACTCTGACTACAAGGCACCATCCTAGCCTCCAATGCTCTCACAGCATGATATGGTAAACCAGTGCCTCAGCCTCTCAGGCATTTGAAATAATACTCAGGTCATCACAGAGCACATTTCCCTGTAGAGCTTTACAATCACTTGAAGGTCTCAAGGAAAAATAAAATAATAACATAAACCAGCCAGCCTATTTCTGGGTCAGCATATATCCCTTGTTCCACCTTTCACCTGAACATCCTGTGCCCCTTCTGGAAGTTCCTTAATTAACCCTTACTTTATCTTACAACTATCAAATGTAAATTAATAGTCATGTGGGGTCATCTTTCCAAGGTTACACTTCATGGCATACACCTGCTCCTGCCTGTCAGAATTAAATCTGGAGAGTGCTGAGTTGCTCTGTAATCTGCGTCATTTGAAGATACAGCTTTTCACCTATATAGCAAAGTGCAAACTTAATTTGGGCTTTATGATGGGAGCCACGAAGTCCCAGGAGGGAAATACCCTCTTTAGAAAATGTTTTTGTTTTGGCTTTTTTTTAATTTAGGGTGAAAAGTAGGATGAGTATCCATTTAGAGATTTTATAGCCTTTCTAACTCCCCCTTTTTTTCTTTTTTTTTTTTAAACACATGGTGGGTTTATTTTAAAACAGCTTTCATTAATAAGGAACAGAGTTCCCTTAGCTGACCTTAGACATATGCAGCCTCACAGATGGGAAGGAAGGGTGCTTTAGGCTAAACAGGCGAGTGATGTATAGGGTATAAACCGAGGAGAATTCTTCTCGTGCTCTCTGGCAGCTAAGCAGTGAGCGATAGCAGTGAGCGAGTCACCAGCGCGCAGCAGCAGCATCGCCGCTCCGTGCGGGAGGTTTGGTCCCCCTGCAGACACCGCATTAGCATTAGGCTGATGGTTCCATTGGGGTAGATGTGCCCTCTGTTTGCTTGGGAAAACTCCGAGGGCTGTCTGGAAGTAGTGAAATTTGAGGCAGCAGCAGGTTTTTATTAACTGACTTCTCAGCCAGGAACTGTGAAACAGATTCAGTGTTATTACACGGTGGTAGAAGGAGTAAACAGTATTTAGAACATCACCCCAACAGTAATCACCGTTAGCAATTGGGGAAAATAAATACTTGAGAGAGAATAAATTTAGTAAATATGACATTTCCCAGCATGAATTTCTACCCTTTGGTCCTGCAAAAAAGTATAGTAATAGAAATGAAATTGCTTTATATATTCTCTTTCACTCTATTCAAGTAAACAAAATATAAAAGAAGGAACAAGAAAGATAAGAGAAAACAAAAAGCAGTGGAAAAGGCTTAAAAGAAACCCTCTTATTTCAAAGAGCTTATTGTATCTTGTTTTTCATTTCCAGAACAAATTCTCTTAAAAAACAAGTACCCAAAATCTTCTAAACTATCTTGCAGTATTCCCATAGGACATCTCCTTACACGTAACAGTTTTGTAATCTGCAACACTAATGCAGAGTTTTTACAACTTCAAGAATCAACCAGTGAATCTGTGCCATTGAGCTACAAACTTTATGTTTCCCAAAGTCCTTGATCTTGATGCCACCTATCTTAGAATCCTGGACAGGTTTGGTTTGGAAGGGTTCTTAAATGTCATGTAGTTCCAATCCCTCTGCCATGGACAGGGACATCTTCACAGCACCAGGCTGTTTAGAACCCCTTCCAACCTGGCCTTATCTTGTACATATTAGCTAATCTGAATAATAATTATTCATCCTTACCTGTAAAATCAGCTATGTACCTGTTACCTCATTATAATATTCAAAATTAAAGGTATTTTGATTATATCTTCCAGGTGACATTCTTAATGAAGGTGAAGTTTCTTATAACTTTTCTATCAAAATAAAAAAAAAGTAAGAAGAATATATTGAGAGTATTTGTAAAAACTACTTGAAATCATGCCAGTCAAACCTCAAAACAACCCAAAATACTACAATTTCTACACCATAATAACTTTCCTTTTCATTCCAACACACCCACATAGCAAGCATGTACCCCTTCAGCCACGCTGGTAACACTACATCTGACCTCAGGAAAACTGAGCAATATTGGAAAAGATATTTGTTTCTGCTGCCCCCTAATAGCTCCTCGTTAGAATTGTATTTGTCTTTAGTAGGTAGATTCATATGCTTGTTGGCCAGAAATGGGGTATTCAGTGAATCCATTGAGCCAAAAGACATCTAAGTGTATGGCATTTTTACCTTTCCATTATGTTTTTTAAGGCTGCTTATTTAGCTGAACTCACTATATACGAATATATATGAATATATATATACGCAACTGGTATATATTCATGTAACTAATTACCAGTGAACACTTCGTAAATCAAACAAAATTGTTAAAAAGGCCAGTGTGCACACAAACACTCACACTCAGGTGCATACACAAAAATAAAGGACAACACATTTTTGTGCTTTGGGTTACACCAATACTATGTTTAACAGGATCTGGAGAAGATAAACTTCCTTATTTGGGGTACAACAAGGTTTATTTTCAGAAAGACAGGATGTCTAGAGGGGTCAGGCCTTGGACAAAGAGATCCTTTCTGCTTCTTTTTTTAGGGAAGAGGGGACAAGTCGGCTAGATTTAAAAAAAAATATGTCCTGTTGCAAGCTTGAAGATGGCTCATAGCTCATGCCTAAGTTTCCAGTGAGGTGCAACTGATAACACTTCTGTGGGGCATGGAGGGCTGTGTGTTTCCACCAAGGCCCCTTACAAGGCAGAATTACAACCAATATATCCATACCTTGAGCATTACGCTGCTAACAGCTGACAGGTGTTACCAGCTTGTTTGAGTGAGTGTAGCTTCATCAACTCATTGGAAATGTGTCCATTTTCATCATTTGTGGACGTAATTGAGTGCTGCAATCAAGTTATAGGCATATTAATATTACTCCTGCCCCCATTCTCACCATGAAAATCCAGTAGATTGCAGTATTGGGAAGGGCCCCCTTCTTAGATATCTCTAAGACTTCCCATCTGGGTGGTATTTCTGACATGTCATGAACTGTCAGGGCAGCTGTTGCAATAGAACTGTAATGAAATAATGTTTGGTATTTCATGACTAAGTCTTTTTTCTGTGCATCTTAGACAGCTTCTAAAACATTGCCCATCATTATCAAACACTGGTATTGGGGAGGAAGGGGTAGGAATTTGGGGCCTACTACTCTGGCTAGAGGATCCAAATCCTCATTTTCTCTGTTAGGAACTTCTTTCTGCTTTACATATGCATTTAGTGCAATGACAGCATTGTTCTTCAGTTTAAGTATTTCCTTCCCTCCCCAGCCTTTGTACCCTTGAAACAGTACTAGAAAGCAATTCATTTTGCTGTGTAAAGTACCATAGTTTTTCATATGTTCTAAAACATCATTGATGTAACAGTAATTTTGTTTTCTGCAAGTATTGTAATGTGAGTCCATAACACTTGATTATGTGTGACCATTACAACAATGAGTCTGCAAGAGAGATCTCACCAGTGCCTTGCAGAGGGGTGTATATAATAGAATGTACCCCTGTGGAGTTAATCCCGATGTAAATCTCTGCTGGAAGTGAAATACTTGATGTATTTTGGTGTCCTAAGTGACTTTTTTTTCTCCATTATTACTATAGATCCTTCTGACTATTTTTTAATCTGTAATTTCTAACATATGAACTCCTGTCATGTTGCAAGAAACTGCTGTTATTCTTCCCTAAACACATGAGCTAGCACTTTGTAGTGTTAAATCAAATCCTATTTTCATTATTTATTTATCACAGTTGTCCCTTTATTTGCTCATAAGAACCCTCTCTGTCCTAAAACCATGTCATCAGCAAATTCCATTAACAGACAAGTACTCTCTGTGACAAGGTCATTAATGAACACATAGAGCAGGACTAGCACCAGAGCTACAACTGTGACCTCTTCCCAGTCTGACAGGGACCCTTCCAACACAATCCACAAATGTCTCCCTGTGCCTGGTCCTTCAGCCCTTTTCCCCAACTCAAACCACTTCTCCTGTGGTCCTGTACCTAAGGTGTCAGTGCAGGCAACAGGGGTTAGGTAGTGCCCTATTTAGCCAAGGTTATCAAAGGCAGATAGCTGGATACATTTTTTCCATGCCTCTCACACTGAATTTCAAACATTCAGAGTTTGCTTTCCACCCTTTACTTAAAGACTTCCTTCAAAATATCTTTTAAATCCTTGCATATGCTGAAGTCAGAGCAGCATAGCCAGAGTAATCTAGGAGTTTTATGAAATAAGAAGTGTGGGGTTTCTGCTGGACTGGGACTGCAACCCCTTTGCAGCCCTGTTTCAAAGAGGACTTTACCAAGAGTAAATAAAGGCTTCAGCTGTTTTCCAGTGACTTGATAGAAAAATTACCTGGAGAGATGTGTCAAACCTGCCTCATGGCTGCAACTGCTATCTCAAGTACATTGTGATTAGAAAAGTCACTTCTTTCTTCCTGCCCTGCCCCAAGGAGCTCAAGGAGACTCCTTGTGCCCTTTCTCCCTACCGTCCAGAAGGGCTAACATGGAACAGGTCCTCACAAAGCTTTCTCTTGAGTCCACTGTTGCTGTAATGAAATTCCAAGTCTCCTCCATGCTGAAGTCTCTGAGTTCCCTTCCCCAGCTGACATCAAGGCTTGTTGGTTCATCAAAAAGTGTTTCTCTGTGATGTCCTCGTTGTTCACTGAAAACCATTTTAAAAATAGTATTCCTTTTTTCTTAGATCAAAGTCATATTGGTGAATAATGCTGGCATTCCATAAAAACTAAGCCTTGTCTTACCTAGTAATGTGTACTCTGGGTCATAGATCAGAAGTTAAAGCTTTTAATCATAATTCCTAAAAATTTGTATCTGCTTCATATTGCACAGCTCCTCATATACACTCAGGTCAGAGTAGCTGCTCTGTAGCCACCCAGACTTTTTCTTTGTTCCTCAGCTGCCCCCAGGACTATAAAAACTACTTCTTGCGTTCCTTCTGTAGTCCTTCATCTTCTGTCATTTAGATTGGTGCAATATTCCCAAAGTTAAAGTCCCAAGCTTCATCAATTTGTGGTTCATGTATGTGTGAGGCTTGCCACAGTATATCAAGCTGCAAGCACTGCCTGAAGAGCCAAATATCCTCTGGTATATCATAGAGGAAAACATTAGGCTCTTGCTGCTTGTCACCATCACTGCTCCTGACAGCAGAAACCAAAAGTAAGTTTAAGAACAATTGTGCTCAGGGGGTTACATAAATGCAGGCTTGAGGTTTTTGAAGATAAATAAATGTGTAAAGATGGAGAACACAAGGTGTTGTAAACTGCCTGCATTTACATCTTACATTAACAATAACAGAACCGCTTCAGAAACTACTCCAGTTTTCATCGTTCATGTCATTTGTTTCCTTTTTATGTTTCACTCAACTTGAACAGTGACAGCTCCATTTGTGTTTCAGTCAGTTCTGTTGTCAGGCAGCAAACCTATGTTGCAGTTCTTGTGCTTGAAATACTTTGAGGGAACAATTTGAAATAAACTATTTAAACAAAAATTGAAAGAAAATCCTGAAAATCCCTTATCTTGAGGGCTTTACAGGCTATATACCTAAACTTTGCCTCAAAAACTGACACAATGTAGCTTATCTTGGATGTTTAACAGATCTATAGTGCTTGGATGCCTTTCTGCCTTTGTGTAAAATACAAGAATGTGATTAAATTAACTTTTAATTTTATTCATATTACACCCTACACACAAGTAGAAATTATAAAAGTAAAAATAAACTGTGAAAGTTTGTTTGTCTGGAGAACAGCTAGATTTGATTTTCTTCTCAAAACTGGAAGATTTAAAGCACAAGCTGTTAACCTTTTTTTTTTTTTTTTTTTTTTTTTTGCTGTGCTGCAGCTCCACAATAAAAACAACAGTCAGGAAATAAGCCAAAATTTTGGAAATTGTTTTCCAAAATTCAGTGTAATCACAAGTTAACTTCAATGATTTGCATTTTCTGCCACTACAAGAATTAACATCCCCAAAAACACCTTTGAAGAGAACATTGCCATCAAATTGCAAGTCATCTTATTAATGATCAAAAACATAACATGGAGCCTAAATATCTCTGGATCTTTGAATGAATGACTTCTTGGAATAGCTCGAGGCTCAGAATTTTAGGTGTAATGATCCAGAACGTCTGCTCTTAAAAAGACAAAAAGGAAAGGAGAAGGCCAACACACAGTTCTGTTCCTTGTCCTTTACAAGAGCAGAGCTGGAGGATTGCTTTGGAAAGGGAGGGAAATATTCTGGTCCCCCCAAAAAACACTCAGAGTTTTTATTCAAGTACAATAGAAGAACTGCATGAGAGCTTTTGCCTCAGCTAAATATCTCATGTTATTTCCCTTAAATAAAGATAGAAGATGTAAAGGCAAGGAAGTAGTCAGAGCTCCTGTACTCTTTGCTTGGGAAATGTCTGCAGCTGCAGGGGAGCTGATTCAGGATATCTCAACAAGTAATATTACCAAAAACCTGAGTGCTAGGGAAAGGCACTCAGAACAGTTTCCTCTTGGTGACCTTTGTGACTGAGATTGTGGAAATGCTAATACAAGAACCTCTTGTGCTGGCATTGTGTTCCCTGGGAATTCATCATGGTATTAATTGCATAAAGCAGAAATGGGTCCAAAACATATGATTCAGATTCAAAATTTAAGTGTCTCACAGTTTGGAGAATTTTAAATTAATGAATCTGAACTTCCCTGTCACTGTAAAATTACAGAAATAATTGCTGCCTAATGTCACCAAGGAAGCTAAAAAATGTAAGCGTGTCAGATCAAAATATATGTCACTTAAATTTAATGCAAATCTTCTTTTTGCCATGCTATATAATCAGACTGTACAAATGGCCACAGAGCACATTTATCTCTGAATCTGTCCACACCTTCAGCCACGTTTCAGTACAATGTCTCCCCAATGCTGCAGCTTCAGAGAGAAGATACCTGGAGCAGCACAGCTTAAGAATTAAGTTTCTGATGCAAGTTCCTGAGTTTATCAAATCCAGTCTCTATCCTGTAGGGTAGTCAGTTTGTGCTGACTTTTTTTTCAGATAATTCAAGAACACCGGCCTAAATGAATATTTCTATTTTCAAATACATGTGTACCATAATATTACAATTACAATTTTAAAAATAACAACAAATCTCCATTAAGATTAGTTGTACTACTCCTTTTAAATTTCATTTAGATTTCAATAGAAAAAAATGGCAATAAAACCATTGCAGTAATAAAACCATCTTCATCCTTGCAAGAAAAATAAAAAACAGGGTTTTTTTTTCCAAGGTTGGCTGTGATCTGCCCTGAAAAGAGATTTTCACCATCGACCCCAGAATGGACATTTGACTCCTATGAAAGCTGGGGAAGTATAATCAGAGCAGCTTTGCTAGGCATAGGTGCGGGATGCCACACATCAGATGTTTACTCAGCTAATCTGCAGTGTGAAACTAGAAAGAGGAGGAGGAAGAGAGAGGAACCATGGCACAATATTGACAGCTCTTGTTTCTCCAATCCTTTCCCTCTCTCATTTCCTCAGAGCTGTAGGCCATGGCTACATGCAGAAGTTCACATCAGCTTTACTGAAACTGAGATACCTAAGCCAACAACTTGAAAGTGTGCAATCCTGTTTCAAATTATTTAATGGCTCAACCCAAAGTGATGTCAGTCTTTAAACTCACAGAAAGCTCTTCCTGTCTTAATTGACATGTGATTACAGCATTATTTAAACAGCAGAAATATTTCAAGACCTCAATCCTGTTATCTGTGAGAGACAGGGTAGGCTCTTTGCTTCGGTCAGGCAGTGTATATCCAAAGGCAAGAAGCACAGGTGGGAGGGTTCAGTGGAGTTGGATGTACTAAGCCAATGGACCTGGTACAGCAGATGATTATTTATAGCACAGTAGTAGCACACATGCATTCCCTGAAATACAAATCCAGCTTGCATGGAGCAGGCGTGCTTCCAAAGGTCTCTGGGAGAATGACAGACATTCTATAGTTGGCGTTTAGCTGCTATTCAGCTATTTGTCCTTTTCCATAACATATTTCCTCTCTTCATATTAATTTTTTCTTAAAAACTAGCTTCCTACTTGTTTGAGCTTGGAGAGGGAGGGGGCCTGGGGAAACAAAGATTTTCCTGGTGGCCAAAAGTTTGTGCAGAGTGCACAACCATTTCCCCTACAAGATAAAAAATAACTGTATGGTGTGAACTGGTACAGAGGTATTAGCATGGAAGCTGCTTTTCTTAATTAAGAAAGTAGCAAGGTAGATCAATTTAAATTGGGGTAGGTGGCCTCAGACAGGCTGGCTTTGGCACTGCCAGTGTCAGCTGCTGCCTCCAGGCTGGGATCAGCCTGTATATTGCCAGTGGCAGAAGATTACAGCCCCTGCTGCAACCATGGCTGCTTTTCTGTCTGTGTCTCTTCTCTGAAGGTCTCTTTTCTGCATATTGAGACATTTTTATACTCCATGGCACTGACTCTGTGAGATATTGGACAAGGACAAACAGCGTGAATGCCTTGCAAAACTGCAGCAGACCGTGGGTGGGTGCTAGCCAAGGAATGAGAATGGGGAAGGTACAAATTCCCAATGATTAGCTGTGTCATTTGGACACACAGGGAACTGGCTGCTGGTCCCACAGACTAGAGTTTATGTCCCAGTTTGCCACCTGCCTTTTGTCTCCATCTGGACTATTTCTGCACTTGAGGTGGCAGACGCTGTCACCCTGCACCCCCAGCTCTCCCACACTGTCCCACAAACAAAGCTCTCAGAAAGACGTGTGATCTTGCCAAAAGCCTTTAAGCAGAGAACTGTGTGGGCCAGCCCTGGAGATTCATACAGATCAGCAGGTGCCTAAAGAGAGCACGGCACTGGCTGAAATCAGTGGTGGCAAGGGTAGAAGGCACTTCCCTGCCATCGGGTCCTGCCAGTCCCAGACAAGGGGTCACCAGTAACTCACCTGAAATCTAGCATTTCCTTCCCTTGCCTTTTAGGAGGCAGACAGTGATTTCACAAGATGCCATCTCACTAAATAATTTTCTGGCTAATGCTTAGGCACCCTGTAGATGCAAAATAATGAATGTAAAAGATCAATGGGTGAATTATTGATCCTGTCAGAACTCTTTATAGCTAATTATAGCACAGAATGCTAACTGAAGTGACTATTGGGTACCTACCAGTCAAAATAAGGTCACTAATATGTTTACAAAAAACTCCCAAGCATCTCTAAATCTGGTACTATTATAGTATTCCACCTCATTTATTCCAAAGAGAATTCACACCACCTGGATTGTTTGGGGTGAGACAATGCTTAAGCACAAGGTCCTGGATGTGATCAGGGAGGATCCCAAGCACAAATACAAGCTGCATGGAGAATGGATTGAGAGCAGCCCTGAGAAGAAGGATTTGGGGATGTTGGTTGATAAGAAGTTCAACATAACCCAACAACGTGTGCTGGCAGCCCAGGAAACCAATTAAAAGCAGAGTGGCCAGCAGCTCAAGGGATGTGATTCTGCCTCTCTACTGTGCCCTCATGAGTTCCCACCTGGAATGCTGCATCCAGCTCTGGGGTCCTCAATGTAAAAAGGATGTGGCCCTGCTGAAGGAAGTCCAGAGGAGGCTACAAAAATGATCAGAGGGCTGAGGCACCTCTGTGAAGATGAACTGAGACTGGAGGTTGTTCAGTCTGGAGAGGACTCCAGGGACATCTTATAGAAACCTTCCAGTACCTAATGGGGGCCTACAAGAAAACCAGAGAAGGGACTTCGGACAAGGGCATGTAGTGACAGGAAAAAGAGGAATGGATCCAAACTAAAAAAGAGTAGGTTTAGATTAGATAATAGAAAGAAATTTTTCCTATGAGGGTGGTGAGGCACTGGAACGGGTTGCCCAGAGAAGCTGTGGATGCCCCATCCCTGGAAGTGTTCAAGGCCAGCCTGTTTGGAACTCTGAGCAAACTGGTCTAGTGTAAACTGTCCCTGCCAATGGCAGGGGTGTTGGAACAGGATGATCTTGAAGATCCCTTCCAACCCAAAGCATTCTATGATTTTATGAAGTGCAAACTGTTGTCCCTGTCCTCTCCAGCAACAGAAAGTATTGCCAGCATTTGTGTGCATCTCCAGCTAGGCAGGAACTCACTGCAAGGCTCTGTGTGTGTTAGATACAGAACTTGTTCCCACCTTGGAAAATAAAAAAAGCTTCAAAATCATTTCAGATTGTCTCCTTTACTTTTCCAGGGTCATTTTTCTTGTATTCATTAAGAGTTCCGAAGAAATAATAGAGCAACGTGGATTTTCTGCAGCAAGGAAAGTAGCAGTGGAAACTGTGTTTCACCTATAACTGAACCTCTCTGGACCCTATAGTAATTTTTTATTGAATATCTGTTTTTTTAAAAAACAATTGGGTTATATAAGTCAAAGTTAAAACCCCACTACTTATCTCTCTTTCATTAACAAGCATGAAGTGCATTTAAATTTGTTAGTCTCTCTCCTGAGGTCTCCTGGACAAGAACAGTTTTCTCTTTCATATTTTTACAGGGAACAGTCGTACTCATTTCAGATACAAATTATGCTGACGACTCCCAAAGTTTTACGTAAGACATTTCCCTTTTCTACTCTCAATAGAGTAGATTCTTCTTGCATGGGAGAGCTAAATTCAGCCTCCAGATCTAACTAGAGGTCTCCCAGGACATGAACCAGAGTTATTCCTAGTAGCTGATCAAGCTCATTCTATCTCTCGGTATCACAAACCAAAAAGCTCCACTGGGAAAATTTGTATGGAAGCACTATGCTCCCACCAGTCCTTTTTACTTCTGTGAACTGTCATTTTCTAATAACAAACATTAACCCAAAAATCACAACCAGCTGCCATTTATCAACACCCGGTACAGAACTCACCTTGGTTTTTGTTTTGATACACATGCAGTTTAGGAGGCTGCTGGACTGCTGGGTACTATTCAAGGGGTATTCTGCTGTCTGCACCTGCAGGTAGGATGAGAGACAAATTTGAGAAAAGATGATGGTGCTTTTGGGAAAAGGAGTAATTTGAATAGAAAACTGAGAATCTATCACAGGCAACGTAAAAAAGAAAAGCTGACAAGGCAGGATATGGTTGCCTTGTGACTATCCAGACTACCTGAGCTAACCTTTTTAAAATGTTGCATACTTTCATGATGGGATTCATTTCCCCTAACTTTACAGTAGATATCTAAAGGCATCTCTACTGTCAAGAGAAGAAGATGGCACTTCTCAGGCACAAATCACCTTTGATTACCTGGATATCCAAAACACTTTATAAGTAGCAGTCTCATGCAGCTATTTCACTCCATTGATTATTGTAGGGTGGGCTGAGAGACAGTTCAGATGAAGACATTGTAGATATCTGCAGTTTCACAAGAGGAATCTCATTCTGCTTGTGGCTGAATGACACACCATGTACCCATAAAAGAGTCTTTCAAATATAGGACAATCCAGAAAGCTCTATTTCAAAGATACTTCATGGATGAATATGATTTTGGCTTCCTTACACTTTCTCTCCAATGAATTGGTCAGCAATCCAAAAGAGGACAAAAAAGTACTTCTGAAGAATCAGACCCTTGATATGAAAAGCAAACATTCTGGCAGGACACAGAGTGCCTAATATTCATGAACTGCCTTTTTTTATTCCTTTTTTATTTAAATAGAGATTTCCTTGTAACTTGCTCAGATGGCATACTCAATGCCTCAGGCAAGACTGTGCAGCTGGCTCTACAGCTTGCAAAGGACTTGGCTACATTACAAGTGTCATATTTTCTCACAGATAAATTGTTCTTGAATAACATTGCCTAAGTAATAGGGTTTCCATCAGTATCAGCTTTGCATACCTCCTTCCTTCTTTTCACCCGCCTTTTATCATGCAGACATGTTAACTGTGACCACTGCAAAGAAGCTCCTTTTATGCTTTAGTTCCCCCCGAGTCCCTCTTGCCATCTCCAAGGGAATGGATGGCATATGGGATCATGTTCCATATTCCACCCTGGTGCTTTTTTTTTTAGCACCTGCTTTAAAAATCCAGGGCCACAGTGCAATGGACAAAGTTTAGTTACAGCCCAGAGCAGTTGTTATACAGTAGGCTAGTGTCTGAAAGGAGCTGTCCTCACCCAGCTTTACCACTTCCAGGAGCCACTCTTGCAATTCCCAGGTCTTCTGAGGACTCACTGAAGGCAAGGGGGTGGATTTTGTACATGTGTGAGTTAGAGAAGTGTGGGTTTGCAGATTCTAGGAGAGGAACTGACTTCAATGTACCAACAGAAATGCATCTATTTTTGTTTATCTAAATAGATTCTCTTATTTCACATTAAATATTTCATTTATATCCTCTCCTTTGTAATGTTGAGAAAAGACAATATATAGCCCATTTTATCCTGAAGGAATTCTATTCTCCTAATTAAACTCCTTTCCTCTGTCCAAACAATTCCCCTGATAACACAAATCGTGTCATGAATGGCAGGAGATCAGACTGTGTAACCTCCTGAAGACCATGGAAGTGGCACAGAGCAGGTTGTTACTACACTTACAGACTATGCACCCAGCTCCCTAACCCTAAAACTGGCTAAACAAAAGATTTCAAACTTGCATTATGTAAACAAGACATAAAATCCACCACATCCTTGTCCACAGGCTGGCAGCCCCTCTCTGTCTCTGCAGCTATTCATCACCCCACGTGCACCCAGGCTGAGCTATTCTGCCCAGAGCTGTGCCAGCAAAAGCTGCAGCTTCTATTAAACCAGAAACATGACAAACTTCCTTGCTGGCTCTCAAAACCAAGTACTGAAAATCCTTAAGGACCCCTAACCCCTGTGTTAGATCTCTTTTTAAAGTTAAATTTTGAATAAATGGAATTGTCTGCTGCTGAATGGAAGCAGAAGGGTTTGTTGTCTTATCTGCCCCTACAAGAAAAATTAACCAAAGCTTTGCCAGAAGAATCAACAGGGAGAGTAACACAAGCAGAAGCCAATATTTACTATATTTGCAGCACCATGTCATCCAGCTGAAGACAGCAAGATGACAGAGTGGATAAAATGCCAACATTTTCTGCATATTTTTCTGTGTTACTGTCCATAACATTGTTCCACTGATGGGGGATAAAGTGAGGGCAACAACCAGAGGAAATTTTAGCCAATGTTTAGTAACATGGCTGCAGCCCAAGTCACCATCCAGAATGTAATTCCACTCCTCTGAAGACTCAGCAGTGCTCATTGCAGCAGATAAACAAGTCGCTCTGTTACCCTGAGGCGTGACAAATACTGCTGTGAAGCTGCCTGGATAGAGAAGAAGGGATCCAGTGCAAGATCCAAGCCCACATTCCTACCTGGGAAGGCTGAAGAAAAAAAACTATCTCAGCTTTCTACTAGATGCTGTCTTATCCCAGGCAGAGCACGTATCCCATATCTGACCCCAGGGCATCCAAGGCAGGACTTGAAACTGAATTCACTGCCACCAGTGATGTCTTTCTTTCTTCTTGTGTAGGCAGAACATGTTGAGGGTGCAAGCAGGGTGCTTTGGGGTCACTTCTCTGCAGTGCCATGGAAATTTTAGACAAATCATTTTGGGTATGTCTGTATTAAGATGGTTAAGAAACACCAACCCTTTCCACTTTCTCTGGGGCCCCTCAAGGCCAGGAAGGAAAATCAATAGAGAAGCAAAGCAAATACATCTGACCTGCTAAAGTCCACAAGCAGATATCCTTTGGACATAAAAACACTGCACAGCTCTGCATCAATACTTTTGTATCTTCTCTAGCCCCAGGCTGTAATGTCATGTACCTGCAGCACCATTCAAACTTTTACTACTTGTGAAAAAAAAAGACAAAAAACCAAGACTAACCAAACAAACAAACAAGCAGTAAACCTCACCCAAGCAAGTAAAACAAAATAAACCCTTTGAAGTGCTTTAGGTTTTCTGGTAGGAAAGAATATTAAAGCTCTATCAAGTCCCCAGAGAAATATCTTGTATGGCATGATAATTGGTGAACTCTGCCTGAGTCTGTGACATATCTCTTCTCTTAATGCTTTTAGAAAAATCGATGAAACTTGTGCTCCTTAGCAACTTTAGTTTTTTATTTTTTCCACAAAGTAGAGTGACAAAACTCCCAAAAGGTATCAGCAGCATCCCAGCACAGACAAAATGTAATTTGTCAGACCACATCATTGTGAAATACATCACAGCTGAAACTATATGGACTTGTCAGAAACTGTGGCCAGTTAACAGCTCATGTTAGAATTTTACTCAAGAATAAATAATTGGCAGGATGTCCTTATCAAAAAAAAAGATACTTAACATTTCCTGAACCATCATAAATTTCACCATCTGCCATCTTGCCCTAACATGCTCCCTGCCTCTTGAGAAGGCACAAAACCACAAGTAAAGATTTGAGTGTCTCTCTGGCTACCAGAGTTCAAAGCATCTGTCAGCTACACCATGTACCAGAACACAACACACATGGACTGCTTGAAGTCATACACTCAGTAGTCAATGCTACTCTCAGACTATTTATAATTCCATCTCTTGGGGAGAGAAAACAACATATAAATTAATGCAGGGTCAGATTCTGCCACAGAAATTCTTTGTCATGCCCCTAGTTTGGTTCTAAGTTAAGGCCCTACTTGATTAAAATTGAATAACAATTAATGTAGAGAAAGCTGCAAGTTACTTGTAAGAAGTGGCTAAATTTACAGCAAATCTCAACCTCTGTGAATCATTCATTCAGAATTAGAATTCTAATGTGCATTAAATATTCTCTTCAAACAGTTACTTGCTGAAAAATGAAGCCTGTGTACTCAGTTGAGATACAGTTGACTCATGTTTGTGGACTCATATGCAGGCTGGTCAGAAAACCAGCCTCAGTGAGTGCTTTGTGGAGGAGATACGAAAGCTCAGACCCAAATGCTTTCTCTCCTTACCAAGACCATCACATCAGCCTGCATGTCCTGAAATCTGCTTCTGCCCAGGGTGTGCCACCCCAGAAGCACCATATGTACATGCACAGCAAGTCCATCACCTGTGGGATGAAGGGCACCCACTGCCTCAGGGTTGCTCACATGCCTGGGGAGCTACAGACATGAAATGGGAAGTGATACTCAATGACCTGTCTAGGATTTCTGTGTGTTAAACAGCCCAGGAGCTCTGGACACACCAAAGGAAATCTGCTCCTCCTGAGCCCTGCGAATGCCTCAAAATTATATTCTCTCTCCTGAATTGCACTTTTGTACTTCTCACTTGCTCACTGATGATTATTATGCAAACTATTTTTGACACAAGTAACAGGACGAAACCCAAAAGCATTGTCACTTAAACCTGTTACAAACCACAGCCACAAGTCTGAACAGCCTCAGATCACCCCAGCCCACAGGGAAGGCTGTGCTGGGATGGCTTGCAGCAGCACAAACCAGATGTTAGAACAGATCTCTCCCATGTTTTTGTTATTCCTTGCTGAGACCACAAGGAGTACTTCCCATTTCTTCTTTGCAAGGAGCTGAGAGCTGTTGTATCCACATATCAGTTTTCCATTGTCAGGCTGCTAATTGAAAATTAAAGATGTTCATTAGCCACTTCCCATGGACCTGCATGGTGGATTCATGCCATAGAAAAGCAAGGACATTGACTAATGAAACCTGACAAGTCTCCCTGAGAAATCCTCCAGGATTTCTGACCTCAGCAGCTTGCTCTGTCAGAGATAAGCATCCCATGGCAGTCAGCAAAAGAGATGTGTTTCAGCTTCTGCAGGGCTGTCAGGCCTCAAACAGACAGACCTTTAAGACCTCCACACAGCAAGGTCCTTTGCCACCTCTCTGCAGAATTTCTTGTACTTCTTTATCTATTTGTTTGCTCTTAAAATCACCATTTTCTGACTGGTCTGTGTATTGCTGCTTCCTTATTATGCTGTTTACTCACATGCAAGGAAACCAAATGTAATGGCCAACGTGCACTTTGTTGTCTGGTTTTGCTACCAGGCTCTCTGACAAATGATTACTGAATTTCTAAAGCAGCAGGCAATAAAACATAAAGGAAAGAAGGGAGGAAGGCAGGTGAATCCCACAATCACTTCCCCTCAACAGTGATGCTATTAAGAGCAAGATAAAGGTGTCAGACACAAAAGAGGTGTGGGCTCAACATGCCTTTGGATTAAGCTGCAGTCTTGTGTGGCAAGGCTCCTGCTCCCTGTTGCAGTTTAGGCTCCCCAATTTCCCACTCACGGGGCGCTTCCATGGAGCTGGGCACACCAGGAAGGCCGCACGAGTGCCCACACAGCCCCACACTCTGAAATGAGCCGCTCTTCTCAGGAGTGGCACTCGGCCTCACACACAGAAGGCAAGAGGATGCCATAGCAAGATGGAACGTTTGGATAATTGCTGTTTTCCTCAGCCGTATCAGATGAAGGGAAACACTGCTCCCTTCTTTGAGCAATCCCCAGCAGTCAAAGGCGCTGCCTGACAGCGCTCGAGGGACTGCGGCCGAGTCACCGCTCGCCTGTGACTCCTACTTATGAGCAAACGCTGGCTGCAAGATTGCTGGAAGCAGCTTTTCCAGGACGATTTCAGACAGTCTGCTTTCTTATCAAACACCATATAATTGTAGAGCTTCTTTTTAAGAAAGAAAGTTTTCCACTGGGATTTGCTGAGTGGCTGTAGAATTAGCGTATTGGCTCAGTAACTAGCTAGTGGTGTAGCCTTTTCCTTTGAAAACCCAGCCCCTTCCATCTTGCCTTTTGCTCATATAAAGCAAGCAAAGTCAGGCAAGTCAGCCAGGACTCATGTTGTGATTCGTAATCGTAGGGCTGAGAATCTATTTTCATTGACTGGACAACAGACAGAAATGGTGACTCTGCAGCTGACTCCCAGGACAGCATGTGAGATATGCACGGCATGCTGTAAGCTTTGTAGTCTCCTTTGCAGGGGAAAATTCCCTAGATAAGGACAACGGTAGGGAAGCAAAGGAGGACAGACTGACAAATCTTACAGCAGAACAAGTCCTCAGAAAACACTAAGATCTCTTTTGTGGATAGAAATAATTTTCATAAGCTGAAACAAGAAAGAGAGCAAATGTTTAAACATCTGAACTTGAATAATTTGTTTAAAGTAAACCCTCACAAAGCACAAATGCAAACAACCTTACTTCACCCCAGCCTTTCTGGATCAAGACATGTCTCAAAGCAGATCTCCTAACACCTACAGAAATAGTGACAGACAAAGAAAACGTAGAAACTTTAACTCTTATCTAGCTCAGGTGCCTTGGCAAAGATTTTTCTTATCCTCAAAGGGCAGAACAGAGCTGCCTTCTTTTAAAAATAAATAAAATTGTTTTCTAGAATTGTTTACAGTGATTTACAGGTAACTTATGGTATATTGATGTCACATCTAAACTGAATAATCCTTAGTAATCAGAGAGACTGGAAGTTGAAGGAAAGTTGAAGGAAAGAAAAGGACACTTTTCCAGTTTCTTACTTCTACCACACATTGAAATGTCATGTACTGTTTGGATATCTCAGTTTACACTATGACATATTCAACAAATTCATATCAGGACCTCATTAAATTTTTTTTAAAAAATTAAATGGTATTAAATGCTTTTTATTCAGAATTCTCTAATTCATCACTTTATTAACTCACAAATTCTCCTGTTCACAAACTCCCTAACTTACATGTTGCTCTTTCTGTGCCTCAGTGGTTGTGCCAGTACATGTTGGGGTGTGGCATCAGCTGTATGTTGGGCCAAAAGCAGAGCTGAATGAAAAGTCACCCTTTTCCCCTTGCCACAGACCAGTCTGAGAAAAGCCAGAGCCTAGGTGAGGGGTGGAACTCTTAGTCCTCTTGCCTCGCTCAGGGTAAGATTTGGGCACTTGCTTAAGCCCAAATGAGGTAACAACACGTGATTCATTTTTCCAGCACAGGGAGATATGTGATAAACACAGATATAAAAAATATATTACCAGCAAAACTAATAAGATACAGCACAATAGTACAGCAATCATAGGATGTAATATAAGATGCAATATGCCATTTGCAGATGGTGCATATCTCATAAAAACACCATACCAATGATGTTCAGAAGTTTGTTCTATTTCTGTTGCAATTCTGACAACGCAGCCAGTATCATGTTTGATAACAGTGGTCACCTGTTTTGGACAAATAATAGCCATTTCATATTTGTTGATTAAAGTTTTCAGCTCATCAGTTTGAGAGTACACTGTGTCCTGTACTGGCCCTAAGGTGCATGGATAGGGTTGTAGGCCATATTGTAGGCCAGTTTGACACCAGCATTGTTGTGAAGTTTGCATTATGGTCTTTGTTTAGCTGTCTATGGGTCTTTAACAACATGAGATGTTTTAATATTAAATTTTTACTTAATACCCAACTCCAATTTGATTGCCAGTAAAATAAATTAATTTAGCCCAAGTTGCCTGTTTCGCCCATAGCTACAACTGCTGAGTGATCTCTTCCTGTCCTTTTCTCAGCCTATGAGCTTTTCATTACATTTTGTCTAGCTGAGGAGGGTAGTGATAGACTGCCTTTGGTGGGCACCTGGTGTCCAGCCAGGGTCAACCCACACAGCTGCATAGCAAGGAATTAATTTAATTCTGACACAGGATTAAACCGGCCCTGGATGTGGTGTGTGCAGGGTAAGCATTACCCAAATTGTTCATTATTTCAACCCCAATAACGCCAATTTCCATCCTTCAGCAGCACATGCCATGGGTTTGACAGAGTACTCTTGCTGAGTAGCCCAAAGAACTTTTTCTTCCCTAAGATCTGCTTGAATATGGACAATACAGTCCTTTATTCTCTTACAAAATCTATGGGTGACTACTCTTGGTAGTACTCCATGACAAATAAAGTCCTCAGAAAATCAATTATATTCCCTGCAAAGGAGGTAGCTTGGTGTCTCCTGGGTGAGCTGCAAAACTACTCTAGCATGTAATGGCTGGACAGGGAAATGTGATTTGAGTTCACCCTCAGGCTGGAGATTTCACTACATTCTCCTTTCTTCCTTAAGCTTTCCTTAGTCATCAAATACCTGCTAAAGTGAATAACCTTCTCTCATGTGTGTATAAACCTGAACAAATGGTTTTATCCATAAGTGATGACAAAATATTTTTGTGCAGAACTTCATTCCTCAGATTAGACTTAAATTCACACTTCATGAAGTAGCCAGAAGAAGGCAAAAGATTTCAGTAAGATGTAAGATCAGAAGTGTCATCACTGTCTGCTATTGAATAGAGAGGACAAGGTTCTGTAAATGAAGTGCTAACCTGGTAAGTTTAATAAACCATCTTTTTGTTTTATTTTTCTGGCATCAACGCCTCCATTGTTAAACACTTGTCTTGGTTTGGAAAGACAGGGGTGTCTGCTAGGGAACCAAAAAAGAATGGAAACTTCCCCTGGATTTTGTTATAATCCTAAAATTGAAGGGGAGGTCTCAGGCAATGATATGAGGGTAGGAATAACAGTTCTTTATTATTTAGTCTAACAAGGTAAATTAACAATAATAACTATAATATTGACAACAAACAGAACTAGAGAAGAAAAGAAAAAAAACCAACAACCCAGTTACGGTTTTCCTCTGGCACCCTGCCCCCCTCAGTACCGTCACAAGCTACCAGAGCCAGCAGCAGTCCTGGGGGGTGAGATGTATCCGAGGCTCGATGGTAGTAGCTGGAGCTGTAGAAAATGTCCTGGCTAGACACGGGTTGCAGAAAACACAGCATGGGGAGACCTCGAACAAAACTAAAGAAGCCGTGGGTGCAGGCCAGGGAGAAGGAGCTCCTGGCAGGGCAGGGAGGGAACGGGTTCCCAAAATCCCGGGGGACACACGAAGAGACGGTGGTCCGACCGAGTTCCAGGTGAAGGATGGTGAGAGCTCTCCGCCGCGCCGAGATGAGAAGACCCGGCTGTCCTCCCGAGAGCAGAAAACTGCCCCGAGCGAAGTGAAGACGGTGCCTCCCTGTCTCTTGAAGCAGCCCTTGCTGCTTCTTTTGTTTGTTCCTAAGCACCCATGAGCACGGAAAAACACCCAGCACTTAGCTTCTTAGCAACTTCTGGGAAAAAATTCTATAGGGAAGCACCCCAACGCCCAACAACACTTTAATTTTTGTCACTAAGACCACTGTACAGTATATTTTGAACAAAGTATAAAAGCAGTTTTACGTTTTGTAGACTACGGATTTCCTATTTGCTGAACAGTCTACAAATTTGAAGACACATACAACCCACAAACATAGAATTCTTTATTTCTTGGCGTATAAGTTAGACTAAATATTGCATTCAGTGCTAACAGTGACCCATGTGAAAAGAATGCTGCTCAGGGATTCCTTAAGAGAAGCCACACATGCAGAAGTGTGGGAGTACTACAAGCTAATGAAGACTCTACATTAAAATAAAGATCAACTCCTCTTTGGTTATCTCATAGTCTGCTGTTAGGAGGAGTCTCAACCATACATCCTTTTATCTGACTATTTGTGGCAGAATTCAGTTTCTGTGCCTGGTCCAGGATGCTCTCCTGGCTCTCTGGTCTGCCAACCATCCTTGAGATTGGTGTCTCCCCAGTTCAGCCACCTGGGCAATGAAATTGGGATCTCCAGTCTCTGCATTTCACTCTATAATGTAGCCATATTTCCAGTGAAATCCCTTTCAGGACACCATGATTTGAGACAGCAGCATAATTCTGCATTAAGGGACACTTCAGCTCCAGCAAGAGCGTAACGCTTCAGTTCTCCTGCCACCTCCTAAAGCAGGCTCACACTTGGCAGTCCCGTTCCCCCAGCAGTGCAGGGTGCCTTTATCTGCAAATCTGAAGGACCACTCACAGTCATGACTGACAGCAGCAGCAGAAATTCATCACCTTTAAAAATTGTTGTTTGAGTTTTATGGATCTTCTCTTTTCAGATTCTTCGAATGAAAATCTAGCTATTCTTGGAATTTCAGTGAAAATATGGGAATGATTGTGCTCCTTTTGATTGCATGGAGCACAACAGTAACTCTACAGCTCTTAATACGAATACCCTTGAGGTTCCATATCTGCTCATTAGAAACTATTTAGCCTATTAGCAAGCAGGTGAGTGCTACTTTTCAAAGGAAATGAAAGGTCTTAATGCCATGGAACTCCTGTTGGAATAATTTTTACAGAAACGTAAGTTTATATTAATTTTCAATACTTGTAAAAACCAGTCCAAACTGTGTCACATGGTCTCACCATAACCATTGCACAGACTTTCTGTCTCTGAATAAAATTAAAGTGCTTGTATCAACTTTCACCATGTGCAATTTGTCCAGTAGTTGTAAAACAATAAAAAAGTTTTTTGTTCTTCAGTTTTGAAGAGGCCATGACTGATAAAATCATAAAATCAATCAGAAACAGGAGCCAATTCTGAGAACATCTAGCATGCAGGTTTAAATGAACGATCTCATATTATCACTAAATTTTTCAGCACTCTGAATGTTGTAATATTCTAAGCTGTGGCTGCCTAACACCTCTTAGCACAAGGTACAGCTTGCAAGGAGAAACAACTTGCATGTATTTTCCAGGTCAGTAGTGTTTTGTTGGTCATTTGGTTTGTAGGATTTTTATTTTTTGTTAATTTGTGGGAGGGTTTGATGTCTGCTTTTCATCATGTTCAGAAAAGATTCGGATGATCGTTTATCTTTATGGATGAGATCTGTATCTGTACAGAAAGGACATGGAAACACTTAATGAGGTTTTTTAGCACAGAAAAAATGGCTTCTACCCCTATAAACTCAACATATTCATGCTGTAACAGTGTTTACAGCCCTTACCCAAATGGGGAGAGTGAAGGGAACACCTGCATCAGGCTAAGTGGGAGCTTGGACTGCATCAGCCAGTGCTAAAAGAAGCTCCAGACCCTTTGCTCTTTCTGCTGCTAAAGCATTTATATACAGATGGATATACTGATACACACATATTCATTATTTGTTTAATCAGCTATTATCTTTGTTTCTGTATTTCATTATGAATGAATATTTTTATCATCTCCTGATTAAAAAAAAAACAAAACAATCATTTTGTGGCGATATGTATAATATAGAAAAGTCATATGAAGAATATATTTAGTTTAGTAGTCAAATAAATTTAAAAAACCATATTTATATAGAATAGCTGGAGCTGGTCTTGAAAAGAAAACTGAAAGAATGCAGAAGAGCATGGGGCTGATATGGGGGTGGTAACTGAAGATAACAACAGAAGCAAGAACAAATGTTTTAAACTAATACCATGCCTTTAAAAAAGAATGGCAAAGCTGCATCTAAAAATAATATTAATGAACATATCATTGCAGGGTATACTCACAGTAGTATTCTGGACTTCAGCAATACCACCAGCAAAAAAAAAAACCCACAACACAAACCAAAAACTAAAAAAAAAAAAAAAAATTAAAGAAAATGTGCAGAAGACAGGTTTTCTGTTTTCACCAGAACAGTAGATTTCTGCCAAACACCAACACAGGAGTTACTTTGCACTATAAAATATCTTTGCTGCAGCAGCCATCATACAACTTAATGAACTTGTACACTTTCTCAAAACAGGCTTTGGATTGTTTTCTATTATCCCTTGCTATCTCACAATGTAGGCACACTGGGCTGGTACATGACATTAATCACAGTGTTTAATTTGGATCCCTATTAGTTTCTTTAATATTCAAAGCAGCCCTGCTAGAGAGAAAAACAATAGCTCCAAGGCAACGGAAGCTGTTCACTTCTCTGGTTAATAATATTTCCCAGCCTTCCGTTCAGGCTGATGCTGAATTCAGGCGCTTGCTGGATCCAGGTGCCTCTCCGTTTCCTTTCTCCTTCAGTGCACACAGGGACATGGGGAGAAGGGGGAGGTGGAGCCCAGGGCAAAGCTGGTGGCTGCAGGAACAGCCCAGGTGTTCCATGGGGGACACCAGCACAGGTCTCTGACCTAGGGCCAGGACACACCACTGCAGCCTAGTCCTCTTCCCGGATGCTCGAGCAGTCAGCCAAAATTACCATAGGAGCCTCCGTGGACTAGGGATCCTTGACTGCGCTGCTAAATGCTTCCTCAGTGGCTCAGCATTTCTTACAACTGCACTTGAGAGATGTCAATCACTCTCCGAGTTAATTAGTCTGCTTTCAATTACTAGGATAATTAACACCTCATTTGAAGCAGAAAATAGTTCTCTTAATTTCAGTACTTTATGACTAAATCTGAGTTTGCCTCCAGCCCAAGGGCTCCCAAAAGCCTTGACCTGATAATGCTGATTGGGATCATTAGCCCAAACAAATTACAATATTACAAAGACTTTCCAGCTCTGTGTGTTCAAATCTTTGCAGGATTTTTCAGGACGTTTTTTCAACACATATTTTCCTCAAAGAATACCCAGGGTATCGCAGAAGATTCTCTATACAACCATACAGAGGAAAACTGCTGGCTGCAACAGTAGCAAGGCAAATCACCACCACATGAGACATCTTCATTTAATTCTGAGACAGGATTAAACCAGCCCTGGATGTGGTGTGGAGTATAGAAAGGTGCTGATTCAGCCAGTGATCAATCCTTCAACAAAACCATCTTCAAAACTGAACCTGTACATGGAGATGGGTGAACCTGAGTGACTTGCCTAACCAAAAGCCCTCTGTTTTGTGAGAGATTTTTGTGCAGCAGGTAAGGGGAAGTGGGGAAGTTTGCTAATGCATAGAGAGATCTGCAGGAAACAGAGGACCTTCAAAAGCACAATTTCTTTAAAAAGGAAGGCAACAGAACCTCTCTTTTAAAGAGATTCTTATTCAGTTTAAAGCTGAACAGACTCAGATTTTCCTATGGAAAGGTTAAACTAGCATTTAGATCTCTTGCATTTCATTTGTTGAAAGCAAACACCCCATGAGGGAAAAGCTATTTAATCTACAACTAGCAATCACTAATATTTCTGATTATATAAGGGACCCATTTTCACGTAGTTAAAACAAGTATTTCTCCTTTGTGCTTTGGTGTTTTAACTCAATCACTTTTCAGGAAAGACATTTTTAATACAACTAAACTTCGGTCTTGACAGTGACTGTGATGTATAGTGTCATTCAAATACGTGCTTATTTTTTGTGTTCCTTCACTTAGACTGGGACAAGCTTACGGGGTGCTCAGAAGCTGAATAAAGATTTCTGTTCATCAAAGCAAAGATTTCTGCAGATTTGGGGAAAATGCCTGTACCATACTGCTTGAAGGGTGCTATGTGATTGAGTTATTAAAGATGGAATCTTCACACTGTAGCCAAAAGGGGGATGTTAAAAATGAATGACAGTCCTGCCTGAGATGAGTATATAACTATACATGCAGCCTTAATATTCTTCTGGCACTGCTTGGAGTTTTTGCATAAAATTTCTTGCAGCAGGAACTTTTGGTTGCTTGAAAGATTCAAACTGACAGTCTACAGGTGAAAAACTTTCTGCCACATTACAAGTCATTTGAGCCATTCAGGACCGTGATGACAAGGACACATTATGTGTAGGCACTCACATTATCAGGGGCAAGATGCAAAAACCCTCCTTAAAAATGGTTTCATTGACCTAAGCAAGTGTGTGTCATGCTTAAGGATGTGTAGAATTTGATCCTATGCACAGGGCTTCCTTTCATGTTTAATTGCTCATTTTTTATTCAGCAAGAAAATAGCCTGTCAGTCATCAGCAAGGATAAGCTCTCCAGCACTATAATTCTGAGAGCAGTTGATTTTACAAAGAGAGGCACTAACTTACAGCCAACTTCCTCCTTTTATTCTAGACCTGATACAACTTTGGAAGAGTTATTAAGAATTTAAACAGAGCATATTCCATTTCTTTCCTGAACATTTAGGTATTTATCTTACCTGTTTACAGTCAAAGAATAATTTTTTTTTCCCCAACAGAAATGAATAGACCAAAACTAATATAAAGCATGTAGGCAGCATTGTGCAGTTTGCTTTTGTGTGCAAAGGCCTAGCAAGAGACACCAGACAGAAAGATTTCCATCTGACTACAGTTGTTTGGGTTTTTTCCATAGTTTCTCAACCTTCAGATAGAACCTAAAACCAGAGAATATCACTGAAAGACTCAGTGATTTAGTCTAAAGATTGTACCAATGTACCAATTGTGCTAGGACCTTTTTGACAATACAGTCATATTCTTTATTGTGGTGAAAAATGAGATAGTTTAATTTGCCTACCATCTAATATTTCCCAGAACCATAATCATTGGGATATCCCATGGAAACATGATGGACCATTGCAAAAAGAGGCTGAATTTTATGGCAAACACAAATGACATCAATCTAAACTTCCAAATAAGGCACATGGTCAAGACCCATCAGAGTTGGGAATCTGGCTCTATTTTAGTAGTCCAGTGAAATCCTTAGGTTATCGCATATGCTCTACTGTGTTATGTTATGTGCTTCTCAGCCTGTTAATTCCTTAAAATACAAATTGCAGTGGAAATTGCAGTGGAAAATAAGAATAATTTCAGTCTGCCATGCTCTGCAGAAAGTTATCTTGCATGGCACAGAACCAGTCCCCCATTGTGTAGGATTTGTGGGTTGCTCTTTGAAGTTGTCAAACAATCTTCACTGGAGAATTAAGGGATTCTAGGTCACTCTCTTGGTGTTAGATGCTTAGTAGGTGCTCTGGATCTGGCTATGATTCATATTTCAAAGAATCCTTAAGACCTTATTTCACTAATTTCATAAATATTTATCTGGTATGCAGCAGGGAAGCAAGAGTCCTGATTACAAGCTATGCACAGGAGGCACCACTGCAATCCAAGTGCTAAAAAACCAGATTGTTATAATTGTAATTGCTGAATACTTTGAGCTGGAGAATTTTAGCATTTGTCACAGAATTATGGTGTCTTAGTCATCCTTGTACTGACAGAATGTTTGAAAAAGGTCACGTCCTTCAAATAAACCTAATATTAACGCTTAACTTATGGATATTGCAGTGTTTGTTGATCAATATTTCAAACACTCTGCATTTGAACATATATTTTAGGCAACTGTTTATACCACATGTACTCTTTTCCTTATTTACTTCTGTGTTTTCAAAACTCAAATTATATTCATCATTTTATTCCTTATTTCCTCCCAGAACATTGTGATTTTGGGGTGAAGAAGGGGACTATCACAGCAACTGATGGTACCTGTCAAAGAAGCAACAGTAAAACAGCAAGCAGCTGTGTTTCCACTCCCACCACAGCAGTGACTGTGACTGTGGACTCTGCAGAGTGTTGTCCCTCCAGCAAGGCAAGAAGAAGACACTTCCTCCTGTGTTGCTCCCCATTCTGCTTACAGACATCCAGACTCAGCATCTTGAACATACTAACTTTTGTAAAAACTATTTGCTGTAGAACCAATCTGGAAGGAAATACCACTTCTTTATTTTATCACAGATTTCTCATCTACACTTAAATAAAATAGTTTGGATTACGACTGCGCTAAGATTGGGACATATAAAATTATATGTTGCTGAATATGTCCGGCTCAGAGCTTCAAGGAGATTTGGAGACACTCAAGAGCTCCAGTAGAATTTATCAGAAGTTGGCACATCAGGTCCAGAATGCCATTAAAAAATGCTTTAGCTTCTGATCCACACTTAAGTGATTAGATGGTTATATGAAGTGAACACTGAAGTCCCTTACAACAGAACTACTTTATTTTATTCTATATTTTGGGTTCAAACTAAAACCACAACATTATTCTTTCCATATACTCCTAAAGGCGCATACAAAGGAGGCATATCAGTCTGCCTAGTTGTTCTATTTTCTGAAGCACATACTTTTTATAAAACCAGAAGTACTAAAAGAAAATTAAAATTTACAAAGTTATGTGGTTTGATCTGCTCCCTCTGACAACTTGCTTCTTGTTTTACTCTTTGCAAAATTGTGATGTTGCCCTTTGCTCATCAATTCCAGAAAAAGGCATATAAAATCACTTAGAAGTGGGTTGAGCACCCAAGAGGACAACTCAGGTTGTCAAGTAGATACTAACATGAGTACAACCATCACAGCTTGAGTCCTGGCTTATCAGCAAAATCACGTGATTTTGCGGCACAATGAGCTTTCCTTGAATAATAACTATTTGTCAAAAAACAAAAGCAGAAAAGTATTTCTTATTTGCTGAAGTGTCTCAAATCTAAAGGAATTGAAGCCTCCTTTTTTTAAAGTTATTTGGTCAAAATAAATAGACAAGATTCTGCAGTAATCAAAATTACTTATTTCCCACAACCACTTTTTTTCCCTACTACTCATCTGACAATACTGTTTCTTTGTTTAAATAATTTAGATTGTTCTAGATAACATATTTCTTTAGATTTCTCTTTTTTTAGGATCCCATTTCCTTCTTAATTAGAATATTAAAATCATCAACTTGATTCTCTCAAGTTAGAGAAACTGTAAAATTAGCAGTCAGAATCACTGGACTGTAGCTTGGGGGATCAGAAAGGAATACACCTGCTGGCAGTCTGTTTTCTGACAGTCATCTGTGAAACTTTCAGTAACCATGTTCATTGTTCTGTTTACATTACATCTTTGTCATGTAAGTATCTTTAATGCTTTTAAGATACTGGGAAAATTCCACTACATGCAATATCCACTGACACGGAGTCAGTGTGATATATGATTAGAAAAGGTAACTACCAGTCTGTTCAGCTGATATTCAGATGATGTGAAATAAAGTCATGTCATTCTAAAATCGAGTGAAATTAATTCCGATCATAGTGAACAATTGTTCACTCTCATATGCACTATGTTTTTTATTATTTCTTCCTTTAGGCATTTTGTAAGTGAAAGACTGATACTTCAATTCTATTGCTTTCAGAGGACTAAAATTATAATTTTGGTTTCTGTGTTTATTTATTTTATGGCATTTCTTTTGTTTGTTTTTTCTTATTTGTTTACTGAAATTGTTAAACTGCACTGCTATGCCAAAAATACAAAAATTGTGGGTAATATAGTGAAAAGTATAAATGGAATGTGACTGAACAGAATGTATTTAAGAACTAAGCAAACTTCAGTTTGAAGGTACTTCTTCAATAGAGATGCCAAACCTCTCAGAGAACAAAACAGTGGATGTGTGCAGCTGGTAGAAGTTACAAGTCAAGAAAAAAATATAATTTAATCTGTAGTTCTCAAAGGTTTTGTGCAGCACTGGGAAATGGGTAGACAGGAATCTTAATACTTGAAAGGAGTGACTGTTCCCTCCTGTGAGCAAACAGCCAGGCTTCCTATTAAAAGTTTTGCTTTAAGTTATGTCAGCAAGAAATTATTTTAGCAAGAACTTTGAATTTAAAAACACAATACTCATAGCTTAGACAGCCGTTTAAGCTAAAGCTCAAGGACAAAATATGTTGTGGGTTTAGGGGTTTTTTTCCCATAC
Organism: Certhia americana; assembly: GCA_018697195.1. NCBI lineage: Eukaryota > Metazoa > Chordata > Aves > Passeriformes > Certhiidae > Certhia > Certhia americana. The sequence goes on along the minus strand of CM031858.1, from coordinate 121,871,976 downwards.
GGAATCTTTGGGAAGCTGTTAAACCTGGCCAAATATATATATCCATACACATATGCATATATATTAAATACATGTATTTTACATACATATGTTTCTCTTTGCCAGTAGTAAAATGTATCTTGAAGAAAAGAGATTATGGACATACCCATCTATGGCAGCCAAGGGATCTACAAGGATGCTTGGGATCCACAGGACAAGTACATTTGCACAATGACTATTATCCAAGACCTCCAGAGTCCAATAATTTCTATTGCCAGCAAGAAGACTTTCCAAATTTCCTTTCTCCTGTCCCCTCTCCCTTAAGCTCTGCAGGCAGGAATCCTCTCCCTTCCCTCCCTCCCTCCTATCTCTTCCCATTAGAAATGTCACTACCCCATCTGCTGCCCCTGAACTCATTCGTGCTGGCAGGGACTCAGGCAGAATGAACGAGCTGAAGTCATTCAGCATAGTGTGCTACACAGACCCTTCCAAGGCAATTGCTAGCATTTTTCACCGAGAACAAATTGTCATGCAGAAGGGATTAATGCTGCTATGGTTCTCTTTTGATGCCTGTAAGACAGATCAGGACACATCTCCAGCGTCATTAAATCCAGCTCCTTCTTGCTGCAGGGACCATGTAGTTTATTTGTTCCGTTTAAGTGTGTGCACTTTGTGCCATCCAAGCTAAGTGGTGATCAAGGGAATTGCTTCCCTGGAACACAAGAGATGCTACTCTAATACCTGAATTACATGGAATTATCTTTGTGCATCTTTCTGAAATGATATTACAATTTCAGCCAGCAAATGTACATGTTATTGTGGTCAGCAGGCCTCCACTCGCTTGAAATTATGAATACTTTATGGCCTTTATCAAATAAAACTGTAATAACATAGCTCAAAAAAGTGTGTACTCTCATTGGAAACCACATTGTACAGGAACTGCTTCTTCTCATAATTACATATTTGGCAACAGAGGGTGAGGGGGTGAAGAAAAGCTATTTTCCCATCTGCAGAAAATCCTGACAGCCTCTTAAAAACAACAGTAATGAGGGAGAGAAAAAGAGGTACTTGTGAAGGGTCTAGATATTAATTTCACATAAATATGCCAAACACAAAACCTTCCTTGATTTACTTTTGTTTGCATGGGAGGAGGCTTTGCACATTTCACTGGAACTCCTGGCAAAATACAAGGATCTCAGGGCATGTAGCTCTCACAGATTATTTTAAGAAAAAAATTCTTATTTGATGTTTTATTTCACAGTATTCACATCATTCCAACTTCTAGAAAATGAAGAAGCAGAAAATGGATCTAAGTGTATTGAACCAATAAAATGAAGAAAAGGGAAAGATTCAGATTAGTCTTTACAGAGCCCAACTAGCTAACTTCATCCAAAATAAACTCTTTGCTGAGGAGCCCTGAATATGGGCTTAGGGAAGTTTGGAAAGGAAATAAGTGATAACTATTGTCAGCTCTGGAAAGAGGGGAAGGGAAGGGAAGGGAAGGGAATCTTTCTAAGAATTCTGTCCCAGGAACAAGACATGAAGAGCAAAGCTCTGCCTTCAGCTCAGCCCTTCACCCTACAGTATCACAGCAATTTCAGGGTAAGTTGTTTGCATGACCTGACATTTTACAAAATCTGTATCCTCTTGTCCAGGGGAGAATGTGGTGTGGCTGTCACCAGCACTGGAATAAGTGGAAACTTCTAGTCACAGGAGAAAGCTTGAGGCCTTTGAAAAATCTTTGCTTTATAAAGTGTGGCTCCTGCACTCTGCCTTGCAGTCCTATCTGCTGGCATGTACAATTATAATCCTTCAGCTGAATATCTATATTATAAAAGTCTGCAAGGCAAAATACTGAATGCATATCTTTATCTATAAATGTCTCTATTCAGTGACAGAAATTCTATTTATACGTTTACATGTACTGTAAACTTTCTGTAACATCCATAAAGCATTAAAACATGCTTATGTAAAATAGAGCACATGAATGTCTTTGATCTCCAGGAGTACTAATCTCTCCTACTTGTGTTAGTTGCTGCTTAATAAAATATTTCTTCTAACACCCCAAATAATTCAGGCCAAAAAATCTCAGGACACCCTATCACTGAAGATGGTTTTGAGACTTGTGGTTGCTGGATGCCGTGAAATGCATACACAGGGATGTCATAAGGTATGACTGTTCCTTAGATCAAAAATTTGAAATAGACATTCTTTGAAATAAGCAAAACAGAAGAAAGGCAGCTATTGCTTATCATGCTCTCAGGATGCTCTTTGATTGGTATTTCAGGTTAGGAATAAATTGATCACAACTGTAGTAAAACTCAACTCAAACAGAAGCAGAACATGCTGCGATACTCCATCTTGGAATGGTCTGTGGAGTGAATGAAAGCACAGATGCTTTGCCACACATCACTTAGACATAGTCATGGCTTCTTACCTACAGTCATTATGCATTTCTACTTCTGTCTTTATTGACTCTTAATGATTTTGCTTTATTTAGCCAAACAACGTATGATTATTCCTGAGTTTTAAATAGAGCATCTACAAACTTGGGCGTGGGGTATTTCCTTGAGTTTTCTGATACCATGTTTGAAAAATATCTTTCTTTATGTGTGAAGTGAGATTAAAAGCTTCACTTCTAATTTACATGCTTGGTATTTAGCAGTCTGGAAGAGGGTTGGTTTGTTCTGGCTTATAATTTTTTCCAGGCATTTGGAAGCAATCTGCTAGACACAGCACAAACTAGTAGCCAGCACAAAGTGCAGCTTCAACAGCATCCTGCTAGTTGGGGAAAAGTCTCTGAACTCACTAAGTTCAACAACGCTGCTGTCTAGGGCCTGAGGATGAAAACAGGACAGCACTTTCCCTAAGGACTAAATCCCATACTCCACCAGAGTTTTACTGAAGGTCTTGGGGGCAGAGGAGCAACAGAGAGGGCAGGTGGGCACTCAGTGTCAGCTGCCCAAGTGGCAAAAGCTACAGGAAAACTTTAGAAATGCTTTAGAGGAATAACTGAGGAATAGATCAGCCTGTTGGGTGACACCATCCTTCTGCTTCTGAAGGACACAGCTTGTGTAGCCTCTGCCCCTCAGACTCAGCAAGAGCTAAAACATTCTAAGGGATTGCTAAATTCAGCTGTACCATGTCAGTGTAACTGGAAACGTGTTCCACTTTGGATTTCATCCACATCAGCTACTACCACATAACAAATTATTGTTCTTCTGTTCCAGCTTGGTGTAAACAGAGCAGAACATGAAACATCAGAAAATAACAGAATAGAAAAAAAACTCTTAAATTGATTGTACAAACAAGTTTTATTGTTACAAGAAAAGAAAAAAACCCCAAACAAACAAAAACCCCACCCTACAGCAAGGGTCCCAAATTTCAATTCTGTGTTATTTTAAAATGAATACTGAAAAATTTCTGATTCTTGCTCTTCAGAACTTCAAAACTTCTTCATTACTTTAACTCAAAGTGCAGCATCAAAGTGCAGGACCAGCCTGACATCAAATCAGGGTCATTCTGTGGATCAATCAGGATGCCTGATTCCCAGAGGTTTTGTGCACATTGGCTGGGCAACTGATTATGGCTGTGCTACAAATGAGTAAGACTATATATACATCATAGAGCTTCCCAGACAGCACATGATGTATTCTGCCTCAGGAAATTTAGTGTGCATATTACTTCACAGCTTGGATTCCAGTTGCTCACAGAACTAACCTCCATATTCTGGAATAATTTGAGAAGTTTGTTGCACTCAGAAAGCATCTTGTTTTACTATCATGGTGAAATTTAGGCACATAACCATATTATTCTCAGAATCATCAGAGAATCCTTGCACAATGACATTATAATTGCCCTAAAACAAGCAAGGAAAAAAAAAAAAAAAAGACAATTAGTGCACAATACTGCCTGCTCTTTCTAAGTGGCTTCTTGGAATGGTTCTGGTGATTTCTCTTAGAACTGAAAAAGACAGATTCCCATCAAGGACTGTTCTCATGGGTATAGTCAGGTATATGAGTGCATGAAAATAAAACAGTGTTCAACCTTCTCATGGCTGGAATGCCCAAGAACTGCCAGATTTTCTGGTCTAGCAGAGTCCCATCAGGAAGTGTCAGGTCTACCACAAATTACTCATCTACAGGAGGGCAGCTCATGGCAGAGGATGTTCCTGTCCATCACTAGATCTGAGGCTACAAGAGGTGTTGGACTGGATGGAGTCCATGAGTTGGTTGGAGGCCCATGAGCTGAGGGAGATGGTGGAGATTTTGGAGCAGTAAGAGCTCCTTAGTGACATTTTTAGGGATTAATAAGGATGATAAGGGTCTTGGAAAAGCTCAGACAACTGACGAGGCAGTGGTTGGATGAGAATGGCTTAACCTGAGTGCTGCCCTTGATCTAACAATGGAGCACCACTTATACTTTTTGGATTTTGTTATCCCTTTTCAAATCTTTGAAAATGGTTTCATGGAGTAAGAGGGTAGCATGTGAAGAGGATATAAAATAAAGAATGAAATGGGCAGAAAGAATATGAATGGATTTACTCAAACAGGTAAAAGGAAAGAGAATAATTTACCAAATAAAATGGAATAATTAAGGTGACATTAACTGATTACTTTGGTCTTTTCTTTTACAAAATAAAGGAGGAATGATAGAGGAATAATAACCTTAGAACATCTAGCATTTCAGAGATGCTACCATTTTACTGTCATCACTTCTATGATAAGAAAGTTTTCTGACATTTCCCCTTCTGTTTTCTACAGTTTGTGTGAACATCTCACTTCAGAAAAAATATACCTGTAAGTATGTAATTTTACTATTATTATTTCTTTATACAAAACATTGAAAAGTACCTTTGGAAACTTTATTCTTGAGCCTTTAATGTCAAATGCTGATATAAGTGTTTCTGAAAAACAGAGATAATTATTATACAAAGAGTTACTTAACCATAAAGCCATCAGACTGCCTAAATAACTTCAAAACAATATGGCATATCTCTCAGCAGCAGTTGCCAATGTCACTTACTCTTTTACTGATAAAGCCTTCACCTGGTTCTTCTCTCAGAGCTCTGACTATTTGTTGAAACCACATTAGAAAATAGCAATTAACCACAGTGCTCCTGCAATATCTCCTCCAGACACATCCTACTGTGATAACTCCAGTAATTTAACTTGTAATAGTAGTTCACTTGAATGGTAACTGAAGAGAGCTGATACTGATTTTTAAAGAAAGGAAAACGGACTGTATTTTGACCTCCTTACAGATCTTTTTGGACTTTAGTCTGACATCCTGCCTGAATTCTCTGAATCTGAGCCTGTATCGTGCTAGTACATGCTAGCCCTTACCAAAGGATTGACTCTTCTCTACCAAAAAACTCCAAAAGACAAACAAACAAAAAAAAAAAACAACCCAAAAAAAACACAAAACAAAAAAAAACCCACAAACAAATAAACAAACAAACAAACAAAACCAAAAAACCATACCTGCGTGTAGAATATCTCTTAAAAAACCCATCCAGACACATATCTAAATAAACCTTGTTCTGGATATTAGTAGTGCCCACAGCACCTCTCAAGCTTGCTGTTCAGTCCAGTCAAATGCAATCTTTCCATGTCATTTCAGAGGTGTTAGCAATAAGTGTCATAATGAGATGAAGGATATTAGTAATCCTCATTTATGGAGATGGGAACTGCAGTACAAGGATGTTAAAATACAGAATTTGGATATTTTCTACTTCACTGGGGTTCTGGCACTGGAGAACTGCCTGCTCTGAGGTCTGCTGCTTGCCAGGAAAGGTCTAGATTGTGGAGATAAAAATCTGTTTGCATGGGTTGATTGCACCATGTTTTTTCACACCAACCTCCTTTCAGCGTTCCACACACTGAGTATTCATCATCAGCTCCGCTGCAGAGGAGTTCTTTCCAGATGAATGCTTTGGCACCATCATACCAGACATTGAAGACAATCTTCAAAAAGTGGATGTCACTTCCTAATTAAAATATTGCAAGTAAGAAAACGGTTACTGGTGGGGAGGAAAAGCGTATATGGGAGACATGCTGTTTAGATAAAAACTAGATTTTGCCAAAAACCTGTATTTTTGTAAGACTCCCTCAAAACCAAAAAGATTTATATCTTGAAAACTGCTACTTCCAGGGAGAAAAAAAAGAAAAAAAGCTATTGTTATTTTTAACAACAATAACAAAAAAACCTTAGTCTTAAATATTTGGGAGAACAATTTCAAAGTCTGTTTTAATTTCTTCATTAAAGAAAACAAAGGTCACTCAGCTCTACAGTTAACCTAAACATGTGCTCAAATTAAGACCTTAGTTTTAAGAAAGTGTTGCAAACAAACAATCATGAATGCATCATTAAGACATCTTTCTAGGGAAGCAAACCTAGCCCAGAAAGTGAAGTTTATGATACAGCTAAGTCCTAAACATTTCATTAGCTGAGTTTGCTGGCTTAAAGATGTTTAAAGATCACAGTTTGGTTTGCACACAAAATCCAGTACCATTTTCCAGCTTCTGGAATATGAATATTCTTTGTAGAAGTCCTGCCATAGTTGTATGGCCTGATGACACTCTGTCTCCTTTAAAAGACTTGGATCTTCTCCAGGCCAGAAGACCAAAATGCACACATGCCTAAACTGTCACAGGTTTGTATGCACAGAGACAGGCAGTGCACAAGGCTCTGGTAACAGCTCCAAGTGAAACTCAAACACATTTTCATAAATTATCATTTCTGTCCATCACTATAGTTTATCCAATCCATTTTTAATCCCAGAAACAAATTTCCTAAATCACTCAGCATTTAGGATGAAGTGTCAGTTTTTCAGCTGTATTTCATTTTCAAGTTTTCCAGAATATAACTGGCTAGTTAAGAGAAACTCACTTGGAATCCAGGTAAGAGCAGCCTTCCAGACAGATACGCTCATCGTGCTGCAAGGTGTCAGATTAAACATGAAAGCATGAGCTGTAGAATCTACAGAAAAAAAAGTATTTCACATTGATAGTGTGAATAGGCTTTTCCATAAAAATAATAATAAGATACAGTTATACACACAAAACCCACATACATATTTTTAAATATATTTAATATATATAAGGTATATGCTATAAAATTATTCAATATATGTGGTAAATACTTAAAATTTATTTTAAATTATATTATTAATTATTTTCACATTTAGAGGGCAAAACCAGCATCATATTTCTTTAAGTAAAAAGAGAAGTCAATTTTTGGTTGATGATATTTTGTACACGAAAAGTAGAGACAAAAGTACCTTTATTTCTCTTTTGAAGATATACAAGATTTTTATTAGCACTAAACCAGAATAGTCTTCTACTGAAAATATCCCTACTTACGCTAATTTTGCTGACAACAGCTAAAAGTATTTTTAATGCACCAGCATATTTTCCAGGATAATGTAATTGAACCTTTGAGTAGATTTGCTCTATGAGTGACCCACCTTGGATTTTTAAAATACCCAAAATATCAGTCCATGACACAGACATGGCAAGAAGGGACACACTGTGCTATCTCAGAGCCTGATTGGTAGCCCAGCCTGACAAAACATCACATTCCCTCTTTTTCCATGTACTTCAAGCTTTTCATTGTAACATACCAGTTAACTCAATAGGCATAATTTACACAACAGAGTACTTGCAAAAAAAGTTTAAATTCATTATCTTTAAGTATTTCCTGAGCAAAAACATGGCTACTTTACTTGAGAATAAAATTCTCTCTTTCCTAGCTGCTGGAAGCAGCACTGTAGTAAGTAATTCTATGAAGTAAAATTCTTAAACAGGGTGATCAACAACAGAAATACACTTCTTTTTACTTTTCTGTATTCCTCAAAGAAACAAATTTGAAAGAAAATTCACAATCCCTCAGACTACAGTAATTATCCTGCAAATTTAACAAAAGGATTACCTATTTTTTTTACTTACCACAAAAAGTATATGACATTTCAAGATCTGATGATGTACAAATGAATTCACTGACTCCAGGGTTGAATAAAATGAAAAAAAGTAGTCCAAACATAGTTACTGTTTTTGCTCAGTATTCGATGGTATAAAACTTCGTTTGGGAGAAAGAGGAAGAAAATTTAGCACAGTCATCATCAGTCACATGTCTTCAGAGAAAGTTCTGGGTTTTATCAAATTCTCTGCAATCTTTGTTAATCCTACTGCAGCACTGTCAGTTACTATCACACTAAATTTTGTTAAGAAGATGAATTCCTGCTTTTGTTGTTACATTTTCCTCAGACAAAGCAGCTCAAACCAAGAGTGAAAAATTAAAGAGAAAACTGTGTGAAATGGGGAAGTGAAATGACATTATGACTACCAGAAGCACGTAAAGAGCAAGTTTAGTTGACTCATCAGGTGTAAGATTTTTAAAGGCATAATTTCAAACACAGAGTTTCCTGCACATATTTAAGAAGAGAAAAAAATCCACAACTGATGAAAACCAAGTCCATTCCTATATTTTTATGGTAACCTCTGTACCAGTACCTCTCACTGATTTTTTGTAATAAATTTCTTACAAAGCTCACTTTGTAAGTGCTTTAAGAATACACCAGAAATCCTGCATGATGCCAAATACCACCTTCAAAGCTGTATCTATCACAGCTACATTTCTTAGTGGGAACAAACTCAAAAATCAATGAAATTACAACGGGTAATTCCCATATCTGACTCCCAGAGTCTCTCTGCCACCTTGACCCAGACTCTTCCCCACAGTCTCTGCTGGAGAAGCAGCACGGCGTGGTTTGCCCAGAGCACAGAGCCATGCACAGGCCTGGAGCCAGGGGGACACCAAACATGACTCAATTACCAGCATGTTTCTGTAAGAACACAGAATCTACCTGTCACAGCTGAAGGTAGCTTACAACCTGATTTTATCCTGTGATGCTGAAAACACTCCAGGTCACAGATCTTGATACTCAAGTTTGAAACACCAAAACAAAAAACCTCTTACAGCACTTTTCGTATTAGATACACACCATTATTTCTGTCTGTTAGTGAATTACTCAAAGAATAACATATTTGCCTGTGTCAGCTATACCAGTTCTGTGGATCAGCACTTACTGCACAAACAGGATCAGCTCTTACTGCACAAACCCAGCAGTACTAAGCAGCTAGTGTCAGCTAGTCCCAACTACAGGAACAGGTCAAATTAAGCCTAATAACTCATTCAAGAGAGCACAACCCCCTCTAACTGACAGGAAACACAACTATTTTTTTTTTTCTCACTATAATAAATATGGAAATCTACTTAATTTAATGGCAGAATGATTTACAGAAATAAAGCAAATAGTTTTCTCTTCTTGATTTGTGTATATGTCTGCTGGTTTCTCTTAGATCAGAAACTGTATTTATTTTTTAAGAAAAAGAAGCAATACATAAAAGAGACAGATATTTGAGTTTGTTTCCTGCTAAGCAGGAAACTCAATAAAAATGACAACAAATTACAAAATTTTACAACCATCAATTGACTCTCTCCATTACCATCACAATGCCTAAAAGTCTAGATTCTCACAAATTCTGTGCATACCAGGGAAATATTTTATATATTACAAAGGTAAAGTAGCAAAAGATTAAGACAGAAGTCTGAACATGTAACACAAAAGATAATTTAGGAATAATGATGTGCACAAAACCATGACTGATTATGACTAGAGGTGGAAGTAGTTCCAAGATTAATCAAGGAAGGTGAAAATTGAATTAAAGGTGCCTGAAAGTACCAACTAATGAGCTACTGTATGCAATAATTCACAAAATAAGATAAAAATTTGAAAATTTAATGCAGCTAGAGAATTCTCTTCAGTATTTCCAAATATCTCTACAGACCACAAGAAGAGTCCCACTGGCCTGAGTTCCAAATTTTAAGAAATTCTCAGTGTTTGGCCTTTAAGTGGGAATTCAAAATTATATAACTTTCCTGACAGATCTCCAGAGTACATACATCACACACAGATTTTTGCTGTTGTTTAATAGGATGCTATAAAACATAAGCTCTCTGTGGTCATAGCAATAACACAGTTCTGTTTCAAGATGGATAAATACTACTCAAAAATTGTAAGACATGAAGTGAAATTGAAATAAATCAGGAAGGTTGTAATATTTGGAAAAAAGAAATGGAGTAATGAGACAGTAACAAAGGAGCAATGAAGCAGCTACTAAAGAAGAACTACCTTTTGCATGTACAGCCAAAAAGATAGTCCTTTCAACCACAAAGCTATGACCAGTGGTGTGAAGGAGTTTAATCTGTGAGAAGCCAAGCCAGGCTCTCTGCTGAGTCTTCTGTCAGGTTTAGCACAAGTCCCAGGTCAGTGTGAAGCGGGCAGGAGGTGGCACTCACCATACCCCACTAATTGCAAGATTTCCCAGCTGAACGTGTGTCCCTCTGTGGCCAGACTTGGTCTGGCACTGCTGCCCAATGCATGGGGTGGCTGAGGCACTCATGAGCAGAGTGGAAAGAGCACTGCAGATTGTTTATATTAAGAGTTTTATTTAAAATCTTGTCAAAGACAAACTCTCTGCTGAATTGACTTTCTAAACCTGGTTCAAGCATAGGGGTTTTTTCAGATGCTTGCTGCAGAAAAGTTATAGATGAGGAATGAGTCCCCCCTGGTGGCTCGGACAGACAGACACATGCAGGAAGCTTCTGCTCCTTCCTTATTGCACTTTTATTGCACAAGTCAAAACTATTTCAATGCTTTAAAGATGAATTTAAAAGGACCTGGCTGGCTAAACGGGAAAACAGGAATAATAAGTACTACTGGTATCACAGCTAAAATATCCTTTATGACCGTAATTATAAAGCCTGCAACCTTGACCACTGTAGTTTGTCAAATTGTCATTAAATCAAAATAACCTAAATTATTTTAAACTATTTTCAGAAAATTCCATTTTAGATGTTTGTGGCTGTTCATGCCAACATCGATGCTATTCATAGAAGTGACCTCCTGTGCTGATCACTTAAGTCCCAAACTAGAGCACTAGTGGTATGAAGAATCTGTTCTGTTCCTTCCAAGTCAGTATGAGGATCACTGCAGAAGATTATAAAGTTCTATATATTTCAACTTTATAATATCACCATTCTTTACTATAATCTTTTGATTATATATTCCGATTCAGGATGGTGAAAAGGAAAGAGAAGTGGAAAGAGCTACACAATAATGTTACTTCACTGAGGTTTTATCAGTGAAATACTTCCTTTATTTTGAAATCCTTTGCAAGCATTCAGTAGGAACCAGCTCTCATATCTAATTAACAGTACATAAATTCAAATCTAAAGAATTTAGAACTTCATATCTATGACTTTTAATTTCTTTACATCTGAGATGCTAAGAAGTTTATTCTGTTTCCTGACTGATTTGTGATTAAAATCCTTAAAATAATTCATGATATTTTTATCTTCTTTCTCAATGCATCCAAAAAGTTCTTAACTTACTTGTTAAATAATCACTTTGTATTTGGATTGCTGGCTGCAGATGAGTACGTTGACAAGATAAGCACATAAGTCATTAAAATCTCCCTCAAGAAAGATTTATAATATACATAATCATAATATCCCATCACAGAAAAACAAGTAACAGTACACCAGTACAGCAGGGGAAAGTACTCCATTTCAAAATGTTAGTCAAACAGAATTAAAGTTTATGTCCTAGCTTTCAGCAGGTAACAAAATTTCACTTTAATGGAAAACTCTTTTAAGATGTTAACCACATTTATTAAATAAAGGGGCAATAATAATTTTCCTCGCAGGTCCATTTTTTGAGTTTTTGAAGTAGATCGTTTTGCACCTAGAAGTAGACGTTTATTTCTTCTGATTCTGGGTTTAGGGTTGATGCTGGAGGCACTGTAACTAAAGGGGCTCTATATATGGCATAAGGTTGCATTCACAAAATAGAAACACACTCAACTATCAGCATGAAGAATAGAAAACTGTAGATTCTTCTCAAATCCCCTCACCCCATCTTTGACAATGTTTATAGTGGAAGGAGAAAGTCATGCCCAGGGATACAATAAAGAGGTAGAGGATTCATTTCCTCTACAGGCAACTGATGAAGTGCTTGAGAGTGCCACAGGAGTCCAAACCAAAAGCAGTGCACTGGCACATATCCAGTGGTGAGTTGGTAGCATTTGAGTAAGAAACCAAAGAGTTTTTGAAATATAGAAAAAAAGTGGTGTGCATTACTCTGAATATGTTTTGTTAAATGCTGTATGAACTTTGGCTTAGTGGTTTGATTTGAATATATCACATTAACCACTGGAGACTATTAAAATGTAGCAAATACATACCAGGTGGAATGGTTTTCCTGCACAAACAATTATGTTGGAAATAACTCCCTGCCTCTTGCCAGCAGCCTTATGGTTTATTCGCTGCAAGCCAAGTTTAGGACTAAAACTTACAGTTGTACCTTAAAGTATTCATTAAACTAATAAAATTGTCAAAAAGAAGAGACAGCAGAGGATGATGGGATAAGAAAGGGATGTGTCCTACCTGAGGCTCACAGTAAGCACACCACAGCAACACTGTCCACCCTGGAATCCTAGAAAGGGAGACAGCTGGACATGTTTTGCGGCTGCTTGCTCTTGTTCTCTGTTATTCCCTGCTTAAAATAGCTGCTTGCTGAGGTCTGTGTAGCTCTGGGATAATCTTATTATAGTGGATCCAACTCATAGCTAAGCACACTTGTCCCATTTCTCATGCAGGCTGCAGCAGGCTGTGCCGTACATGGGGGAATGAAGAAATCCACGGTATGCAGCATGAAGAAATTTGTGGTATGGCCACAGAACTCCAGAGCAACCAAATTACAGCAGTTTACCAAGTTTCCACCCTATTAAGTTATACTGAGAAGTTGTAATAATTCATGTCTGCTCTTAATTTTTACAGCACAGAGATTTTCATAAAATTTCCATCACCCAAATTAAGCCCTCATGGTGCCATGCAAAAATTTACAGATTTTCTTCATCTTTGTCAATGTGATGACTTTGGTTTGTAATAAAGCAAGCTCCAGTCAAATTAGTTACCTTTTAATTCTACAGTGTGATTAAGAGTGTGAAGTACCTCAGAGCTTTAATGATCTCTTTGAAGTATCAAAAAGGGATAATTTTCTCATCAAAAATTTTTACATTTGCAAGAAAGGGATGAAGGTTGTGGGATCTTTTAATTTAAAAAATAACTATAAAGAATGACAAGGAGCTTTGTACTTTATAATTAAGAACAGGTGGGGACTAATGAGTAATAATGTGGACAAAGCAAAAAATTTGAGAAAGGAAGAGGCTCACTAACAAGAAAAAAGCATGTAGTCAAAGACTGAAAAGAAAAATTTGCACATATCCTGACTGTTCTTCAAAGGGAAAAGGAAAAAAAAAAAAAACCCAGTCATCTATGACCTTTTGTGGAAGTTTTAAGGCTGGAAGGGGATAGGAAGAACGTGTCTAGGAAGGGGGCTTCAGTAATTTCATACAAAATCACGGAATTAACTAGGTGGGAAAAGGCCTCTGAAATCACTGAGTCCAACCTATGACCAAACACCACTGCATCAACTAGACTAGGGTGCTGAGTACCACATCCAGTCTTTCCTCAAACACCTCCAGGGCCAGACTCCACAACTTCCCTGAGCAGCCTGTTCCAATGTCTAATCACCATTTCTATGAAAAAATTCCACCTGATGTCCAACCTGAACCTCCCCTGGTAGAGCTTGAGGCCATTTCCTCTCATCCTGTCGCAGGTTGCCTGGGAGATCCGTGACCCCCATCTGGCTACAACCTCCCCTCAGATATGGTCCACCCTAACCTCCTTTTCTCCAGCCTAAACAATCCCAGCTCCTTCAGCTGCTCCTCACAGGACTTACCCTCTAAACCCTTCACCATCTTCATTGCTCTTCTCTGGACACACCCCAGCACCTCAATGTCTTCTCTGAAATAAGGGGCCCAGAACTGAACACAGTACATGAGGTGTGGCCTCACCAGTGCCAAATAAAGAGGGGAAATAACTACCCTGGTGCTGCTGGCAACACTATTGCTGATGCACGTTGATACATCCCTGCTCTTCATACCAGACTGAGAGAAACTGGGACCAGGGTAAACTGTGTCCAGCTGCTATGGACAAGTGATCGGCTGGTCCTGAAAAGTTTGCTGGAGCTGTCACCCTTTGCTGTAGGTGTTACCTTGCAAATAAGACAGTTTGTAAATCACTTATTTCAGAAAACTGGGCTCCTACATCAGTATTTCCTTTAGAACCTCCACATGTACAAGCACATTCTCTAGATCTCATAAGTAATTTCTTCCATGTCATATACAAGTTACCTACACCCAAAGAAATATCAACAACATCCAAGGATGAAAATGTTAGCAGGCAGTAACACTTCTGCACTTAGTACTGGTTTTCACCAAGTGTATGAAACTGAACACTAGAAGAAAATAGTAGTTCACATACATAATTAATAAAGTTGTTAAACAGACTTTGGGAATTACCTGGTAGTAATTTGTTTATTGAATCACTCACACCACAGCTGACTCTTTTGCAGGATTTGTTAGTAGCAAGAGGGCCTGTTCTGACTTACACTCATTTTCTACCATAGCAGGACACCAAGCTTTGAACACAATGCACTACAAAGTATCTTAATAAAGACAGGCTGCTGAGAATCCAGAGCAAAGAAGAAACACATTTTGAAGTCTTTTTTGATTACAATTCCCTTCCTTTATTTTGATTCTAACGTGAATAACTGCTTTCAACAATTCCAGGGATCTAAACCAGTCACATACATGCAAGTATACTGAAATCCTGTGTTCATTTTTGGGCCACTCACTTCACAAAGGTCGTTGAGGTGTTGAGTGCATCCAGGGAAGGGCAGTGAAACTGGTGAAGGGTCTGGAGTACAGTCTTATGAGAAACAGCTTGAGGAACTGGGGTTGTTCAGTCTGGAGAAAAGGAGGCTCAGGGGTGATCTTATCACTCTCTACAACCTGAAAGCAGGTTATAGCAAGGTGGGGAATCTGTCTATTCTCCCAAGTAACAAGCAATAGAACAAGAGGAAACAGCCTCAAGTTGCACCAGAGGATGTTCAACCTGGATATTAGGAAAAATTTCTTCACTGAAAGAGCTGTCAAGCATTGCAACAGGCTCCCTAGGGAAGTGGCTGAGTCACCATGCCAGAAGGTATTTAAAAGATATATAAATGTCCTACTTAAGGACATGCTTTAGTGGTGAACTTGGCAGTGCTGGGTTAAAGGTTGGAGACAATCATCTTGGAGGTCTTTTCCAACCTAAA
Source organism: Certhia americana (assembly GCA_018697195.1). Classification (NCBI taxonomy): domain Eukaryota; kingdom Metazoa; phylum Chordata; class Aves; order Passeriformes; family Certhiidae; genus Certhia; species Certhia americana. The sequence continues at coordinate 121,856,711 of CM031858.1, read as the reverse complement.
TGGTCCTACAATTCCAAGTACATAACCTAAGTGCAGCAGCAAACAAAGCAGAAGCAGGTATCTTTGGTAAGCCTGGTCGTCTCTTTTCCTAACGTAAAAGTATTACCTTATTATTTTCAAGTCACACATTGGAAGTATTAAATATTTTTTCTGAGACTATATCCCAGCCAGAATCACCACCTATCTTCTGGTAGAATTCTGGACTCTTTAGTACAATTTTTAATCATCTGTGTGTCAGAAAGCCACCTACTAGCTTTGCTTGCTCTTCAGTACCAGAACACAATCAAAACAAATAATATTTATCTTCCATAGACAGAAACTTAGCTGCTGGCATGGAGATGTCTTACTCTTGCTGCTTAATTCTGAATTGGCCAAATCTCAAATTTAGAAATGAAAACTTTTTGCAGTCAGAAGAAAAAGATGAGGATTTTTGATATTGCCTATGGAGTACATAAATATAATTTTGGGGCATTTCCCTTACCTTCTCCAGCAAACTCTATTTCCTGTTCTCCCCATATTTGTCATTGGAAGATCAAGTGAACTTCATCTTTCAATGCAAACACCAAAAGAAGTGAATGTATCAGACATGGAAAGATTATTTTTAACTAGGTGTAAAACACCATTTCAATGAGAACACGTAGTATAACCAGGTGAAAAGAATTGCTTGTTCAATTTAATTTGAACCTCACACGTTCAATATAATTTTACAAAAAAATTATTTATATATTATTGCTACCCATGGAATGATACTGGATTAATCATACTCCATCTATATTATAGTTGTGCCACACAAAAAAAAACTGACTCAAAAATATTGGGATGGGACGATTTGCTTTTTAATTACAAAGCAAGTACATTGAGGGCAGTCAGAAAAGCAGCATTTAAAACCCTGGTTCAATATCATCTGTGGTGTCATCCTACAAAAGGAAATTGAAATAATAGTATTGGAAGACATTTAGACTTTTAAATACAGTTTTTCAGCTACAACTTGGGAAGCAGCTTGAAAGTTAGCTATAATTTTTTGTTTGCATGAACAGGATGACTAGTATCAAGCATCATATTTTCTTATTACAAAGGGCACTGTTAACACAAAAGGATTAATTTTAATTTGGGGGTTTTTTTTCAATTCAGTAATTTTTATATTTCAAAATATTTAGGCCATTCATTCTTTGAAAACAAGTATTTGCCAGTTTATGTGCCTTGGGCTAAAAAATTTAAATCCAACCTCTACACACTCAAGGAAGAAGAACCAGTCTAGTACCACAAGAAGACCAAGTTCACTTTTTAGTTGAGTGAAAGGAGGCTTTCTTCACGGTGCTGAAAATCAGGAGATGTGCTCCTCAGAGGAACAATTGCTTCTCCATCTTACATAAATGCTAACACAATGCTTTTTAACCACTAGCTGCTAGAATTTTTTTGTCAGTGGGATGCTCACAGAGCAAATCTTATGCCACAGTGCTTTCCTGTGCCCAAGAATGGAGGCTTCTTGCTCTCCACCTTTGGGGACAGGGCTGCTTGGAGTGGGAATTTAGTTTAAGAAACTTGAGAGTAGCTTTGAGTAGTTAGAACTTACTGGTCTATACATACACAGCCATTCTCCCCATGTTCTTCTCTCCTTTGGGAAGAGGTCATAGCAGGAATTCACAAGAATATCTGTCTGCTTTCCAGAGACAACTCCTGGCTACTGACAGTCTCACAAGGGGAAGGGAAAACTACGTTCACTCCTTTTACCATCAGCAGCAGTGACAAAAAGCCCAGTATTTTTAGATTAAGAACAATTCATACTTAAAGGTTAACATCTTAACTACATACTTGATAGGTAATGAACGTTGATGATTTTTCTGTCGTGAATGACTTCTTTTGACACAGAGGTGGTGAGACAGCTCATGTGTTTTACAGTTCTCTGGAGAGCTAACGACAAAAATCAAACCAAGAATAAACAAGCAAAAGACAGGGCTAAGCATCTCCTTTTTTAACTGTATTTTATGTTATTGGCTCTAAAGAAATCCTCACATTGTTTGTAATATTTTTTAGAAAGTGTCTCTTATACATTACAAAATGTGTATGGAAAACTCCAGCTACCTGATACTTAAGCAAGTGCAATAGATTTTTACATTCTTTCATATATATAGAGTACTGCATTATGGACAACAATACTGACATTATCTTCAAATTATTTCCTTTCATCAGCTTCCTTTACCTCCTCTAAATCCTCAATCTTAAAAAATGAGGATTTGTCATAGCCCATGAGATGGTTATAATCCTGAGGATTTGGGAAAAGTGTAGGATTAACAAGCATTGATTTTGTTTTAGCGTAAAATGTTGTAAACATCTTGGTGATGTCTGGAATCTTTACATCTTTCTGATGGAAAACAGTCACTTTTTCTGCCAAGATGGCGTTGTAGGTAATGGCTGTATAGGTGTCCATTTCATCTTTATAATAGAGCCGGATCACGTAACCTTTTGTAAGGATATGCAAAGTAACCGGAGTTACAAATGTAAAAATCCCGATCAAGCCATAAAAGGCAGCTTGGACAAGCAGACTTTCCACTCCAATACCACTTTTGAGCATAATGTAGGGCATCATGAACAGGTTGAATATGCTGGTGGAGTAAGAGAAAAACTTCACACCTACATAAAAGAAATCAAAGAAAATGAAGGTTAACACTTACGAGCAAAATTTTCTCTACAATTACGTACATTTTTCTACCACATAACAATGCCTTTACTCAAAGTGCTGAGGTTACCAAAAACCCCTTTCCATTTCTTTGTAAGGTCATGAAGAAACCGTTGAAAGCTCAACCCTGTCCCACTGCCACTGTTCTGATTTGTTTGTACCTTCATGCTGGGTTTATCAAAGCTGGCTCTATTTCTGTGATGTAGTCAGCTATTAGCTGCTACGCACACATGAATTTTTTTACTTCACAGGTAGAAAAACTGATTTCTAATGAGACTCAACTCCATTCATGGACACATGTAATGGTGCCCATTGAAGAGACGGCAGACAGGGAATTTCTCTCTTCATCAACAACTAATGTTGACATTCAGTGTGTTCTACAAAGAAGCCAGCTTGACTACCACGTATAAACCCTGGGTTACTAAATATTAACATGTGCTTCCTATCCATTTTGCATGTGGCTTGAAAGATAGTAGCCAGTGCTGTCAACCACCCACAGTCCTTAAGCCACTGTGAAAACCAGGAGCCTAAGATGCTGTGAGAAATAAGTATGTTAGGACACATTTCAAAGATGTGTATCAGGAAACACCCAATGGCTTTACTTTTCACTAGGTCTTTGTAACATTAACTGGCCAAAGAGAGACTTGCAAAGTCTCATTACAGAGGGAGCGTTTCATCATAATACCTGCCTGCCTGGGAAGCATTTCAGGAATACTTCCAAGCACACAGAATGTAAACAGCAGTTATAGAGCATCTTCGTTATTACTGGGCTGGATAAGTCACCCCAAGGGCTGCAAGGAAAGGCAAAGAAGTCTGAGGGATTACAGAGATGATCAAAGCTCCATGCACACCCAAGCAGAGAAGCAGAAACCAAGCACCACAACAACCACCTTTGCTTGTTTTGATACACAAACGATCCAGAATTTGGCAAACTTGGAAAGGAGAACACTCACTTTTTATGTTCCACTTTAAAGTGACTAAATACTGTTAAAACCACTACAACAAAAAAAAGGCAATATAAACCACTTCAAGTCACATACCCAATACTGCCTTTGCCAAATTTCCTTTATAAACTAATCTTCCATGTTCTGGGTGATCGTGAGGGGAGGACGTGCTGAGGCTGCGAACAGCCACTCCTTGGAAAGATGTAACCTGAAAGATGAAACCAGTACAGGAATAAGGAACATCAGTACTACACCTTACACCTACCTATCCATCCATATACACATACACACATATATATGTGCATGTGTATACACTCACATAAAGCCTCTCCATGCCCTCAACCCACCCCCAGCGTTTCAAACTAGGGATTAAAGTTAGGTTACACTCCAACGCACGCCGAAAACTCCAACTAATACGCTGCCTGCCTGTTTTAATAACTTCCCACTAATGTAAATATCCCAAATTAGCATTAAGTATTAAATCCCAAATTAGCATTAAATACTTGCAACCCCATTACTGATAATTGAGGCAGCAGTCAATTTACACGGAGCTTTGAAGGGAGACGTTTATGGCACCCACGCTCATCACATCTGATCACATTTAATCACAGAATAATAGAATGGCCTGGATTGAACTGGGCCTTAAAGATCATCCAGTTCCAACAGCCCTTTTGTGGGCAGGGACACATTCCACTAGACCAGTTTGCTCCAAGCTCCATCCAGGCCAGCCTTAAACACCTTGAGGGTTTGGGCATCCGCAGCTTCTCTGACTAGTCCTATTCCAGTGCCTCACCACCCTCACAGAATTTTTTTTCCTAATATCTGAGATTAGCTATATAGCTTCCTTTAGATTAGCTAAACCTACTCTCAGTTTTAATCCATTGCCCATTGTCCTGGCACTTCATGCCTTTGTAGAAGTCCCTTTTCCCTACATGACATCCGTGTATGCTCCCTTCAGGCGCTGGAAGGCCACAATTAAGTCACCCCGAAGCCTTCTCTTCTGCAAGCTAAATAAACTAAATTCCCTCGGTCTTCACCGTAGGAGAGGCGCTACATGCATCCAGTTATTTCGGTGGCTTTCCCTGGACTCGCTCCAGCAGGTCCATGGGGGCCCCAGAGCCGGACAAAACACTCCAGGTGGGGTTTCCCCTGAGCCTAACAGAGGAGGTACACCCCGAGGAGCACCTCGCTTTCCTCCTCAAAATCCCCTAAGGGCAAAACCGCGAATCCCAGGGCCGCCGCCGTTTCCCCGGGGAGCGCGAAGGCTCCCCCCGCTCCCACACAGAGTCCCCACAGCCCCCACACAGAACCTGCTGGGGCCTGGCGGCGGCCAGAGCGGCCCGGTGTGGGCAGGCGGGGTGCGCGGCGCCCCGCAGCCATGCGGAGGCAGAGGCGGCGGCGCGGCGGCAGGCGGTGGAAGCGGCGGGGGCGGCGGCGGCCCGGAGCAGCAGCAGCGGCAGCATGGCGGGGCCGCGGCCGCACCGGGGACACGGCGGGCGGTGCCACACCGGCGGGCGGTGCCACACCGACAGCCCCCGCCGTGGTGCCACACCGACAGCCCCCGCCGCGCCGCCGCCGCGCCGCGCTTCGGTTCCGCCGCGGAAAGGCTCCGGCCGGCTCGGCGGCGCCCCCGTCAGCTTCTCCCGTCCGCCGCAGAATGCCAGAATCAGCTGGGCTGGGAAACTCCTCTGAGGCCATCCAGGCCAACACCACCATGTCCACTAGACCACGGCATAAACTGCCGCATCAAGTCGTCCCTAAAACACCCCTCAGATACGGCGACTCCAACACCTCTCTGGGCAGCCCATTCCACTGCCTAACACTCTGTGAAAAAACTCCTCCTGGTGTCCAACCTCCCTTGACACAGCTTGAGGCCATGGCCTCGTGTCCTCTCGCCAGCTACCAGGAAGAAAAGGCCGACTCCACCTATTAATCTCCTTTCAGACAATTGTAGAGAACCATAAGGTTTTCACTGAGCCTTCTCTTCTCCAGGCTAAATTACCCCAGCTCCCTCAGGTGCTCCTCATAAGACTCGTGCGCCAGAACCTTTACCCAGCTTCATTACCCTCCTCTGGACAGCCTCCAGCATCTCGATTTCGTGCATTAATTGAGAGGGCCAGAACTGAACACAAGACTCGAGGTTCGGCCGCATCAGCGCTGAGCACGCCACTGCCCTGCGCCTGCTGGCCACACTACTCTGCATACAAGCCAGGATGTGATTTGCCTTCCTGGCCAGCCGGGCACACGCTCGGTCATGTTCAGCTCCTGCCGACCCACACCCCCCGACCCTGACATGGCGGGCCCGCGGGTAACCCCCGGGAACTACGCGCCCCAGCGTGCACCGCTCCGGGCGCACAGCATGCCGGGAGCAGGGGCGCCGCGCGGGCTGGGCGCGGGGGGGCCGGAAGCGGCCGGTGACCCGGGCGGAAGCGCTCGGAGGCAGCTGGGCCGACAGCGCGGCCCTGCGAGCGGGGCGGAGGGAGCGGCGCCCACGGGTGAGGGGCGGCCGCGGGAGCGACACCCCGCCGGGGCTGCCAGGGACACCCCGGCGGCGGGGAGCCCCGGCGGGCGGGGAATGCGGCGCGCCGTCGGGCGGGGAGCGGGCATGCCCCGCAGCTGGCCCCGCGGAGGCAGCGGGCCTCGCTCCGCGTCGGGCGGGGGGGGGCAGAACGGGGACCGGCCGGAGGGGCGCCGGGGGCTGTCGGGGTGCGCCGGGCCTGGTGCCAAGCCGGGGTTCTCCCACCGAGGTGGTGGCGAAAGGCGCCTTCCTCCCCCAGAAGGCTCTCTTTGGAATCCCGGCGCCGCCGGAAAAGGGGATCTCTGGAGCAGTGCCGGGTTTGAGCATCGCTCCCAAACTCCTGCCATAAGTGACGTTCGCCCTTTTCCTACGCCGGGCCGTAGAGAGAGGGGGAAAGTTAAGGCCCGAAAGAACTTAGGATGCGCCCCCAGGGGTTGTTTTGCCAAGGTGAGAAGTGCTGGTTAAAATGATTTGGCTGTAATGGTCGGCGAATGTAAGCAAAGCAAAGGGCGATACCCCTACGTGTAGCAACAGAAGTGAGCTTTTGAGTGCCGTGTCTTCCTCAGAGGGAGGTTCTGCTTTAATACACGGTAACCTGAGCATTGGTAAGTTGTTGAGGGCTTCACATTTGTGTGAGAAAAGGTGATGGTGCTGCTGGCAGTTTGCTTTGACAGCCAGTTTGATTTTCCACCAGTTAACTTTTATTAAATATTCCTAAAAGTGTTTGGTACTGTGGGTTGTAAGTTAAGCTTTGCGTTGTGAGGAGACCTAGATAGTGACAGAGCATTTGTTTACTTGGCTTTGATGGCTTTTGGAAGCAAACCAAAAAAACAGATAAACAGGCATGAGTGATCTTTGGGATAAGGACCACTTTGTATGCTTATTTCTGAGTAATCCCCTACGTGCTCCCAATTTTCTCCTTTTGCTATAATAAGGACCAGAATAATTGTTGGGGGAAACATAATTTCTTCAATTATCTGAAGAAATACTTTGAAGGGGAATAAGTGTTTATTCGTTTTCTTGTGGTACACTGGCCACATCTTTGCACAGGTGGGACACACCTTATGCCTTCAGATCAGCCTTTTAATGAGCTTGTTATATCAATAAAATGTTTATGTCAGTAAGTTTTTTTGCTAATGTTTCCACTGGGAGCTTTATGATAATTTTTAGAAACTTTTAGCACTTCGGCCTTTCATTTATTTCCTTTTTATGTCAGAGAAAAGCCATTTGATATTTTCTTTCTTTTTTTTTTTTTTTTTTTTTTTTTATCAGAGTGGGTGATGAACAGATTTAGATAGTTTCACATCACCTTAATGTGAAGAATTTTAATTTTATTAATCGATTTAATATTGTTGAAGAGGGAAAAATGATACTCAGGTATTTTACTTCAGGCAAATGCTTCAGGTGTTTTACTGTGTTTTAACAATTCTCGTGTATGTCACAAGAAATCCTTAAGTTATGTCATGAAAGTGTGGAGTTTGTCAGATTATTTTAAGGAGTTTTGTTGTACTTTGACAAGTCTCTTAGCACCTAGAAAGGTTCAGGATTTAGTTAGCTTCATTGTGGGGTAGTTGGCATAACAGGTGAATTCCTGTAGCAAGAGGGCAGAAATCTATGGGCTGTAAAATTTTGCAGCATGCCATCAGCCTCTTTTCCCCCAATGGCAAGAGCTGTACAGTACAGCTTGGAAGTACTCTTTGGAAGAAAACAGTAACACTCCCCTGTCCGTGTTTTTGAGATTTTTTTTTTTTTTCCTTGAAGCTTTCTGAGGAATTACTGAAAAGGAAAGTTTCCTGAGACAGGAGAAAAACTCTTAACTAAGATCTTTGGTACTCTGTACATGCTGTCCTACACCATCTCCTGTTTATCTCAGCTAGCAGTCACGTGTAGTATGCCTTCCTGTCACATTCCAGTGTGTCCCAGAAAATTTGAGTTTTAGAGCCTGAGAGTATTGGAGTAGTGAATCAGCTGATTTGGAAATCCTGCTGTACCAATTTCTCCTTTATTTTTCCTAAATAGGCTTCAATCCCTTAATTATTATTGCCTTAATTATTTTTCTATGTGTGCTGAGCAATGAATGCTAAACTGAAGAGTGTTTTTTTTTAAATGAGTTACTGTACAGGATAGGGTAGAATTTAGGATTGAACAGTAGGAGGCTGTGGTTGTAACACACAGCAGCCTTTGGTAATTGATGAACTCTTACTGATACATAAATGTCACCAAAAAATGTCATATTTGGCTTTTAAACAAACATAGGAATTGGTGAAGTCAAATTTGCCACGTGTTTTCCAGAAATGGACAGTGTAGGGTACAAATGTCAGCAGCTGAAGTGTACAAAAGTCGTGTGCGTGTCATGCAGCTAATGAGTTGGAAACCATTTGAATTTCCTGAAACCAGAAGCTTGAGTTTTTAAAAGATTTTCTTGTGGGATCAAAGAATCTTGAACGCTTGAAATGTTTGCATAGATTCAGTGTTCTTGTGCTAATGAGAACAGCGCAGTGAGGTTCTGGAAGCTGTGCAGTGCTCCAGTGTGTTCAGCTACATTAGCCCATGCCCTTCACGTCTGTTCCACTCATTGGCATACAAGGCATACAAAGGAATGATACTCTGGAAATTCTGGCAAGCTTGGGAGATGAGCATGCAGCTTTGGGAGTGATCTGGGATGGTTGTGAACATGCTTCAGTTTTCTTCTTGCATTTGATGGTCAAGAGAAGCAGGAAGGAGATCAGGCTGAACTCACTGCACGGTCCTATTTCTTACTAGAGGTGTAAGAAGATTTTAAAGTTGGGAAATAAGAGCACTTACCTTGTGTGGCTTAATTGTCATGGTTTAGAGGTTTGTGATGTTTCACAGTATTGTACCTTGGAGGTGTAAATATTCAGGCAGCTTGTGGCAATTTTCAGTTCTCTAGTATCTAATGACAATTCTATGTTTTCTGCAGCAGGAAGTCCTTGTTAGACTGGTTGGAAAGTTTCTGTGCCAAATACTCTAGGTGTAGTTGTATTGTACTCTCCTTCTGATTAAAAAGCAGGCCATCTCTTTTACGTAAACTTTCTCTTAATAAATGCAGGTTTTGCCTTTTTTTTTTTTTTTTTTTTTTAAGGAGGCAAAGCAGGAGAACAGTATTACCTAATATATGTGCTTTTTTGAGATTTAAGTCAGGGAGCTGAGCTACCTTATAGTAATGCCACATAAGCTTCTTGAAGGGCAAATGGAATTGGGAATGTACTGCAACATAAATTAGTGGCTCTTTGCAGGAGTCTGAAATAGTCAAGTCAAAAATATATAAAAAGTACACATTGAAAAAACCTGAATTATTCTTATCCTGACTGCTGCATTGGTGTAGTCTTGGTGAAGTCAGACAGGGCAACTATAAAATGTGAAAAAGTAATTAAAATATAGATAGTTACCAGGCACGTTCAGAAATCTCTCTCTTTATTCCTGTGGTCTGGTCGTTTATGCTGCTTTCATTATCCAGAAGGAAAATATAGTGGGATGTTTTGTAATAAACATTACACTGGAAATAAAGTGAGAGAAAATAATTTCTTGGAAGACAACATACAAGGTTGCTTGACTCTCCTTGACCTTTTATTTAAATCCTAAGGCCATGCCATTGTCAATTAAATAAAAGGTGCAGAAAATTTCCCTCCATGTTCTTTTTGTAGTCCCTGCATGCACAAGTGAGAATTTGTGGCAGGTATTTCTATTTTTTTTAAATTTATTTCCTGTGTGCATTTTTTTCTGGCTTTGAAAACATTCTGATCTTCACACAATGTCATGACAGACCAAACTCTTCTTGATCCAGAAGAGGAACCATTACTGGCTTTTTTAGGCTTTTCAGTGTTCCTGAGTTTCTTGGTTTTCTCTTCTCCCCATTTGTTGCGTTGGCTCTCTGATTTTTCTGGGCTCTCTGCTGTTAGCTGTTTTGTCAGGAATAAATCTCTACTGCTAATAGTATTAATGATTTAATTTTTTTTTAATGACACATCATTGCATCAGAATGGAAATGGAGTGAAATTCAGTGTGTCCCTTGCTAACATGTCAAATGTATAATATATTGGAGCATATTATGTCTTTTTCTTAAAAGCAGTTGGCTTTTCTGCATCTTTTCCTTTTGGCAATGGAATGTTTGGGGTTCTCCATATCCAGAACCAAGCTTGGATTCTGGAATAGCACTATAAATTGTATTCTTTTATGTTCATTAGTTGAACTTAAACTGAGGTTATATGTTGGCATAGTTTTCCTACTGATGTTTATCCTTTTAATGAATTTTTATATTTGTCTTCATTCCAGTTTTGCTAAGCTGAATAAGGAAGATTAATTTTTCTTTTATAAACAGGGTTTTTGGTCATATTAATAGGTCCTCTCTGTAGTTCTTGTAATTCAAACTTCTTTTTCTTGAAAAAAGGAATTCAGAATTGTGTGTGGTATTCCAGACAAGCTGTTTCTCATGGGTAACGTTGCTCATATTCCCTATTTTTACTGGAAAAGAATCCTCAGTGCACTTTTGCCTCTGTACCTTACCCTTTTTTTTTTCTTTTTTTGGCTTTTGCCCCCACAGAGCTGCTGTCAGTTTATAGCTGACCACAGAATGATTTAGTCCAAAATAACAAGCTCTGACTACATGAAAGAAGATTGTGTTGGTCCCTTCATGCAGGAGTCTTGATTTCATATGACTTAATTTCATGTGGCTTCTAGTACACTGTTTTTCAAGACTGGTCACTTGTCTGTGTTACATTTTGTCCCACTTTTGTTGCAATGCTTTCCAGTTCTGTCTCATCCAAATTTGCTGATTCTTTTCTGGCAGCATTGTTTAAAAAAAAAAAAATTCAGCATATTTTTTTTGGAGGAACTAGTTGTCCTCTTCTACTCCAGTTGTTCTAAGTTTTCAGTACCATACTGTATTCTTGTAGTCTTGTAGAAAAGTTCTTTCTCATTTTAAGATTACCTCTCATCCCATTTATTTAACCCCAGATGATATACTGAGCCCAGATTGCATCTTGGTTGAGTTTCCTTTTTCCCAAAGAAAATGACTGATTAATATTTTAAGTACTGGATTCAGTGTGCCCTAGTTCTACAGAGGCTTACTGCATTTTTATCCTGCTTTACTGTTTAGTACAATTGAGTTCTGACCACTGAGGCTGATAGTTTTTTCCTTCTTTGTTAGTTACTGTATTTTTTCCTCTCTAATCATATGGCAGTACATTTGATTTATTAAAATGCTCTTTGTTTATTTTTGTGACATCTAATTTTTTTTGTATAGACTGTTTCAGTTCTGCATTTTCAATCTTTCAATATATTAGCTTCCTCAAGTTACGCTTTTACTTTGCAAGGTCTAAATATATCTGCATTCCCACTAACTAGCCTTTATTCTTGTGTTTAGTGGCATTATTTGTATTGTAAGCCAAGGCACATTGTATCATCACCAACACTTCCAAAGAGTGGTATCACTTTTGTATTGTTTTTCTTTTTTTTTTTCTTTTTTTCCAAGTATTACTATTTATAAATCATAAGTGGATTCACTACTCTTTTGGAATGTAGCAAATGGTTTTGTGGCTAGAAAAAGAGGTAGTACAAGTGATCCTCTTCTGCAAAGTAGAAGTAATAATGTGAGGTATTTCTTCAGTTTCTGAGCAACAGATAATCTCCAATAAGATGACTGATTTCCAGTTGCAAAAACTGTTGAAATAGGGTGAAAGATCCCATCAGTTTTGGGCCTTAACTGTCCCAGAACCCAAATGTAATTTTCTTAGATGAGTTCCTGGAATTACTGAAAGTGATGAAAGCATTTAACACTCCATGTAAGGGAATCTCTATTATAGCATACACAAATTAACTCTCAAAGAACACTCTTAGATGTGCCTTATATTCAGGAACTTTTCACCTGCAAGAGTAGAGTTTAAGATGTTCCTCATACCAGTGGGATTGAAAATATTTTTTAGAGATAGTTTTGTAAAGTCAGGATAATTTTCCAAGGAAGCAGCAATATAAGTGGAGGATTATTTTTGCTCCTTTTTCTTAAGAGAACTAGAAACCAAACACAGATGGAATGAAAAGCATCAAAGTTCTGTGCAGAAATGAAGTGATCAGCAGTAGTGAAGAAGTGTCTGTCGTACTTCTTTCAGATCGTGCAGCTTCCTCAGCTTGCTTACATTGTTTTGCTAAACTTTTACTAAAAACATGGGAGGGAGCAAATGTGGGATGTGGTCTCTATTCTGATCTCTTTACTGCTCTCAGCCCTGAATATCAGCTGGGAGACCACCACCTAGGATCACTGGTGCTATTTTCCTGAATCTGTGGGGACACAGCAGTATCATTAATTTGTACCGGGTAAATGTTTGCAGGGTGACTGTTGATATGAAAGGAATTTTAAGACAGCAGGTGGGTGGGTAGAATTTCTCTTCCAAAATTTTCTTTCAGACAGCAGAGATGCAGTTTGCGGTAAAGAAATAGAGGTTGTATCTGAACATACCAGGTTTGTTTTGCAAATAAGTACTTCCATTTCTCCAACTCTTTAACTTGCTATCCATGGAGAAATACACATGAAGGGAGCTGGACATCAGTATATAAACTGAGAAGCTCCTGGTTAACTCTGTCTACGTTATGTGTCTGAAGTAGATTATCGAGGTGATATTGGTGGTGATATTGGGAACTGTCAATCTTCTGTGAAGGACAGGTTGAAGGTCAGGTATTTAGTGCATACTGATTAGACTGATCCCTGAGCCTTCTCTTCTCTGGCCTAAACAACCCCAGTTCTCTCAGCTTGTCCTTGTACAAGTGCTTCAATCCTTGGTCATCTTTGTGACCCTTTGCAGGACTCACTTCAGTCTGTCCTACTGAACCCAGCATTCCAGATGTGTCCCAGCAGTGCTGAGTGAAGGGGCAAGATCACCTACCTCACATTGCCTTCTGGCAATGATCTTAAATTTAAGTCCAGGATGCTGTTGGCCATCTTTGTTGCAAGGGCATGCTTCTGGCTCATGTTCAACTTGTCCACCAGCACTCCCAGGTCTGTTTGTGCAAAGCTGATTTCCAGCAGGTTGGACTTGAGTACTGGAGGTGCTAAGGTTGAGGGTTTGCATTTCCCATGGATGAACTTCATAGGTTTCCTGTTTCCAAAACATACTGCTCATCAACACTGCATGTTGTCTATCATCATATGCTTTTTGGAAGAGTGTTTATGGTAACATAAAGACTAATAAGTAAAGGGGAATTTAAAAATTGTACTGCTGACTCAAAATATTGCCACTTGTGTTTTTTTCAGACGCTCCTATTGCAAAATCTGCAGTTGAAAAGAAACATTTTTTTTTAATAGGAAGAGAATGGGTAAGTTCACAATCTTAGCGTTTCTTGTTTTCATATGATTTGAAGCATTTTCTCTCTCACATCAGTAGAGGAGATGGATTCTAAGACCTTAAATGTTGATCATGTCACTTTCTTATAGCCTCAAACTTCCTGTGAATGTTTTGTAGGAGAATTTTCTCAAGTGACTGTTCATTTATTGGAAGACTTGTTCATATTGTATCTATTCTAACAAAAAATTTCACTTGCTTAACATGCATAGTCCTGAAAATGTATGCTAAAATAAGAAAGCTTTTATAGCACTGAACTTTTATATAATGGCTGAGAAAATTTCACTGTGAACTTTTCAAAATAATTGTTTGTTTGTTAACTAAAATCAACCTGTTGAATTCTGGCTCAGAGATCATAATATGGACTGATTTCTGATAAATTACATTGTGTGTGATATTAATACATTTCTGAAACTGTTGTTTCTGCCTCAGCAAATGACTGGTTAGTGAAACAGGATTGGACGAACTCTGGTTTTGTCTATACTTTCTCTGACTGTATTATAGCATGTTTGGCACTGGCAGTACTTTATTAAAATTGGCAATAACTTCATAATTCAATTTTAACATCGAAGTCACAAAGCAAATTGATTGGGGGAATGTTTATTTGCTATACTGGCAACAGTAATTCAACTTTTAGAAGTAGCACTGTTGGGATACAATAAAAGAAGGTGTTAAAAGGGAAGGGGGATACGGCCTTCAGGAGAAACAAAGTAGGGAGCAGGTATTCAGTGAAGCAGAAGGGAGAGGGGAAACAAAAAACACAGTCAAACTACTGTGGGGACAATTTTCAAATCTGCTTGGGTTTAGTGCTTTGGCACTTTCCATGCTTTCTGACAAAGGCCACAACACAGGTATGCACTGATGCTCTGTGGTTCTGGGTCTGGTTGGGCAGTCAGGGAGGATGAATCACTTCATGTCATTTCTTTAGTGCTGGAATATTGACTGCTTTTGTTCTTACCAGTGCTTCAGAAAACATTTTTTCCTCACTGTCTGTATTTTTGAGTTTCAGATATGTGTTTAGTTAACTTTTAGCAAGTATCAGTAGGATAAACATGACTGTGGATTTAATGGAAGGAAGCAGTAGCTTGTTCAGTTGACTTGAGAATGTCTAAAGGAAAATTTCTTCCTATGTAGACTTTAAAAATCATGTCAGAATTTCATGATGGAGGGTTGTTAATAAAAAAATTCCAAGTTTTGAAAAATTACTTACTTTAAAACAGATTGCTGTTTACTTCAGAAAGTCATATTCAAATATGCAAAATGCTTCTGTTTCATTTCTGGCTGTATTGTGTTCTTCAGAATGCAAGCGTAGTCATAGAAAAGACTGCAGCTTGCATTTTTAGTAATGTGAATCAGTATATTGTGTTCTGAAATAGTTATCTTTATTTCCATTACAGATGGAGAAGAGAAAACATACGGTGGGTGTGAGGGCCCAGATGCTATGTATGTGAAGTTAATATCCTCTGATGGCCATGAGTTCATTGTAAAAAGAGAGCATGCATTAACATCAGGAACAATAAAAGCTATGTTGAGTGGACCAGGTAGGTAGAGAATTAGTACCTTTACCTTCTCTGTTTTCACTTTTGGACAGTTTATATTTTTATCATGCAGTAAGTGAAAGTTCAAAAAAATGATAACTTTTCCACATCTAGTTCCTGTTTCCAGCAGAACAGTTATCTCTCTTGGGATATTGTGGTACCAAACTTAAATTTGTGCTCTGCTTTTTGGGCATTTAGGGATCTTACACTGTCTTACAATGCTTCTAGTTTCCTATGGCATGAGAAGTTGAGGGTATGATATGAGATATGGAGCTGCCAAGTTCAAAACAAATCAGAGCTGGTTGTTCTTTATTGCCACATCCATGATGGAACTTCTGGTATTCCATATAGAGTTAATTTTCTTTGTAGCAGGCCACAGGGTTCAGTGCTTTAGATTTGTGACTAAAACAGAGCCAATAACAAGCCTGTTTTAGCTGTTTCTAAAAGGTGCTTGCATGTTGTTCAGGCCTCCTCTGTTTCTCACTCTTTCCCCACTCAATAACCAGGCAGGAAGGTGTGGGAGAGGCTGGGAGGGAACACAGCCAAACACATGACTTGAACTACTGAAGGAGATACTACATTCCATATGTCTTGTTCCAAAGAGAAAAGGGAGAGGTGTGAAAAAAGGAAGTGAGCCATCTTTTGCTTGAGAACTGGCTGGTCATCAGTCTGCCCATGGGAAGTGGTGATTACCATTGCATCACTTGTTTTGTTTCCTTTCTTCTCTCAACCTACAAGTTTTCTTGCTTTTACTGTTCCTTTTTCCCTTGCCCACCCACAGCAGGGGCAAATGAGCAAGCGGCTGTGTGGTGCTTTTCTGCCTACCGGGGTTAAGGCCCCATGTTGACAACATCCTATGGCAAGGAGTTCCTGAGCTTAATGGTGAAAGTTAGCTTAAGATTGAGGTGAGGGTAGATAAACTTACAGGAGGGAAGGACCTCACGTGTTACTGAATATTATGAGATTATATCTGGCTAAAGAGGTGTCTGAACTACTTTTGGAAGACCAAAAGGGTGGGGAGGAGAACAGGAAGAGTTAACACAAGTGCTTCTCCCTTCTATAGCCTCATCCTGTGCATTTACCTTTGGCCACTTGAGTGGTTTGGCAGTAGGCTGCATATAGCTTGGAGCTGAATATGATCATTCTTATGTCCTCTTTTAGATTCTGGTGAGGTGAATACCCGGAGAGATCTATTGTTTTAATATGTTTTTTAATTACTTAGTAATGCTTGGGCAAACTGAGCAATTAAAATTCTTAGTGTAATTTTAATGGTTGTGTTTGAAAATGTGTAGTGTTTTGTGTCCATGTCAGCCTCCCAGATATCTAAGAGGAAAAGCAGTTCCTGCTCTGAATTCATTCAGTGTGAAGGAATAAAAGGCAAAGTAGCCTGCTTAGAGGGCTAGAAGCTGAATGTAAAGGACTCAGCAGTCAATAATATTTTGTATAAATATTAACAAGGTAAATGGGTCACAAGGGAAAGTACTATTGCTGTCTAGGTCAGTAGGTCATAATTTCACTGATACATAAGTATTTTGTTTCAGTGCTGTGACTTGGACAATATGCTAATATTTCTTCTTTTGCTTCCAACTGTTCCTGTACCAAATTTCAAGCCAGATTGGCTTCAGTGCATGCAGATATTTCTACACAAATCTGTGTAGACATTAGTAAATAGCACTGCTTTGTGGCTAGAAGGAGATGCCCACAGAAATAGTGGAAATAAACATTGCTAGTGTCCCATAAGCATGGAGTTAATGTTAGGGGTTTGTTTATTGTCTTTCAGTTTAATGAGATGAAAGCCCAAAGATATGAGGGGAAAGAGAGACAAAAATAATAGAAATCCTGTGGGACTAACCATAGGATCCTAACCTGTATCATCCAGGTTTCATGGTTATAGACACTATAGAAAGCGAATTTCAAATGTACTTGTGTTTTGAGATTTGAATTCTGAATACCTTCTTTTGTATCTAATAGGGATAAACTTGTACTGCATGTAAACTTCACTCCATTGCAACTAGAATTTCCCTGTCCCTGCTGTCCGTCTGTTTCCACAGCTTATCAAGTTAATGCATCTTTGAGGTTTCAGCCCTCTTGTCAAATCTGCCTAAAATGGAGGAATTCAAAGCTACTGTGTCATAGAAGGGACTACTGATATATACATATACATGTGCATATGCAGATATGAAACATCTAGAAACCCTTTTTTTCCCTTGAATAAGATAGCTAGAAATCTGGATTGATGCTTCTTAGAGCTTACCACACAGCTAAGTACCTACCAGCTGTATTGGAAATAAACCTGATGTAGTTGTTCAGAATAATGTTGATAGGCTGCAGCCTAAATAAACATTTCATAATGCTGTGTGTGTAAATATTCTTGGGGGCTCTGAATGTGACACATCCTGCTTTACAATGAAGTATCTAATACCCTGGAAGATGGGACTTAAGCAGGTCTATTTAGAATACATTGTATTAATATGATAAGTTATTTCATTTTGCAGTGAATTGAGATTTTGACTTCTGGTTTGGTGTTCTTTTGTGTTGTTTTTTTTCTTTCTACAGGTCAGTTTGCAGAAAATGAAACAAATGAGGTCAATTTTAGAGAGATTCCATCCCATGTCCTATCCAAAGTATGCATGTATTTCACCTACAAGGTCCGCTATACTAACAGCTCTACGGAGATTCCTGAATTCCCAATTGCACCTGAAATTGCACTGGAACTTCTGATGGCTGCAAACTTCTTAGATTGTTAAATAAAATAAATTATAATAAAAAATGTAAAACTTTTTTCAGTATTTAATACATGTAGTTCAGTTAGTAACTTTTTTCAGATAGCATGTTGCGTGTGTGCTGTTCAGAACTGTAAAGTTCACTGCAGAGGCAATTGCCTTCAGTTCTTTTGCATATAGCAGTCATTCAGTTGGAGTTTGTTTTGCTGCTTACACAAATAAGGACATTTTCACAAACTGAGACAAATAAACAAATATGCCAATTAGTAGATGGCTATGCCTTATCCTTTAGGTGTGGTAGAACTTTCTTTTAATACAATGACCGTAGCAAATACTGGAGTTTAGTCTGATACTCTCTAAAAGATAATTATAGTTCCATTCAAGTAGCTGTTTAGGGTTTCTAGCTATCTCTTATTTTTAAAGTTTCTAAACATCTGAACTTAATCTCCTTTGTAAGATAGCTGTCCTGTAGCATAGTTACACTAACTAGATTAGAGGTGCCCACTTTGTATACTGTCAGTGATATTCCATTTAGGTTGAAAGTGGAGTATGTAGGAGAATGCTTAAGGCTTTTAATTTAAGTCATAGTATAGACATGTGCAAAGATGTACTTGATAACATTTGCTTCTATAACCTCAATTTACCCCATTAGTAATTTCAAATATTTCAGTCACTTGTCTGTACAGTAAGACTGTGCTCCTACTGACAGTGACTTTTAAGGGGCAAAATAACTGTTGAAATCTGTGTATATTATCTTCTATATAACATATATGGTTTTTCTTAATATACTGTCACTTGACCTGATAAGGATTTTATATGGCTTCAGTTATGGTTTATTTCCATTGTTCTGATTGTTTATGTAAAGTCTGTATTTAATCTCTAGAGTAGTAGTCATTTAAATTTTGTAACATAGCAACTGAAAAGATAGAAGTTGCCCTACCTTTTACCTCTTTCTCAGCCTCTCCCTTGTACCCATAGCAAAAGACCCTGAAATGTGGAGGTCTTTTATATTTGAAGGAAAGGACATTAAGCAGATGTTTTAGGAGCTGTTTTATAAATTTCATAGGTATTTCCAGTGTTTTTACAAATGTTTTAGGGGAAAAGGATTGGCAAGCCACTGACATAATACTAGAGTGGAACGCATTATCTCTTGGTAGATCCTGCTGGCACTGCCTGTAGTATCAGTTCTTTGTTCAAAACAAGTTTCCATAAAGAAAACAAAAAACTTGAAACATGAAGTTGCTTTTTGTTCAGCTGCAGCCTGAAGAACCCTTCTGCTAAATTCATCTGTAAATGAGAATAAAATTAATGCATCATGGGAAATGATGCAAGAACAACGTAATTAGCATTTCCATCAGCTGCCACTGCTTCAGCTTTGTTTTGATCAAGAAGTGATTGTGGTCTATCATGGAAAAATCCCACCAACTGATGATGGAATCTCTTTCTTGACATTTTAACTCACAGCTAATTTAGAGGGCTGAAACTCTCCTCTAAACCTGTTTGTCAACATAAATGCAACTTGGAAGAGGTTTTCCTGGATAAAAACTAGTAACTTAGATTATGCAGTCTGCCCATGGAGGAGGTTAGTTCTGACAAATGAAATTTTATTCTGGGCTTAAACAATGCTGACATTTGTCAGTGTGTTGGTAGATTAGCTGGCATTTATTCACGTCACATACTTTGGCACAATTTAATGTGTTTAATGTGGGGATGTTTGTGACTAGATTGGCTTTGCACGGTAAAGCTGAAGTGCATTGTAGGGTGATTGTCTGAAATTCCATGTGTAAGCACTCTGGTCAGTGCTGTTAGTAACTCATTTTCAAGAGCACTAGAATGATAAACCAGAGGTACCCTGTTATGCTGCTTTTGTTAGAGCCAATAGGAATACCCTAAAAGGTCAAGGAATACCAACATGGATATTTTAGTCACAACTACATATCAGTCTGAGTGAGTCTTAAGTTCACTGGCCATTTTTAATAGTCTTGAGGCTAATGACTTGAGGCTAAAAATTACTTAGTTTTAAACTAAGGCAAAAAGGATGTCATTTTTTAATTTTTTTTTTCTTTTTTTTCTCTTTCTTCCCCTTTTTAAGCATTCTAGAACAATTACCTTAATTTTGTTAAAATACATTGCATTTTATGATTCTGTACTTTAGCAGTAAGGTAAAATAGCTGGTTTAGCTCTGAATAATAATTTTGTTGGTTTTCTTTCAGCTTAATGTATTATACAGTAGCTTTGAACACTCAGGAATTGCAATAGTGTCCTAGAGTGCACTATCTGCAAAACCACTGGCTGTTAAAATGAACCAGATTTCTAAGGGGGAGGGGGGCAGGGGGCATTAGTGCAATTTCCATGATAGTTAAATGGGTATGCTATTATCAGACAATTGGAAACTTACCACGCTTAACCCCTGAGTTCTAAATAAATTTCAAAGTTGAAAATTTTTAAACCTGTGTTTCTGTTGATTTATGACATCTTAGAGGAAATGTTCATATGCAGAATCATCATTTTCATGCCTACGCTATATGGTGAGCAAAATGCTAATGTAATTAGTATTTGGGTAATAGGTTGTGAAGCTGCATGTATAAAATAAAAGGTGGTGGGTTTTTTCATAATTCTGAAGAGTTCCATGGAGCTGAAGTGTTAGGATATCTTTGTGCAGCTCTGAATTACAAGTATCCGCAGTTCTCAGCACCAAGTACTAAAAAGGCATGATATTCCTGAACAGGTTTGAAGAGGATACTTTCAAGCATATTTCAAGGATATCCTGCTGGGGATATTTTGAAAATTTTAAGTGTCCCATAGTACTTATTTTACTTAGAAAGGTAGCCCTGTATTTGAGGTTCAAATTTTAAGCTGAACTACTGCTGATTTAGTCATAAAAACTTCCAGATTCTTCATTCACTGTAAACAATGAGTGGAGTCAGGCTGCGTTATGGTTTGTCATCATTTGATTGTCTATAAGCTGCTGAAGAAGTCTCTGATGGTCTCCAATGTGAAATAGTCTGTGCATCTAGAATGATCAGAACTCCGACAAGATACAAAATTCCTTTTTGGTTTTGAACTTAAAAAAAGAAGGGTTCACCATCAGGATTCTCTGTGCCATTATATTCAACAGATGCTGAACATGGTATCTGAAAGGCATTTTTCAATGGTAGGAAGTTTGGAAAATCAGTTGCTTCTGTCTGTTTTATCACTGTGTTTTATTTCACTGGCCTAAATTGCAGTAGTGATTGTTTTTTTACCCCTTTCTTATTTTTTACTTTGCCCATTGAAAGGGTGCTCCCAAAACTTGCCTGAATCTATTGGTTTGATGAAATGGGATGAGAATGAGACATATGAGATGAAATGGACAAGGAACATAGTGGGGCTGGAAAGTTAACTTCTCAGTCCATGTTTTGTATTCCTAGTTTTAATTTTGTCAGGTCTCAAATATTGCAGTGTAATTTAAGGGAGTAACTGGCAGAGTAAACAAAAGCACAAGGAGAAGTAGCAGTATTCCTACCTAAAAACTAAGGGTCAAAGCTGTAGTATAAACTTTATTTCAACACCTGAGTAAGACAAAAAGAGCAGGAGTAAGAGAGAAACAGCAAGAACTCATTAAAGATTGAGTGGATTTGGAAATTAAACTAAGATGCTTGTCTTTAAAGATAAACTAAAACTTTAGGAAAAAAGGCTTTAGGGATTTTTTCCTATAGAAAAAGTTCAACTTTTGAAAGCTTTTGACAAATAATGAACTGGATTGGAGTTGGATTTCTTTTTAAAGGTAGCTTATTAGATGTTAATTTTATGGAAAGATAGCCAGTGCTGTGAACTGCAGGTGTGGCTCAATGTTTGTATGAGCTAGAAAAGAGGACAAAGTAGATTCTGTGTTTATTATTGGTCACCTGTGAAGCTTGAGTGTCATCACTAAGGCAGCACAGAGAAAAGAGGGAGTTTTTATCAAGTTTTAACAGGTGTTATGTGTCATGAAATAAAGCTTTGCATATGCTGCATCTGAAATGTAGGTTGCGCAATTTCTTTTCTGTAGAAGAAAGGTCACTGAGATCATAAAAAAACAAAAGAACAACAAAACAAAACAAAAAATCTATCTCTGTCATTACCATGTTACTGGGGTTTTTTTACAGAATACAGGATTTTCCTCCCACGTTAAATGGGAGGAGATCAGAATTGCAAGATCATGATTGTTCTTTGACACACGGAGTACTTTAACATTCCTTTTCAACTTTCGTAATCAGACAGTTCTCAAGATGTGAGTCATGTAATGTTTTGTTGTCTCACATATTGAGGGTAGATTTGGAAAATTAAATTAAAATTGCCCCTGAAATATATACTGCCTTTTAGTTCAGTGAAAGTAACAACATGAGAGCTTTTAGATAAGTTAAAATCCATAGTTCAGTGATGAAGTTGCTAGTGTTCAGGTAGTTTTGTGGGGTTAGTTTTTTGTGAATACATGCATGGATTAACACTATTCTGTACTTATTTGTAGTTAATTTCTGTCTCCAACCAAAAGTTACTTTGAAGTTATAAAATCAAATACTGTTAATTCCTTTGATGTTAATTCATGTTTAAAACTGTCTTTTCAGGTGAGAATTCATAGTTAAGGCTTTTCTTCCCGTGGGGGGGGGAAAAAACAAATACCACTGGTATCCTATTTACACTAATAGAAAACTTTTATCTACCAAATCATCACTACACAAAACTAGAAATAATACGTAATCCTTATCTTATGTTGCTATGAATTCTTCTTACTCTGTCTAGCAAAACAATGGGATGCCTGTTAGGCAGATTTAAAAGTTGTCAATTTTGGTTGGTATCACCAAGCTTGAAAAATATCTAGAATTTTAATGCATTTGGCACAAAGGATTTATTTTCTCTTTCTATACAGAGAAAAGCTTCCCACATTACCATACTAAGCTGACATATAATGTTTCCCAGAAGTGACACTCCATTTGAGTCAGAATCATTTGTGGTTTGCTACAAACAAAACATGAAAACGATATACCAATATTTAACATTTAAGCTGCTTTCATAGTTGTCATAGATATATGACTTGTAATAAACAACCGTGACTTACGAAGAGAACATCTGAAAATACTCTGCTGAAATTGTCAACTGCTTACCCTTCTGTTTTTATATCATGGCTCTGGTTCACGGTAATCATGTCCCATATGAAGTCTTGTCTTTCCTGAGGAATATTAAATATACCAACAGACTGGAGCAGTGCCATCTTGGTGTACAGGCCTATGAAATGAAATTCTTTGAGCTCTGTAAGTAGTCTGCAGGGTCCAGTGAGGAGGGCAATGTGCAGACTGGTGCGCACAGTTGGAGGAATCGCTTCTCAGCCTTCAGGAGCTGTGGTGGTTTATTCACCCATCTGTGGAGGTTACCCAAGATCAGTAGTTTTATCTTGCTTCTAGGCTGGCAAAACCAAACCACTACTTAATTTTGAAAACTCTATCAATATCTTCTTTGTTGGTTATGAAGTCAGAGTCACTTCTGTGCATTCCTAACAACAATATGAACTAGGTATTCATGTAACTCTTGGAGTCTAGTTCACAGTTTTTAGAGATAAAATTACTAAACTATAATTAGCTTTGAATCATGGGGGTATTATCACTGAGCAGCTCCTGAACACATGGATTTGACAAACACAGTAATCAACAGGAGCTGTGGATGCTTTTGACGTGGAAGAACTTTTAATAATTAGGTAAGGTTACTCTTTTAAATGCATTCATCTACTTAAGTGAGTACAGGTCCTACACGGTCCTCATTAAATTTTTACACCTTTTGTCTTTATACGTGTTTATATTTACAACATTTAAAAGAGATGACTCCTGCTGCCTAAAAACATAGCTTGACAATTACTAATTGGTAATTACAGCCCATGGTGCCAAATAATAGGACAAGAGACAATGAGCAGAAACTGATGCACTGAAAGTTCCATCTGAATATGAGGAGGAACTTCTTTACTGTGCAAGTGACTGTGCACTGGAACAGGCTGCCCAGAGAGGCTGTGGACTTTCCCTCACTAGAGATATTCAAGAACCTCCTGGATGTAGCCCTGAGCAATGTGCTCTGGAATGCCCCTGCTTGAGCAGGGTGGTTGGACCAGGTGACCCACTGTGGTCCCTTCCAACCTAACTCATTCTGTGATTCTGCATGTTACTAAAGCAGTCAATTCCACCCTTTCCCTAGCTCCATGTCATCCTTCTTGCCCTGCAATAATTACAACTGTATCTCCACATAATATGACAAAGTCTTTTCTGATCTTATGGAAATTACTTTGGTAGTTTAGTCTTCCTGTGGACAACATGATAGCCACACAGTGGCTTCGAAATTGTCAAATCCTAAACAAGAGAAGAAATGGAGACATATGTAATCTGAGAATAAGATTACCCTCTCCTGCAGGAACTGCCTTGAAGCAGATTAGAAATCAGGTGAGGCTTTTCTTTTCCTTAGCCTCTTTCCATCCCTTTGAAAGTCCTGGGACGGAAATGATGTTTTGCCTATTACTATTAAGAACTAAGAGGAAAACGAAATACACTGTTGATGAAAAACCTACATAATCACTAAGGAATAAAACAATAAAATCTCAACAGCTCAAAGTTATCTTGCAAATTTAGGCTATTTTAATTTTTAGCTAAGTGTGCAATTTATTACTTTTATATTCTTGATATAATATTGTATTGATTTGATTCTGCATCTTTAGATGATAGTTTCTGCAGGTGCACCAAGCTTGTTTATAAGAAGATCTTCATTCCATGGAGTTTTTAAACTCAGTGCCCTTCCTTAAATTGGCAAGTAGGAGCGGAAGACACAATTGGCACAATTCCTCTGAGGGGCAGGGAGTCCTCCACACTCAGGAGATGTAGTGTCCTGTCTCTGCAGATTACAGGTGTGATGCCACTTGAGTAATAAGGGGAGTTAACATGAATGAATGGTTGACTTCTGTCTAAGGAATCATAAAGGAGCAGGAAGTCACAGTTCAGGGTGTAGAAAAATGATGCAGAAAAAAAAGAAGTGAGAGCAGAGGAAAAAATGTTCTGTTACATTTGAAAACATTATGGCCAACACGGGAATAGAATGCAAAATTATAGGGACCCTAATCAAGAATTATATTTTACCTTTGTGGAACTGTTTTAGTGTATCAGAAAATTATCTAATAAATACAGTTTGAACATTAGTTGCATTTTTCCTGTAAGTTTAAGGTTATGCAAACTCTGAAGAAAAGTGGTTTAGGTCAACTTCAAGAAAATTTACCAAAAAAATTTTAGTAGGAGGTACAATTTTCATTATTTGCTCCCTATGTTTTTGATACGTAAGTCATAATCATGTATTTGATCAAATCAGTGCAAAATAGCCTCCAAAATAATGAAGATAACAGATAGAATTTCTCTTACACCATAAGCTTTGAATATTTAGGACCAGGACTCTGATCCTTGAAGTCTCTGGCAAAACTTAGGTTGACTGGTGAAAGATCAGACTGCATTAGCTAAATACTAAAACATTCTTTTTGGAAAAGCCAACAGTTACTGTGTTGTCTATCTCTATACCTGCAACAGATTAGGAAGAGTTAACTGCAGAAGTGTTTTCTTCCATTTTTTGCATAGGTAAAGGTCAACACTGAAATGAAAACCAAATTACAATAATCTACTCCCAGTGAAATTTACCCTCTCTGGGAATTAGGGCCTTAGTGGGATTACTGGATAATTTAAGAAGAAGATACTGATATTCATATATTCTTTCTGGGAGTCTGATAACAGTGTTTGTTTTCTTACTGTGCTTATGGGACTGATTCCCTAATCCCTATGGCATTATGCACTGTACAAAAACATCTCTGCAAGCGAGGTTAACAAGAAATGAGGAAAGGGAAAAACCCAATAAAACACAGGGATAATTTCCAGATGCCCCTATTCCCATGATTACAAGGAGCTAAAAAATGTTTCACGTATCTATTAGGCATTGAATGACGCCTTAAAAACCAAAGATGTGAGAACAGTGATAAAAGCCACCTTTGGTAGTCCTGTAAGAATAAATTCGAAGTGAATTCAGGGATGGGGGGATTCTGCCCACGAGTTTCAGCTGCAGTGTAATGCTTTAGTTACTTACATGCCTAGTAAAGACTGAGTAGGTAGTAATTAACTCATGCTCTATTTATATGCAGGGCAAACTGTCCCTTGCTTTTCCTGCCTACTATCCTCAGGAATAGGATTTGCAGCATAGATGAAGTTATCTTGGTAAACAATAGTTCAGTAAAAATGTAGTAGGTAACTTGTTTTAAATATTGAAAATCTCTTTGTGATAGATAAAAAAACTCTTATTTAGCATAAGAGCAGTTAAATACTTTCTTTGTTTGTTTTGCAAAGGTGGCTTTTTATCCAGAGACAATTTTCCTTTATTACAGAGTAGAAGAATGAGTATAATGGTTTGAAATCAGTTGTATCTCGCTGTGATCACATCAACACAGATAGTCAATATGTCCATGTTTATAACCAAACACATGTCCATTGCTTGAACTTGATGTTCTTGCTGTCTTTGTCACATATGGCATTAAGAGATGTATTTTAGGATAAACATATGTTTGTATCATGTGAAACAACAACAACTAGTAAAACAGAAATGTTCCACTTAGTGCTGTAACAGTCTAAGTTCATTCTGCAGGAAAGAGAAACCTTTACCAGCTCTATGTGTCTACTTAATGCAACAAATTGTCTGCAACCTAAATGGTCCTGGAAAAATCATGTAGTAATAAATACTGACTTCCAGGGAAAACACAGTTGAGCAATGTCAGGTTGCCTGGTATCAGAAGCCCATAGTTTGTGAATGAGAATTCAATTTAGAAGACAAATGTATAGGATGCAGCTTACGTGATGATATGTTTCCCATCCTTACTTTTGGTAGGCTAATTTCCCTTCCTACTCAAAAATCAACATATATTGATTCTGTCTTCAGCAAAGTCCTGCAAAACCTGGGGGCTTGATCACTTCTGCAGCTACCTCACAGGATAAGGATACTCCTGCTGTCTTCTTCTGCTTAAAAGTTTCTGCTTTTTAAGCAAACCCCAAAGTTTGTATGCTTGCTTCAACATCAAAGACACTGTTGATGCTGGGCAAAAGTTGGAAACTTTTTTTTCAGCGAAAACAAAAAGAAAGCCCTTGTGCTGGGGTTTTGTTTTCCTCCCATTAACTGTTTTCAAAGTTAAGGATATTGAAAACACACCAGAAGGTAAAGCTTGTACATAAAGATACACTAAATAATATAGTTGAACAAGGTAGATAGGTTTTTGGGTGCAGAACCCTTCTAGAGGTCTAAAATTAAAGAAGAGATTTCAAAGGCAAAACAAACTGCAATTTTTCAATAATTTGTTTGTTTATCAGGCCATCTCTGAAGAAAAAATTGGGGCAGAGGTGACCCAAGGATTTTTTAACATCATCAGAAAGGAGAGGGGTGAAGGGACAGAGGAAGGGACTTCAGTGTTTTTGGAGTGTGCAGTATGAGCAGTGGGGAGATGGCGATTTAATGACCTATAAAATCAGTTTCTCTGTTAAATCCTTAGTTTTACATAACCACTGGGATTATAAATTTTATAGGTTGTCTTTGGATAAACATTTTGTAGGTTTATCTTGAGGATCTATTAAGTCTGAGATACTACAGCAGGAATAAAAGCTTTATGAAGCGTTTCTGCAAGCTGTTGAATTTATTGATTGCACACAGTCACTCCACTGAGGGCTGCCTGCTTATTTTCACCTACACAGATATGACAAAATCATCTGGTGCAAAGGACAGGGTTTATTCTAGTCCAGGAAAGAAAAGCATAGAATCCAGAAATGCTCCGACTTAAAACACACCCGCTCGTTTATTTGGACTCGTACAATAGCCGGCCACCAGTGCAGGAAAATCAGGTGATGTGTGGCAGGGCAGCACAGAGGGAGAATCACTCCGCAGGAGCGCGGCGCACCCGCAGCCCCTCAGCCGTGCCGAGCGCCCCCGGCCCCGCGCCCGCCGAGCACCGCCTGCCGCACACCCCGGGCCGGGGAACGTGGGGTCACGGGACACACTGAGCGCAGAGGGACTGGGGTTAGGTGTCCGGAACAAATTCTTCACTGAGTGGGTGGGGAGGCACTGGAAGAGGTTGCCCATGGAGGTTTGTGCATGGCCCATCAAAGCCAGGTTGGAAGGGGCTCTGAGCAGCCTGGTGTGGAGGGAGGTGCCCCTGCCCATGGCGGGGGTGTGGGATCTAAATGATCTTCAAAGTCCCTCCGCACTCCTTAACGTTCTATGGTTCTATAACTGTGTGACCCTACCGCCAGGGCACACCAGGCGTGAGGGGAGCCCGGAGAAACCCACAAAAGGAAGGGGCACAGTCCGCATTAACTGAGCCACTTAAACGCTCTGCACGCGCAGCTCCAAAACCCTTCACAGACAGAAGCCGGCGGGGGCTCAACCCCTTCCCGCCCCGCGGGTGGCGGTGGTGGGCATCGCGCCGCTTCCGCCCCGGCCGCAGGGCGAGCAGGGTACGGGCAGCGCCGGGGGAGCCTCGCCGGCAGCGGGCGTGGGCGGCGGCAGCGGGCGTGGGCGGCAGCAGCGCCCTCACCCACCGCGCCCTCACCCACAGCGCCCTCACCCACAGCGCCCTTACCCACCGCGCCCGCGGCCGCTCGCCCCCAACCCGAGCCGTGCACCGCGCACGCGCGGCCGCTCAACGGGCGGGCACGGGCACGTGACGGCGGAAGCGCGCGGGGCGGGGCCGGCCCGGCGGCGGCGCAGAGGGGAGGGGGGAGGAGGTGGATCCATCATGGCGTCGATGCAGGTGAGGCGTCTGCGGCGGAGCCTGCGGGGGAGCGCTGGGGCCGGGGGGCGGGGGCGGCGGCGGCGGGGGGGGGGGGGGGGGGGGGGGGTGGGGGAGCCGGGATCAGCCGTTCCGCCGGGCGCGTGCGTGCGTGCGTGCGTCCGTCTGTGCGTGCGCGGCGCGAAGAGCGGCGCGGAGGGAGGAACCGCTCGGGCAGAGATTGAGGGCGTCGAGCTCCCGGGTAGCGGAGCCGGGGAGGGCAGGTGGCGGCAGGGAAGCGCCGGTCCGGCGGCGGGATGGAGGTGAGGCGCGCAGCGGTGTGAGGGGCGAGGCCGCGACTCGGACGGCGGCGGGCGGGGCGGGCGCGGGGGGAGGCACCGGGCCCGGGGCGCGGGGGAAGAGGCGCTTCAGGGAGGCGTCTGGCAGCGATGCCGCCGCTCCCTGGGCAGGCGAGGGAAGGGCGAAGGCATCCCTGCCCCCCGGGAGTTGGGGGGGCCCGCAGCTTCGCCGTGGGAATGTGTCTGACCGTGCGGGTTGGGCGGTCAGGGACACGCTCCTCTCGTGGGGACCGTGACCAACAACTCCGAGTTCCTGGGGTTGCGGCGCTGTCATTCCCCCGCACAGGGGGGCCGGGGCAGGCATGTCCTGCTCCAAGCCGCGTGTTGCCCTGGGGTTCTGTTTCTCTCCGTAAAATGAAGTTGCGGTGTGGTGTCAGCCCTGTGGAGAGGTAACGTCTGGCTTTCTCGGCCGGGTGGGATTGCTGTAGGTACAGCAATGGAGCATCCTGCTGCCTGACAGGTATT
Source organism: Certhia americana (assembly GCA_018697195.1). Classification (NCBI taxonomy): domain Eukaryota; kingdom Metazoa; phylum Chordata; class Aves; order Passeriformes; family Certhiidae; genus Certhia; species Certhia americana. Next base: position 121,827,364 of record CM031858.1, on the reverse strand, counting down.
TCCAGCTGAATTATTCATTCGTACCTACTCCGAAGGGGTTCTTAAATAGGGGCTGCAGAAATTGCGCTGGTAGAATGGATCACTTTCACTGTGTGCTGCTCTGAGTGGGTGGTGCTTTATTACGACTGGGGCAGGAGAAAAGATCTCTAGGTTTTGTGGCAGTGGCCCGTCTCTCCTTATTTAACCAGCAACTTCTTTACTTTTCCTTGGATATTTACAGTTTTCCATTTTGTTTTTATATTTGAATCATCTAGACCTCTCCCTCTCCCTCTCCTCTCCGTCCAGTATAGCTTACATTTTTTGTCTCTAGTAATAGAACATCACAGAAAGAGTGTACAAAATGAATGAAATTTATTTGATTTTCCTAATAAGCTGGATTTAGCATAGCCAAAAAGAGTTAAAATGTAAAATCATTGAACTGTATGGGATAAAAATTATTCTCCTGAAGTTTAGAAGCATAACTACATCCCCCCATCCCCGCCCATGGTGTGTCTTTCAGAGTTACTGAAATGAAATGAGATGAAGAAATTGAACATACTGTACAGAATGTTCTTCTTTTAGCAGTACCTTAGGCAGGTACTCTGATCTGCCTTGGCTTTATTGCTCTATCTGGCAAATGTGTTTGTGCAGTGCTCTTGTAATGTGCAGACTTTTACAAGCTCAACTGCAAAATAGAGGCTATACTTTATTAAGAATTATCTTTTATAAAACTGTATGAAAAGTGGGGAGCTGTGAACGGGGAAAGAGGCTCTCTGTAAAGCGGCTTGGTAGAGCTGTGCTGTGTCGCTGTCTCTGGCCTAGTAAATGACCTTCTCCAGCGTGCCTCACCCTAATTCCTGTTGCTCAGGCTGTAAAGGGGAAAAAATGGTTACATATTAAGTGAGGTTGTTGAGGATACATGAATGACAAATGTTGCCTAAACCTCGGATGTGTGGAGGGATGTGAACTTGCTTCCTGAAATTATAGCCGTGTTAAGTCTGATGTTGTAATTGCTTTCATTTTAGAAATACCAGCTGTAAGATTACACTTTTTGTTTTCTTACATGATGTTCTGTTGTCTTTTGATAAGAGATTCAAGGACATTTATGAAGGTTTTCTGTTGCTAATTGCATGATGCTCTAATTACTCTTTCCTATGTTTAGTAGACTACTAATTTAATAATGTAGTTTAGCATATTGGAAAGGACTTGTAAACAGGAAGCATAAATGAAAATTTAGTAAGTGACCAGTAGAACTAGTAAGTTCATTGTAGACATGCTCCCAGATGAGCAAGATTTCAAGGCTCTGAATTCTTCTATCAATTAATATTTGTGTTCAGTGTGAAAAAATGTTTTACAAAGGAAACTGGTATCTATAATTTTAAGTGATTTTTTGGGTTCAGAATAATTTATAATGAGTGCCATCTTCTAAGTTGCCTGACACAACAAAGAGATGTCCTTTTTCTGGTTAAGTATAGTGTTTTTAAATACCCAGTGTTTACTTAGAATGTTTGTGTAACTCATTGCCATCTCTGACTATACCAGTGGTCTGACACTGCACTATTATGACGATTTTATTTATTTTATTGATAAAAATGATACGTTGGTGCACAAAGTAAGTTCTAGTTACTTCTTAAAATGCTGTAATTTTATACAACAGTGTATGATGCCCCAGGTTAATTACATTTTATTTTTACAGATCCCCTGAAAAGTCTCGGATTAAGTTAAAAGGGTTGTCTGATTAACCTGTTCTGAGTCAGTCTACAGGGAAGTTTTGAAACTTGTAACAAACTGTCTCTTTTTTCTAATGGCTCTGAGCATGGACCTGAATAGTTGCTGCAGTTCAGTGGATGCAAAGTAACTTGTAAAACTTGTAACGTTGGGCCTTTGTGTGTATCTTAAACTTATGGTGATTTTTTGGTCCGTGTGGACAGTCTTCAATGGGAGTTTTCTGTAACCCTTTCTTTCTCCAATAATAGAGGCCAGTGCTTATGAGAGCTTGTGTTTCATTTTCTAACCACAGTGTTGTTGCTAATTTGCCACTGTTGGACTGGCTCAAACCTCAAGGTTTGCATAACTAGGCAAATCGTATTTTTTCTTAAAAAAAGCTAACACACCCCCTGACAAACCTTTAAAGGAAGAGCACTTATATTTAAGAATTTTCCCAGAAAAAGCCCAAGCTTGTGCAATGTTCTCCTGGATAAAAACACAGAAATATCCTGAAAAGGTACAAGTAATGTAGAACAAGGGAATATAATGGATTTGCTTTAGAGAATTTTGATATAGCATCTTTAGTAATCTGAAGCCTTTAAAAACAAATGCTAAAAAAATAGCAAACAGTAAACAGTTTTTCTCAGAACAGCTGGAAACACAGGACTTGTGTTATGAATGGAAGAACAGGTAAAAAGTAGAGTAAGGAAGTTCAGTTGAAAATGTACAGAAACTATGTCATTTCTGTATAGAGTATTAAATAATTAAAGCCTTTCCCTCAATGTGCAGATATGAACTATTTGCATTATAAACTTGAAAGATTGATTTTTTTTGATAATACTGACATCTTAATTACTATGATTTACCTTTCACTTCCTTCTAGTTTTAATAGTACAAACCCTGGATTTATTTGTGAAGTTGTGGAAGTATTTAGAGGAATAGTTTTAGGGTTTTTTTTCACCAGAATACTTCTCATATATTCTATGAAGTTAGGCACATAAGATTTGTGTGTGTAGGTGTTTACATCTGAATTTAGATCTAATGTAATTAATGAGACAAACAACTTTAGTAGAGGGTGTAGGTTGTTAACTTTCACTGTGCTTCTGTGGTACACCTCAAAAACTGCTGTGATGGGCTACCATCAAACTGCATGCACACACCAAAATAAAATGCTACCTGAAAAATCTTCTTCTATCAATAGGATATTTTTTTTTTTTAAATATGTGTCTAAGCAGCCTTTTAATAAAATAACTGTGTGAGATGACAATGCAGAATTCATGGCCAGTTTGAGATCCCAAGGAACTTGTATCACAGAATGCAAACTAGTAGCAATATGAAAACTTCCCACAAGTTTCACCCCAATATTTTCAGTCAGTGGGGTAGGAGGTGAGGAAAATATTTACAGGCTACTGGAATCTCCAGAAAAAAATACATGCACTCTTGGTTGCACTTCCTTCTATTCATTACCTGCACTTCTAGTGTTAGTGGAGGTTCTGTGTTTCCAGCTGTTCTCAGAACAATTACTTACTCTTCAATCTTTGCTCAACACTGGCAGTGGGTTTTTTTTAATGATTTGGCAATAATTTTTTCTTATTTAAAAGCTTTGTCCAGGACAAGGTATTAAACTATTTTTATTGTGTATTCCAAAAAAAACCCAAACCCAACCTTATGTGAGGAAAGCTTTCAGTCAATTGGAACTTGGGTGGTTATGTACATTGGTTCTGTACTGTTAAATGTCATACATAGTATGGGATGCTATTTGTGTTGCTTCAAAAAAGAAAAAAAAAAGGAAAATGATTTGGTACTGTAGCTGTCTAACCAATTCTGGGATATAAACAGAATAAAATGATTGGTAGTTAAAAATATATTTAGTAGTTCCACTGGTGAAATGCTATTGAAGATAAAAATTTCAGTAATTATTTACTGAGAAATGTGAGTACCATAATTGAAAGCAGAATGAGTAGAGAGTAAAATAATTTCTTTTGTGCACTAAGACATTGTTAGTCCTTTACATAACCTTTGGTAATCAGTCTGTACTGATGTATGCTGTATTAGCTTTGTCATATAACTATGCTGGAGTGCAGTAAGATAAATACAAAATTTTTAGTCATTTTCCCAAGATGAGTTAATTTAATGTTGGTAGTTTATTAATAAAGGTTTGACTTGAATATCAACTGAAGTTTAAAATTTATAGTCTTCATTCAGTAAAGAGAAATAAAATAAAAGTTCTGGCTTGAGTCCCTAAGGAGTCTTATTTGCCTGCTTTTGTATCAGAGTGTGTAAACAGAATTTTGGGTAATACTTTTTTGTGCAGCAGCTGCAGAATTTTTGAGCTAGGATGAGAGAATTCCATTCCAAGAAAGAAAGCAGTACTAGAAAAGCTTATTGAAACCAGTGTACCCTGGGCACTATCAGCGGCTCTTCCTTACAAATAGACCAACTATACAGCTAAAATGTAAAAAAAACCATGGATGCTTTTAACCTGTCACGTTGAACACTGGTATCTCATGAATATGTGTATGATTTCAATCAGGAAAGTAAAAGACACATGTGTTTGTTGTAAAGAAGAGTAATTCTGATTGATTACAATTATTTTTTTGCTCAAGAGTTTTATAGTGTTTTATGCTTGTGTTTCGGCCTAGCTATTCAAGTTCTGAGAAGAGAAAAATAGAACACAATCCATTTGCAAGAGCCAGGGAATGTTGTCTTGTTAAGCTGCTCCTTTGGACGGCTCTGTGAGTTTGTAATTAATAAGCTAAAGCAGCTTAGCTCAAACAATGTGTGAAACTCGGTGATCAAGTTCTTTCTGTAATTGTTTGCTCCAATTCCACCCAGCTAAGAGTTTTAGACTAAAGGATCTTCACTAAATATATTACAGGCATAGGTCATACTGGTGACTACACCCAGAGACTGAGATTAAATTACCACGATTCATGTGAAAGCGAGAAGACACAATTCCCATTGAATTTACCCAGAGTTACGGCTGCGTGCAACAACGTAAATGCCTTCAGATCATTAGATCATGTCTCTCACACTGCCTTGGTTTACGACTGACAGATGAGTGTTCAAGCAGATTACTGGCTAAAATTTCCACCAGGGCAGAGGGGAAGATGATGACGAAGGTCTTTTGCTCAGTACTTGGAGCCAGAAATTTTGTGTGTCTTGAATTAGTGAAGGACTGTGACAGAACTGTCAGCTGGATGTACAGTTTTTGTCTTTTGAAGGGAGAAAGAGATAGTATTATATATTTGCTGAAACCTATTAGAGCTTCATTTATTGAAAGCAAATGAAAATAAGTTGGTTAAATGTTTTAAATAAAAAGAGCCAGTAAGCAACTTCTGTGGTCAATGAAGGTCACGTAACATGTCTTCTGCCTGCTTTTGATAATTGAAGGCTTTCAAAAGGTATTCTGGAATCTGTTCGAGGCTATGCAGTGGTTTGGGTTTTTTTTACTTTGCTTTGTTCAAAAATGTATTCTGGAATCTGTGCAAGCCTTTGCAGTTTGTTTTTTTAGTTTGCTTGTTTTTCCCCAGGTCACCTTAATTACTGGCATGAAAAACAGGTATCAGTCAGGGATGGCAGGGAAAGAAGGGACAGAACCTTGTAATTTGCCTTCCTGAGAGCAATATGAATGTGTTAGTAAAGAAAAGACAGAAGTTATTGTGGTAAGTCAGGAATTGTGAGACACCTCATTTTTGCTAATTAATGATCTCATTGAGGATACTAGCTATTCATCCTTTCATGCGCAGTACTAAAAAATAATTGTTTCTCCTTGGGTGATTACAAATACAAAGTTTTTTGTCTTTTTTTTTTTTAATCCAACTTAATTAAAAGTACTGCTTAATCAGCCTCAAGAAGAAAATTTGTATATGTGTCAGTAAATGACAATAATAGTTTAGTAGAGCATAGCAAATATATATCCCTGAAAGTCGGCTGGAATAAAATGCTTTACAGAATTTGATGCTACTTGTTCATATTGATTTATTTATTTCTTCTTCATTAAGAATTGGTGGCCAGTAATAAAAAAATGTAAATCCATTCAGTTTCCTTGACCCATCTTTTAAGTTAAAAGCTCTCCCCCATCATGTTTAGGGATATGGATTGGATGAGTATTTAAATCTTGTTGCTGTTAGCTACTTCAAACATTTTACCTCTTTTTCTCTCTAAAAGGCTTTTTGTCAGAATAGAACCCTTTATATTGGTTACCAACCTTTGGAATGTTTTTATAAGGATAAGAAATTCCCTGGTAAACATATGGTTGACCTCATTGTGCCAACCTTCACTATTGTCTTAATTTCTTTAACTGAAGCAGTTCAAGTAGTGCCAGACTCTTTTCCTGAAAAAATAAAATTTTCTGTGGTTGACTTCTTATTACTGTGTGAGGCTTGTGCTGAGAGTTGGTACATTTAAAGACTCCATTTACAAAGCAGATGACTCGCTGTCAGTTTCATCTGTAATAGTGAATTCCACTTAATTTGCTTTCCAGTGACAGGTTCATTGTAAAAATTTGATTATCTGGCAAAAAGCTTTTCAGACTGTGAAGTACAGAATGTTTCCTTTTGTGTGTATAGTTATTGTGATTTATCTGTAATTATACTGTAGTAGTATTACTGTGTAGTTATGATTTCAGGTTGATCTTGTCTCTTAGTGAGTTTAAATCAAGCATATTATTCCCTTTTAAAGAGGACTGTTTCTTTGACCTTTCAGTCAAAGATTTTAGAATATCTTGGAGCATATGAAGATAATATTCTGTTATCAAACTGAGAAATCAACAATCCTTCCTCCCACCACCCTCAATCCATAACTGTTTTTTAAGTTTTTAAATGCTCAGAAAAACAAAAGATGAGTGATGGGAACTTATTGTAAATAAATTGATAAAAAGATTCATGCATTGCCATTTGGTTCTTTTAAACTGAGAGAAATGTGCAAAATGCCTGACATTCAAACTCGAAGTCTGGATTGATCTGAGGAAATAACATTAGAACTGGGTTGAACTGGGTTGCCAGATGTTAACATGCTTTATTAGAAATGAGGAGGAGACTAATCTACTTCGGCATTCTCAGTATAGATTGAAAACCTGCTATTCAACCAAAAATAGCTAAAACTGAAAAACAGTTCTTTGAGATAAAATCCCAGTATTGCTTTTTAATGGACAGAGTATTTTGTGGAGCTGTTTTGTTATTCATCTTGCTGAATCTTTAATTGACCACATCCAGATAATTATCTATCTTTCCTCTGCTGGGCCTTGATTAAAGCTTACTAGAAGAACTTTAATAGGAACAATTCAGACAGAGTTGTGATAATCAAGTATCTGGATGGTTTGTGTGTTTGAGAGTCTGGAGAAAATGGTTTCACCTGAATTATGGGGTATAATCTACAAGGACTTTCTTGAATGGCCTGGTTGACTAGGAAATAAAGAAGTTTTTATTTGTAGGAACTGTCATTCTCTATATTTCTTAAGTACTGAGATGGAACATACCAGGTAACTTTTTCTTAAATGTTACCATAGTTGATCTTTAAGTTGTTTCTCTTCTGTTTGAGAGCTTTTTGGCATTTTAAGTTAGGTTTCTAATTAAGGAGTAATATGCAATGAGTTCCTGGAATATTTAAACTGTTTAAAATGTGTTGGGTTTTATTTCTGTAAAGGAGCTTAGTTTGAAAAACATAATTATCTACCTGGTGTTTAGAACTTCATAATCTGGATTTGAGGCAATTTTCAGTAAGAAATGTGAACGGAAGGAAGTGAAACACTGAAAATAAATTTACAGTGATCTTACACTCTCAGGCTAGTAGCTTGTGCTAACAGCCAGGCAACAGCTTTGCTTATGAATCAACATGGTAGTGTTGTCCAACACTCATTACAGCCTGTTCTCAGCTCCTGTTCTGGGACAAGGTTGCTGTTTGTCCTGTACAGTGACTATCTCCTGCATGTCAAAACTTCTCCAAAACAGAAAGGATGTTTTTTGTGAAACATTTTATGACTTGAATGGGGGAGGAGGTGACAGCCTGTAGCTCATAAGCAAAATGTAAATTCTTTGCTAGCATTTTATCATATTACTGACAGTGTTTTGTTGCTAACAGAGTTTGGGCCCGTTTAAAATTTTGGATATTTTTGAAGAGAGTTTTGGTAGTTACGGAAAAAATATTGTTAGGTCTCCCTAGGGTGCAGCAGCTTTACCAAAATAAAATAGAAGAGTGGAGCCCCTGTGGGATTAATGTTTAACTTCTAACTATTTATGAGTTAATTTTCTCCCTCTTTGATCTTTGAGCCAGATTAAGATTTGAGTTTAGGGTGTCCAGGAACGCTTGGCCTTGGAAGACTACTCCATTGTTACATTCAAAATTTCTTGCAACAAAGTGAAGGGAATTTGAGTGCATAGAAGTAGAAGGTTTGTAACACAATTCAAGTACAGATGTTTTGGTCCTACACGCTTTCTAGTCTGTGAAGTTGCTGTTCCATCTTTGTTTCTTCGTATCATCATGATACTACCTTATTGGACATGGCTAATTGAGTTCCTACAAGTCCAGGTGAAAAGGCCACCACATTTCAGTTAAATCACCCATCACATCTTGTTTTAATGGTGAAATAAGGTGTGGTAATGAAACATTTCCTCTAGCAGAAGTGAAAGGAATCTGTTCATCCAATTGCCGCTTTTAGCTCTGCTTGTAGATTTCTGCTCTACTGATAGTTTTGCTTCTCCTCTAGCTATTTTCTACCAAATTCTTACCACTTCCTTTATTAAATCATGTCTCTTGCTGAATCTGCTTTGGGTTTAATCAACCCAGATTTTCTTTTTCTTACTTTATTTCTCTATAAAAAGCAAAATCACCTTATTAGGTTGTTTGTAGGTAAAGTATTTGACTGAGATAGCTCATCATTTAGTTTACTCATTTAAGATATTGCTGATTTAAGATACTGCACATTTTGTGTTGCATTTCTTGAAATACCAAAAAGTGAAGTATTTAAGAATTGCAATTTTATTTTTTGTACTATTTATATTTTCAACATTTGTCATTTCAACTCATACTCAGGAGTATTGGTGTATATTCAAACTTGATTGGATTAATGTGTCAATATTTTACTGCTAATCAAAAGCCAATAAACCACTGTATGTATGCTTTGTCCTCTCCAGTTATGAAGAATAAAATGTTAACCTGAAGCAGCACTCACTGGTTGGCCTAGGTGTTCTCAGTTGTATGTATATAAGTTGTACTTGGTAATGACCCCTCTCACTTCACTGTACACATGTTTTTGTTTGCCCATAGATCTGTTAAAGTTTAACTCTCTGTGCTCCACTTTTCCAAGGGAGGGGCAAAGCTGTTGTAAGAGTTCTTACTCAAGTCTCAATCCAGACTTACAAAGGGCTTAGAACTGAAAATATTCCTGATATTGTGATACTCCTTTTTAAAGGCATCGGGAAAGGTAATTTTCACGTGTCTACAAGAGCTAGGGGAGTTTTCATGGTGAGTAAAGAAGATACCTTAGCATTACTTCATTGTGAGGGATTGTGATTAAAGTCTGCTGTCATGTTTGTCCATGGGTGTCCCTTGTTTGGGGTGAACCAGAAAAAAAGATCCCTGGTTTTGGGCAATGTGATGGTGATGATGCTATATATGGTTCAGGAATATAGGTTATTATTGACACTTGAGGTACCCAACAGGGACACAGAGACCAGTGAAATAATTTTGTATATGTTAGTAAGCATTTATGTACTACAATATCCAGCTCAGTCCTCCACAGTGACCAAACTACCTGGTTCTGAAGTACTCATATTGAAAACCTCTAAAATTCTTCCTGTACTATATTGTTGCCCCCTCTTCCTTTTCACATATTGCATCCTTTTACATGCTTTTGCTCTGCCTGCTTTTGTATGTGATTCACCAAGAATCAACTCAAGTGGGAATTCAACTCTGGCATTTGAGATGTTACCTCCCCAGTTCCAGAGGTGGACCAATAAGATGTGTGCCAGTTTGGAGAAAGAGGAATATGTATTTTTACTAGAAGCTGTTTGCTTCAGACATACCTTTAACTCAAACCATGACAGTGAGTGCTGTCTGTTGGGGTAGAAATAAAAGAGGTGGTTGTGAGCTGTCTGGGCAGCTGTCAGGAATTTTATTCCACTGGCACCAGTTAATATTGTGTTCTTTTTTCCGTATGCTTTAAGAAGTCTTATGAGTTTGATACCTTAGAAAATCTGTGGGGGATAATTGAAGGAGTTGCCCAAATCCTGTTTGACATAATTAGCAACTGGATACAAACCATTGCTATGTCCGTCATGTCTCAAGCACTTGAACAAACTTCTTTTGGAAGTGATGCTTGGATCAGCATTAAGCTGTGTTCTTTGATTTCATCCCTGATTCATCCTTTCCTGTAGTGATAAGTGAATAAGTAATCTTGGTTTCAAAGACTTCCACCTCAAAAGTACTTTGAAAATATTTCTATAAACTATTACTTACATCATTCCTTTCCCTTTTGCAGGTAACTTCCTTTAGTTGAAGGGTTTCTGATACTCTTACTCAGCTGTTCTGTTTCCCTCTAGATTGTGAATGTTTTTATCAATTTGATGCATTTTAGTTCTGTTTTACTTTAAAATTGTATTACAAGAATGTTTAAGCATTTTCAAAAGTGAGGAAAATTTCAAAGTTAGATTGCCTATGCATCCTTCATGTATTCCCTTATAAGTCTGCAGCCTGCTTTCTTCCAGTCCTTCAATTGAAAGTGGACAAGCAGGAAAAGTGCTTCTATATGAAATCTTATGATGGATTAGCAGAAACATTGGGGAGAGTGTCATGTAATGTGAAAAGGACAGTAAAAACAAGCACAGCTCCCAGGAGTATATCAATGTATGGAAAACATCTGTTGGGTTATTTTAGGCATGGATAGCTGCACTAGCTTGTATTTTGACTTGAAGGAGCTGGTTGAGAGGCTGAAAGCAACTTGAGTGTGTGATTAAAGATGGTATTCCTGATTTGGAAAAAGCTAAAAGCAGTTGTGATATTAACTTCAGTTATGCTTGTCTTAATATAGCTGGAGTGTTGAAGGGCTATAGGTTTTTAGAAAAAAAATACTAATGTATGGTATCAAGCTGTCTCAATATGGAAAAAAACAGGAATGATAGTAAAAGTCAATATGGCGACATGATGGCCTATTCAGTGGCATGAAGATTGAGGAGGCTTTGTACAGAACAGAAAAGTGAAACTAAATAATTCCTGTTAAAAGGACAAGCATGTAAGAGTGAAATCTACTCATGATTCATTGTTTTAAATCGGTGTTTAAATCATTTTTACCCATTAAAAGATGTTCTTATAAATGATTAGAAAGATGAGGAAAAGGATGAGCCTGTAAATAGGAAAGAAAGTAAAGCAAAGAATAGGTGACAAATACTTGATGACAAAGCATGCTAAACACAAATGGCAGATTCAGTATCTTTTAGACAATGGATATCATGTCAGTCACTAAAATTTAGCTGTGTGGGTTGGTTTGTTTTTAAAAGTGTTTAAGCAACTGAATCTGAGATTTTTGACAATTCTTTTGAGTGAGTTTCCAGATGATAAATATTTTTTTTTTGTTTTTCTACTATCATGTGAAAGCTTGACTTCTGGAAATCACTGGACCAAATAGTCTCTGATACCTACAATAAACAATTGACAACCAGCAAAGACAATTAGCCAAGTGGATTTAAGAAAAAAAAATCAGATTGAATTAACATGATTTTCTCCTTGTATAGGGCTGTAGCTGTTGAGAAAGAGGAGCAGTAGCTGTATTTTGACTGCACACATTTTCCATGTGTGTTGGTGTGACATTTAAATAAGCACACAAGAAAAATGTGGTATCAATCATGTGGACTCTTATTTTTTCTGAAACCATAAAGACCTCTTCACAAGTTATCAAAGTTGTAGTTGGTTGTTCAGACTGGCGGATTGAGAAGGGTTGTTACGTTCTGTCGAACAGCATGAACCTGCCAAAGGGTATTTTGAGGGCAGTCTGCAACGGCTTGAAAGTGTTTACTTGAGTAGAGATTGGGACAGGTGAGATGTGAGTTGAAATAAATAAAAGAATACTTTTGTGTCCATGAAGCCTAAGAGAAGTAATTTGACAGTAATTCATCCTATCCACCTAGATCTCTTACTGTAAAGAAAATTCTTTGTTATAAAAGCAAGAGATAAGTGATATGACAAAATGTTAAAGGCTTTTAACACAACTTCCTTATGTTAGGAAGATGGAGAGGTATCTTTAAGTCCTAAGTTTATAAGATTCTATGAATGAGAGTTAAAATGTCTGGAAAGTGTTAAACTTATATTTTGTCCTCCTATGTATATTACTGCTAATTTTCTAGAATGTTTGTGAAAACAGAAACAATAATTCTGCATTTGTGGCTGTCAAATATAAGAAAAGCTTTCCTGCTGCTGAAACTTTCCTTTTCAAATGCTTAATTTGAGAAACTTGCAGTTTTAATATGCCTTTTGTAGCTATTGTGTATGGGCTTGATATACCAGTTATGTTTTTTTAGAGTGCATTTGAGTCTCAAAGCTAAGAGTGTGTGTTTAGACTGTGTTGCTGTAAGAAAATTGTCTTTTGTGATCTTTTTGGTCAGTAAATACTATATAACACTGAAGAGAAATTAATTTCAAGTTTTTGAATATAAACTTCAGATATTTGCTGAATTACTGTGATAAGGAGGAGCTTGGTTTCCTAATTAGACCGTATGAATCTACCCTTTAAGTGTTTCATTTAAGAGCTTTTTAAAACTAGATCAGTCTCCTAATAATCCAGTTTCTGTCTAATGAGACACAACAAGAAACAAATTATTGTAAGAAAGAGAGGGAAAGAAAAAACAGTCCTTCATAATATCTGTGGAAAATACTTTCAAGTTTTCTGGCTATCTCTCGAGGAAAATGATTCTTTTCCTCTCCTCGCTCTGGTGCTTGAGGCCACACCTGGGGTGCTGTGTTCAGGGAGCTGCAGTGCAGGACAGACACTGGGGACCGGGGTGACTCCAGCACATGAGATACAGGATAGCTGGGGCTGAGCTGTGTGGCCTCCAAGGAGACTGGGGTTCTTCAGCTTTGAGAAGGCAAATGAGAGATCTTGCTGATGCCTGCAACAACAGGGTAGGAGGATATCAAGGGAAAACCCAGCCGCAGTGGGAAGAGGGAGGGAAATAGATACAAATTGAAACATGAGGTATTTCGCTAAGATACAGAAGAAACATTTTATACTCTGGGTAGTGAAACACTAGAATGCATTGACCAGAGAAGTTGATTTAGAGATTATTTTCTAAATATTGCTTAGTCTCTCTCTTAAAACCTTTTTTTAAATCACTGTTTGAATGAATTCTGGTTAGTAGGCTCTTTTGTAGAGGGCTCTTTGTGCCCTCTACAGTTTTGTTCCAGTTGCTATAGAGTACGCTCATGTTCTGGAAAAGGTCTATAGGCAGCTCTTTATTATTCTGTACAGAAATAATTGAGCTGATGTGTGATTAAAAAAAACCCAACAAATTTTGAAAATGTGTGGCAGAAGTCTGTTAAAGCTACCCAGGTATGTTCATCAGATTAGGAATTATTAACTTGTATGATGTGGTTAATAGAATAGTAGAGTGTTTTGAAATATGTATTTTATTATTCCAGCAAATGGGCTTAAATCACATCTTAAATGTGTGTCTGTTTGTCCAATAGAAGTGATTATCTTTGTATATAAACTGCCTTGCTTCTATCTCTAGTGGGAAGATTAATACTTAGGAAATCTTTAAGAGCATTTTTTTCCACTTGAACTGTTTAGCAATTTCAGAATTCCTGTCATTGAGGACAGGAGAATTGAGAAATCTAGGAGTTTATTACAAGATACTTATTTTGACCTTTAATATCAAGGCAAATTATCCAGATAGACAGTGTAGCTGGAGATAAGAAAAATGAGGAAATTCTCTGCCATTTCTAATAGCAGTTGTTGCTCTTCTGTCCTGAATAATTCTAGGGTGAGATGCTCTTTATTTGGGAGGGAGCAGTGCTGAGATACATAAAATCCATTGAGGTGTAGTCTAATGGAGATAATGGAATACAGGTTCTTTAGGCAGACATAGGGTTAGAGAGGTTACTGTAAGGCAGAAGGAAATAATGCCTTTTGCTGCAACTTGGTTTTATTTGGAATGTTGCTCTGAATCAAGAACAAACCCAGCAGTAGTGTATGTTTCTTCACCTCTAAATCCCTTCCTTCCCTATCCAGTGAGGAGCTGTGTGTAGGAATTTAGTAATCAGATTTTATTAACCAGAATTGCACTGGAGTTTCCTATGCTTAACAGATAATCATAGTGAGGATTTTTTATGGATTCCCTTATTTCAATTAGATAAATTTATTTGTTATAAATTGTTTTCATTATAACACTGACAGTGTTAGTCTTGCTTTTCTAGGTTATTGAGTTTCTGTAACTTAATAGATAACACATTCATTTTCTACTGAACATGCTCTTTTCAGCTTTATATGGGAATGGCATAGATTTTTTTTTTCTTTTATTGGTATTTCCACTGAGAGCTGCAAATAGAGGTCAGATAGAACTGATTATAGAATTATTTGGATTTGAAGGGACCGTAAAGATCATTTCATTCCCAACCCCCTTGGATGTGACTGTCCAAACCAATTCCTTATCCACTGAACCAGTCCATCCATCAAATCCATCTCCCTGCAACATAGAGAGAAGGATGTTGTAGGGGATCATGCCAAAGACTTGCCAGTAGTCCAGGTAAACGACATCTGTAGCCCTTCCTGTGTCCACTGAAGTAGTCACTCCATTGTAGAAGGTTACTAGGTCAGGCAGGAATTGGCCTTGGTAAAGCCATGGTGGCTGTCCTGAATCAATCCTCTGTCCTGCATGTGTCATAGCACAGCTTCTTGGAGGATGTGTCCCATGAACTTGCCAGGCACAGAGGTATCTTCCTTTTTACCATTTTTCCAGTCAGCTAGGACTTGACCTCACTGACACGACTTTTCAAATATGGAGAGTGGCTTGGCAACTAAATCTGCCAATTCTGCTCAGGAGTCTGGAATGTAGCTCATTGAGTCCCAGAGATTTTTTTATATTCAGGTTCCTCAAGTGGTCATGAACCTGACCTTTACTTAAAATGGGAGGGACTTCGTTCCCTCCTGCTGTCCATCCACTTGAGTGGTGTGGGAAGAGAGGTTGCCATTGAAGACTGAAGCAAAAAAACCCTCTACCCAATTGTTGAGTACTGTAGCTTTCTGCTCATCAGTTTTTCCCAGTTGTCCAGGTTTTTTTTATGGGCAGGAGGGGTTATACCTTCTTTGACTTTCCTTTTCTGGCTTACGTTGATACTTACTTGAATTGGCAAACTGGGAAATAATAGTTCCTTTTAAAATACGATTTGTTTAATGTGACACATTTGACCCAAAGTATAAATAGTATTGCTTGCAATTTCTCTGGGATATGTTTTTTGAATTTTGGTTTGAATTGCAAACAATGAGAAGCAGTATATTGTCTGTATGCATTATTTATGCTGAATGGATAGGCCCTCATGCCAGTGTCAGCAAATATTTTAGGATCAGAGGAACAGAGCATTTCAGTGGTACTCTGTTGATTAAGTATACATTTTGATTGTTTTTCTTTTTGCTACTGGCTTTTTTGTTTAGAAAGGACCATAAACATAGTATGTGAGAACAAAAAGCCTGTGAAACAAAGGATATTTTTGCACTAGTGAGATGGATAAAAGCATGACTGAGGCTGTGTTGGACTGAAAAGATGGTTGCTGGAGAAAGGGCCAAAGGTGCAAACTTGAAATTAGATAATATTTTAAGTGTTGGTAATCTGAAATTTTTTTCTAGGATACAGAGCAGACGAAATTTTCTGTCTTCAGATTACTATCAGACGCTGATAGGTTAACATTTCTGATTTAAATTAAATTCTAAATTGTGTTTTAGGCTCCTTTTTATAAAGACGAAGTTGTGTAGTGAGTCTACATGTATAAGTAAATGGATCTACTGAATTATTTGCTGTTCTTATATATGTTCTTATATGTTCTTGGCTATTTTGTAACCAATGTCTCCAAAGCTCTTCTTTAGGGGAGTTTGAATTTCCATTGGCATAAAAGGTTCTCATCTCTGAGCTTTTTAGGTATTTCTCTATGTGACAAAGTGTACACAGGTTGACTGCCTTTGAGGTTTATTTGATGGTGGTCTGGGGAAGTGCCAGAAAGAGAATTGACATCAGAACATCTCTGCCATTCAAATTATGGATTTCTAAAATGGCCTTGTAACTCTGCTCCTTTGCATTTCAATTCATAGTAGTGGTGTTGGAAACACTGGTAGTGTTTTCTTAATCTGGGCAGAAAGAAAAAGGTGAACACTAGGATTCTAACCTGTTTTTCAATGTGTGAGCAATGTATACAGCTTATGAAAATCCTAACATTGGGTTTTCAGTTTGTTTATGTTATATCTTGGTGCCAGGTAGCAACTTTCAATGCAGAAGCCCAAGGAAGTTTTCAGGGCTGCTTGATAGAGACAGAAAGTTATTTCAATATTTTCAGAATGTAAATTGTGAATGTATAAGGGCCTTTTCTTCACGAGTTATGTGGTTCAATTTATTGTCTGACTTCAGCTGTATTTGATGGGATACTGAATCATTTCTGTGTTTACAAATCAACACTTCATTTTCCTCTGGGAATTTTTTAAGTTCTACTAAGCACTGGAAAACAGCTGCAAGTGTGTGATAAATCTGTGCTTTGAAAAATTGGATATTGACTGGAAATGAGGTACTAAATCCCCAAACTATATATTTCTATTGCTTTGGAGTATAAGATCATTTTGACTAGTGGTGTGGTTGAAGTGAACTTGTAGATGGTAACCTTAAAATTGTTGGCAGGATAAAGGACAGTAGAAATGAGAAAGCCTTGAACTTTTTGTCTTCTAAATGGCTTGGAAATGACAAAACATGTTGTGTAACTGTTTATATGGAGAAAATGAACTCTCAGAGCAGAGCCAAGGCACTTGCAGAGAGTGCCTTGCACAGTAGATTGTAAGAAACTGTTTTGGTAGTTGTTATAGAAACATCTGGTTGCAGTGACCGATTTCTCTCTGTCAAAATAGGCAAGAATTACCTGAGCTACTGCCATAACACTTTAATAAGTGCTATGACTGTAGATTCTAAGATGCTGTTAAGTATAAAGTTTTCAGTTTGTGTTGTGCAGTCCAAATAGTCCTGTTTTAGTTTTCTGTTTTGTCCTCTTGGATGACTTAGAAAAAGGCAAAGGCTTGCACAGATGCCAAATGGAAGTGTCTTAGATTACTTTGAGGAGGAAGTTGTGCTGTTAAAGTCTTGTAGATTTAAGTATAAATCTAATGTTGTGTAAATATGAAATGTTCGCTGCTAGAGGTAGACCTCTTACAGATGTTTTTGTAATACAACAAATTCATTTATACCTCTTTGTAGTTTGTAGCACAACAGCTTTTCCCTTTGCAGTGTTGCAAATGTAAGTTCCTTTACATTTTACCCAAAAAGTAAGTTTAAAGCTTGTAACTTACTTTGCCTGTGTCTTTTCTTTTGAATTTCAAGGAGCAATCATCCTTCTTTCTCACCTTTCAATTTCACTTTGTTTTTAAGTTGTCAAGTAAAACTGCTTTTACCTTTCAAAAATTGATGAAATGTACTTATGTGTGCATGTTTATTGTTGAACTACGCTTAATATTTCAAATATTTTGTACAATTTCTTTATAGAAACGATTACAAAAAGAACTATTGGCATTTCAAAATGATCCACCTCCAGGAATGACTCTAGATGAAAAGAGTGTACAAAATTCAATTACACAGTAAGTATATATACTGTTTTATTTCTGCCATCATGCTGAAAAGACTAAGTAATGAGAAGTTCTCTTCCCACTTTCACCACTAACTCCAAGTAACATTGTAAATTTTGCTTTTAGTCTAGGCAATGAAACATTGCTCTCCTTAATAAGCATATTGCACTAATGTGTTGGACACTTTCAGCAATGGGGTAGGGAATTTACTGAATTTTTATTAGGCATTTTACTGTCAGTTGGTAAAAGTTTCTGCATTTTTTAGAATAAAATAATTCAGTTGCCCTTCATAGCTACTAATCTCCAAAACTCTTCTAGATTTATTGGAATAATGGAGTAGCTCTTTTAGAGCTCTGTGATATATTATATTGAAATATGTCATAGCTGTTAATTTTCATTGCCTTCTTTCTCTAAGGCAAGGGGAGAAAACTTTAAAAGCAAAGCTGTCTGGGTACATTTGTTTACACTTTTTTTCCCTGCCTTGGCTTTCTTGGCGATTCATGAAGTGGGAAGAAAAACATGGTAAAGTATTCTGTGTCTGTTGAAAGGACAGGGGTTGTTCTTGGTATTAATCTATTCTTTAATTGACAGAAAATTCAAAATATTCAGACGGTGTTGACATTTTTTCTCGTAACTTTCTTAGTTTCATTTCAAAGAAATGTTAATGTTCTGGATTGTGTTATTGATTGATGGAGCAGCTGAAACATAGAGCTGAATTCTGATGTCTTCACATCTGTATTTTGGGTGTTGTAGCATTCAGACCATGTTACCTGAGGCTTTTCTGAGACTTCTGCTGAGTAAAACACTCACTGCTTTTTAAATGATACTGGCCTTTGTGATACTTCATGCAGAGGAATATGGCTAAAATTGAAATAGCAGATTTTAGTTTTCTGCAAAAATGCAGCACTCTAATATTGCAAGTGGTATTCACTTATTTCAACAAAAAACTATTAAATCAAAGTTTAGAGCAGATGGAAAAGGATATTTCTCTTTCCAGAGTACTACCTCATTATAATTTATGCCCTGTACAACTTTTATACCTTTCAATACATTGCACATAAAAATTTCCTATTAACTGCCATGCTAGATTTTGAAACTTTTGCTGTTTTGGAAGCCTCTTTTTACAAGTAAAATTGTATTTTTTTCTCTTTGAGGGATTTTGGTATCAGGTAGGATATTTTGAGTTCATTAATAAAGTTCAGTTTGAATTGGTTGTGTTAAAATTTGTGTAGCAATACTTGTTTGGGTTTCAAAGATGTTGAATAAAATAATTGGATCCCATGACGTAACTGGGTCATTTAAAACATTGAGCAATCTTTTATTTTAAATATACAAGGATTAGAAATTTGAGAAGGCTAAACTGTAAAGCACATAGGAAATATGGGCTCTACTGATTCCTTGACCATAAAAGGAGCAATGTGGAGTTAAAGTTATTTTCTACTTAGTAAAGTAAACTATTTAAAAAAACTTGAAAGTGGAAGTTCTGGACCACAAGAACCAGTAAATCTAAAGAGTTTTGGTGCACTGTTTGTATAAATGTAGAAGCAGAAGGCATAAGAAGAGATAAGTGATCTGGAGTGCAGATAGATCAAATTGAAGGTATCTTCACAAAGTTAAAATATGAAATGTATTTCATCAACCTTCACTGTACAGCCATCACTGTGCTCCTGTTGAAGATGCATTCCTCTTGAAGGGTCTGAGAGCTAGCAGTTTATTAAATATGCAGTTAAAAAAAAAAAAAAAAAAACCACCAAAAAAACCAACCAAAAACCAAAACACAACAACAATACAACCAACAAAAATAAACCCCTCACAAAACCAAAAAAACAAACAACCCAAAGTGTGATAGAGGGGAAAGTAAAAATGTCTGTGGCTTAAATACAGAGGAAGAGTATATAGGAGGAGGGAGAGGTTGAGAATAGGATCATCAGAGCTGCCAGTTGATGTTGACTTTTCAGAGCACACTGCTATTCTGCAAAATCTCAGCTGCCTTCCTTGAGTTGATGCAAACCATATTTGAGTATTTTTGTAGTCTCTTTACCTTATTGTGTTGCTTAGATCTGTAAAACTCAATCAAAGGTGAAAAACCAGAAATGGGAAAGTGATGCTGCAAAGGATGGTATTAAGTGGTCAAAAGTAGAACTCTAAAATCATAGAAGTCAGACAGCAGAAAGTTGCTGTATGTGTTGAACAATATGCAAAGCATCTGGTTTTAGCTGCATTAAAAAAACCACAATGCAAACCCAACCACAATAAAACCCCCACATGCAACACCACCACCCTCCTCCCCACTCCACCTCTCAGTTACTTTAATGTTATTATGGTGGAAGGAGTAGAAGCAGAGGAAAAAGAATAGTGATATGTTGAGGTGTTATCTTCGTTGCAGATTCAAATTACTCTTTTGTTTTGTTTTAATTTGTGGGATCCTTTTGGTTTTTACACTATTAACTTCCAGTTTTGGTTCCATTACCTTCAAGATACCATTTAATTTCTGAGTTTTTCACAGATGTAAGTACAAGATGAGCTTTGCCCTTTTCCTTTGGTTACAGATTTTATTTTAATAAACTGTATTGATGTTTTCCTTGACAGAAAAGTAAAATAACACAAAAGAGAATGTGTACCTTTTCAATTTTTCAATCAGGTTTTCTTTTTCAGCTTAGTTGTCTCACATTAGCAGCCATTTCTTGGGAACTGATGGGTCTGTGTATAGTTCAAATCATAATTGCATTTCTATTTTGCATCACTGTGTCAGTGCCTGTATTCAGAACACCAAGCTTGTTTCTTTCAAATACCTGATGTGTTACTCACCTTTGTGATTGTTACAGTGTTAGAAGAGAAGTTAAGGCAGTCTGGCTGTGATTGATACTTGATTTGATTAGTGCTCCAGGAGTACAAGTATTAATTTGTCAGTCCACTATGCTAACAGCTTTTTCCCCTATTCCTTAGGTGGATTGTAGACATGGAAGGTGCTCCAGGAACACTCTATGAAGGGGAAAAATTTCAGCTTTTATTTAAGTTTAGTAGTCGATATCCTTTTGATTCGCCTCAGGTAACTGCTGCCTTCTTTCTCTCTTATTGCTACCTTCAGGTTACAGCTGTATGATGTGTGCTGAGTATTGTATTATCCACATAGCCTAATGTCAGCTTCACTTACTTTAATTTGTGTTAAACACATTGTGCAGATGCCTTTTCTTTACAAATGATTCTGCAGTGAAGTATAGGGCTCTGATGTCTGCTTGGACAGATGAAAGTAGTGTAAACTGGAGGCTTCTTTGATGTTGATATTCATGTCATGAAATACAGGGTAAAGTTGCAAGATCCCCTTTACTGTGATGCAGGAGCCAATTAAACAATAAACTGCTGCTTCATCCCTTCCTACTTTCAACGTGTTTTTTTCTGGTTTGTTTTTAAGACTCTTGCATTTTCTCTGCTGCCATTGTTAATAAAGCTGAAGAAATACTGTACTTCTCATAGGGACTCTCCTAGATACACGGTGTGCTTGAGAGATCTGCAAATAGTGTTATAACTGAGGTGTGATACTGTGTTGCTTTCAAGACAACCTAGACAACTGAAGGGACAGCAGAACTTAAAGAGTGCAGAATGTGCTGTGTACATCTGTTCCTAAATTACCTAAGGGAAATGTTTCAAAGTAAGGCTGATAAGACTAGTTGTCAGCTGTCACCCCTGCTTTTCTGAAAAAGGAAGGAGAAAAGCAAGATTGCCTTAGTTCTTGTTCTGACTGTTTCAGCTCAGAGTTCTAGAAATGATCTCTGCAACTTCGCTTGGTGTTAAAACTGAAGCATGGAGCTGTGAGAGATGCTTAAGCCATAAAAATTAACATATTTCTAGGTACCATGATAAACACGAGTGCTGACTTTCAGTCTTTTACAGAACAAACTGCCCACCCGCACTTCTGCACTTCATCAGGTTTGCAAGGTACTGCTTCTAGGTGATCCACAAGAGAGTAGCCAGTTTCATTTGCTTCCAGGTTGTTTTTCATCGTTACCCAACCTATGTGTGTGGCTCTGTGCAATTTATTGTTAAGCAGCAAATTAAATCCATACATCTACACTGAGTTTTATCACAGAAGACAATTAAAAATTTAAGTACTAGGTACTGGATTTTTTTAGATGGCTAGAATTTCAGTTTTTCAAACATTGCTGTGCAATAGGGTCATTCTGCACTACAAATTTCTTGGTCATAATTACCTCTCCTGCAAATCTAGTTACTGTGAATTGACAGTTTCCACTTGTGCTGCTTTAATCTCTTGGATGTTTTCTGCCTTTAAATGTATGTTGTCTGTCATACATGGTGTGCATTCTTTTACTTACCTCATCTAGTTCAGGTTGTCGTGTAAAAATAGGATATTAGGTACAAGTGAAATACATTACAGGATTATGAAGGTAAGCCCTTCAATGCTTAAGAAATACCAGTTTAAAGACCTCTGAAAGATCATTCTGCATCAGTTTCTCTTATGCCTTAAAACCTGTCTGCCATTTTGCAGATAAATTAAGCTCTCTAATTTCAGTTTCCTATATGATGAAGGTGTTGCTTCTTGTCATCAGTGAGGAGGTGGGTGTGTTGTGTACATGTCTACATATTTTTATGCATACCTATATAGCTTAAGAAACACTTTACAGTGGGTATTACAGTTATGAGTGGTAGAGATTTATGTTTTCATTGCATAAAAGGAGTTTGAAAAGGTGTTTAGGAGTATAATAATGATATGAAGATTTCACCTTTACTCTATTTCCATTTGTCCTGAACCAATGATGTGTTTGACAAAAACTTGATGTAGAGGAGTAGTTATCAAAATTGCTTTTTTAGCCTTTTTTTGGACTATGATAGTATCTTTTAATAGAGAGGAGTTCAGATTCTGAATGCTTTTCTTCCATATTCTTCATGTCAAATAAAAATTTTTCTATTTGAAGTAACGCTTTAAAAATATTTCCTATTTGGTAGCATAGTTTGATTTCATAAGTCCTTTATTTATAGTTAATAAGATTGATGAATTTTAATTTTATTCTTAATGCTGGAACCTGGATGAGTTGTCCAGAACTTTATTTCTGTTATGTCCAGGCTTATAGAAGTACAGATTTGTGAATCTTCCTGTGCTTCTTGGTATATAACATTGTGGCTTATAAAATCATTAAAGTCCAGTGTTGGCTAGACAGCTCTATTCCTTAGGACATAGAGGAAGATTGGTGCTGCAAGATTTTGCATTGTCTTTACATTGTTATCTTTGCATTTTTCTATGCTGTATAAATATTAGTAGAAAATCCCCTATATTTAACCGTTTATTTAACCCCATGTTCACGAGCTATTTAGGCTTCCATTGATTATTTTACTTTTCACTTAATAGTTTCCAAAATTGATTTAACCCAGTGTGGTAACGTATGTTATTTAGTGTAAGTGAAAATGGCAGACCTGCTTCTTAAGTAAGATTATATTGTTTTCCCCAAATCAATACAGTTTTATTTAAAACAGGGACCATAAATTAGTTATTTTTGTTCTTTTTTTTTAGGTCATGTTTACTGGAGACAATATCCCTGTTCATCCTCATGTTTATAGCAATGGTCATATCTGTTTATCCATTCTAACGGAAGACTGGTCTCCAGCCCTCTCAGTGCAATCTGTTTGTCTTAGCATTATTAGCATGCTTTCCAGCTGCAAAGAAAAGGTATGGGCTTTTTTAGCACTGTTGAAGTAGAATAAGTGAAAGTTAGTAATTTTCTAATTTACAAAGTAAAATTTTCATTTCTCAAATTCTAAAATAGGCAAAACTACTGTATCTACATTTCTACTACTGAGAAAATACTAAGCTAGAACTGCAAAATAAACAGTGCAGTAAGTACTTTGCCACTGTTTTCGTGGTAATACATTTCTATATAACATTACTGGAAAAGAGCAGTGGATGGGACCCTTCCAGTTGTACCAACTGTGAAGTTCAACCATGCTTTAAAACAATTCTTTGTAAAATCATCCTTCCTCTGAAAGTGGTGTGGAATGACTAGTGAAATGTCTCTAGTGCAGATGTTTCTAACTTTGCATCTGTACTATTTCAGTGAACTTGATAATTTGTATTTCAGAGAAGTAAATGGTGCTAAGCTGCTTTTTGGCACTAATACCTTAGACCTTTTTGTAAAGAGATTGCCCTTTCACTTTTCACCATTTCTTTCGCAGAGGGCTGTCTATGGAAGTTAGATGTGGTCAGAACTTGTCCATACGTCCTATCCAAACATGCCTATTTATTTTGCTTCCCAGTCAGTCCTAGTCATATATGTAGTCAAAAAACCACCCCAAAACGACTTTGTGTTGTATTCTATCCTATAAGTTTTGTAAATGATGACACTTACGAAGAAAACTGAAGAATATGTAATTATTATTAGATACAGATACTTAAACTGATTTTTTCAATGAAGAATTCTTTTAACTTTTAGGCTGAGCCTTAGAATGGTAATTGGATGTAATGCATCCGAATTAGATTCCAAACTACAAAGGAATTTAATTTTGGGGGGTTTTTTGAGCAACAGCTGTTTCTTGTGAGTTTTGTTTGTTGGTTGGTTTTTTTTTCTTTTTAAAATTTTTTTTCTCCCCCTATTTATCACCAAACTTTGATATTTTTTACTATTTTATTTCCTTGGAGTATCTCTAGTAAGAATTTGTTGTCTGGATCTTTAAGAGATTTTTCTTGACCAAAAAGTTCTAGTCCTGCCTGTTGCCTCATTTTCGCTGCATTCACATGGTAATCTTTCATAAGCTTATTAAATAGCTCATGTATTACAATATGAGGATTGTTTGATTATTTGTAGGTCTTTTCTTCTGTTGCAGAGGCGACCTCCAGATAACTCATTTTATGTAAGAACATGTAACAAGAATCCAAAGAAAACAAAATGGTGGTATCATGGTAAGTATCTAACTAGGACCAGAAATTTTTAACTTCTTTTCAGACTGAAGGCAATTAAATTGTAGGAAAGTAGGATAAATGTGTTCAAAGCATTAAACTAATTTTTTTCAATTCAAAAAGCTATTTAAATACTGTTTGAGGTACTCTGCTGTGAGTTTTTTTTCTAGATCACATTTTGAATTATTCCTGGTGGAAATTTAAACATGTTTTAAATTGTAGGATTGTCTTTGAATGAAAGTTCTTGTAAAGTGTATCAGTCCATGACAAGTTTAAAGTTTGGGATTGGGGAAACTCCATAATGGAACTAGGTTTTGCTCTAAACCATTTTTTTTTTGTTATTGTTATTACTTTAAAAACTTTTATGTTGTTGAAGAGATACCTTTTAGCTATGTGTTTTGATAGATTTTCACTCTTAATCAGAATTTCCAGTATGGGACAGTTGACTGACTTTAAAGGCTCCTAAAAACTAATACTCAATAATATAGTAATAAAATTCTCCATGGACACAATAAAGAAGAAAAAAAAAAAAATTAAAACTGCTAGTATCTGCAGTGCTAGTGTTGTGTTGGGTGTTTTTTCTTTGTTTGTTTTTGGTTGGGAGTTTGCTTTGCTTTTGCTTTTGTGCTTCTTTCTATGTGTTCTGTGTCTTGCTTTATACTGTGTGGTTTCTTTCTTCTGCCTCAGCATTTGTCATCCTTCACCCAGAGCTGCAGTGGGCTGAATGTGCTTATCTTATCCACTCCATTGTTGAGGAAAGAGAAGAAGAAGGGGGTAGAGATGGGTCATGCTTTGTTTCTGTCCACTCTTGTTAGCAATGCTTTCCTTGCTTTCCCTAAAACAATTCTGTACAAATGTTAGTTATTGGAAGCACAAGTACTTTGGGAAGGGATATGTCAGAGCAGGTAATACTCTATGCTAGTGTAGTGCAGAACAGTGATTCCATCCTTGCCTCTCGCTGAAGGTTCCACCATAAGACATGCTCTGTTTTTCATGGCCTCCCCACTCCAGGATATGTTCTGTCCCTGAAGTGACACTAGAGCAAGTATTTTGAGGCAATGAGAGTTCATGACTGGAGAGGCAAATTCCTAAGTCTTCACCCTTGAAATTCTTAAGATTCTTAAAAGCCCATGGATGGCCTAACAAGAACTTGATAGTTTCATAATACTTACTGAGATGCATGGGGTTTTGACATATGGTAGTGTAACAGAATGAAACTGTTTTTCATAATACAAACTCCGTTACTTATAATGTAACTCCAAAACAAAGTGGCTTCAGGTACAGTAAAAGAAGTGCTGTATGTCATGAGATTAAGGTATATCTAAGAAACTTGGGATCATCTTGTGATTGTTTTTAAAGTTGACTCAAAGAATAACAATCATATTGCACAGAAGGATAGATTTTTCATCCTCACCAGATTCGTCAGCAGTCACTTTCTTTTCTCTCTGTTTTCATGCTCTTGTAATGTGTTTGGTGCTTCTCCATTTCTAGTTTTAGTTTCCTTAAATGGCAGTTTTGGGAGAGTTTTTATTAACTTTCTATTTTCAGTTGCTAATTATTTTTAGAGAGAAACAGGTAAAGTTCCATTTTTTGGCTTTATCCTATGATTAAAATACCTTCTGTCTACTTATAATTTGTACTAGTCTCATTTTGATTTAGAATAGACACCTGTAAAAGGAGAACAGTCTCTGCTGATTTATTTCTTAATCATGGTATTCCATTTGTGTTAAACAAGCAAAAGTTAGTATGAAAAATCTGAGTTACTGATTCTGAAGGCTGCTGTACTATTATGGCTCAAAACCATGGCTGACAGTTCATTGAATGGGTATGTTAGTTACTATGAAGTAACTATGCAGTGTTTTTTCTGGAAGTCAGAAAATCTTACCCCTCCTCAAATTCAGAGCAACCTAAAAACCAGCCTGAGGCAAGAGAGAGGAAAGTCAGTTCATTTAAATAACGCACACTGTCTTGATTAAAAATTCATTGGGCTCCCCACCACTTTAAATTCTACATGAAAAAATAAAATTTTCCTGATGTCCACTGGACAAAAATTTCATAAATTATAAGAGCGTTTTCCCTTCCAGTTTTGTGTGTGTGTCATTTGCTTCTTTTCTCAGTTAATTTTATTTCTCCTATGTGGACATAGAACAAGACTGCCAAGGCATGATCTTTGCATTGTCAGTGTTTTCTAAACAGGTTTAAAGAAATGATATGTTACAGTAAAATGGGAAGTGTGAAAAGATGCTTCTGTCATGCTTGTTTTCTGCTCATGCTTCAACTGAAGTGTCATATATCTAATCTTGTGGTTGAAACACATTTGGCTGGATAAGTGAGGGAAGAAAAAACAATCCCACCCAGGAAAGAAAACCAAGCTGTCCAAGGGTAACTGCTGTGAGAAGTTAAATGCCAGCGCTAATACAACAACCTGTGGAGGGAGATGGAGTGGTTCTGCCACTTCTGCTGTTGACTGCCCATTGGACTGATTTAGCTTTAATGTAACATTGTAGCTCTGTGTTTTGAATAGGAAGTCTGTCATACGTATTAATACATGCATTTGAAGGAAAATATTTTTTCTAGTATGTGTCTGGAATTTATTTACCTGAGAGCAAAATAGTCCATGGTTGGGAGCTGATGTAAAGCAAAGCCAGATAAGCACAGTGTGATAAAATAACATTTTGAGACATATTCTTGACATGTAAATATGTGTCTGCATTCAATTTAATATAGAGTTTTTAATGTGTCATATCTTCCCTGCCCCAACATAGCAGCTTATTACAATAGGAGAGTTATGGAGCTTTGTTTGCTACAAAATGAGGTCCTCACAAGCCCTGTTTTAAAGCTCCTGATCTTTGATAACTGAGAATATTTCTAGATTGTCTGCCCTACCCAACGTCTGTTTCAACTGTACATTGACTTTTCTGCTGAATTTCAATCTGAGAGTTGCTTATGTTGTGTTAAAGACAGAGGAGGATCTTCCAGATAGAGTTTACTTGAACATCCAGGCTGGAATTGGTTTCATAAAGTTGTTGACTTCCTTTGTTGTTTTCAGGAGGTAGATTTTTTTGGGAGGGAGGAAAGGCGGGGAGGGGTTGGTGAGGAGAGGACGGGGAGGAAGAGAAAGGCAATGGTGTTTGTTTTCAACCAGCACTTTCTTGCTGCTTTTGGGTTTGGAGGTTGGTTTGTTTTGTTTTTTTTCTTAAGTAGAAAGTGTTTTCTCTGATATTTGGCCTAAAATTTTAGTACACCATTTAAATATTCCTTTGCTCTCTTTTGTATCTTTGTCCATTTTTTTTTACATGTACAGTAGCCTACTAAAAATTAGGGTTTTTTTACAAGTAATAGCTTTGATATAATATTTTCCCATGAGACTGTAGAATGTTTATGAGGCTACATTTTTTTGTGTGGGAGATTTCAAGGCCTTTAAAAATAAGTTTGCTTACTGTTAACAACTCTGTATTTACTGCTAGCAGGTGCAAATATACTGCAGGTTGATGTGTGAAGGAGAATGTTTAAAAGGGAGAGCATTAATATGGAGCAGAATTCAGAAAAGATTGGCATAGAACATGCACATTTATAGTATGTTTTGTCTAATCACAGTATCTAAAATTTAGCGTATGTAATTTACTTTCAGGTTTAAGATTTTAGGATTATAGTAGTAACCTAGTCTTTTTTTTCTAATTCTTTCTTGATAAATTAATATACATATATGCATATATATATATGTACACACATACACACATAAAAATGTATAAAGGGTTGAGAATTCATCAGAAGCAGCCCACTCTGACAGGTCTTATCCTTATATATTCCTTATAAAAGGATGTCTTAATTTGATAGTTGTTGTAGATCTATACTTCAAAGGTGCAAAATGTTAAGCCTATTTGATTTTTCATTTTCCTGGCAAGTGGCTTTCTAAATATCAAGCACAGAAATGACTGCTGTTATAATGGAGTATTTGCTAATGCTAAGGTCTTTGGGGGGTGTATGTGTGTTTTGGAAGTTTAATTTTTGATACTCTCTTTTCTCCCCGAGTCGTTACTGAACAAAATGACAGAATTATTCAATCAGAGTACTTCCTCTGCATGTTACTGTCTATGCTAGGAATTGTTTCTGCCTATAGCACCTTGCTAATTTGAAATTAGAATGTTTATATGTTTTCCATAAATGCTCTTCTTTTATTTTAAAGATGACACATGTTGATGCCACCATTTTGTGATCCTCGTAGCAGAAGATAGTCCTACTGAGAAAATGAGCACTTTGATCATTCAGTCTTTGAACTTTAACCTTTGACTGGAAGTGACCTATAGGCAATGAAGACTACTTCCTTTGACTGCATTTTTACTAGTGTGCATTCTGGGCGCATGTTGATCGCTGGTTCAGTCCATGCAACTGACATGCTTTTATTAGTCATACAGTATTAATGCAGGTGTCCAGAAATGTCAGAATAATTCCATTATTTTTATTTTAAGCTTTTGGAAGAATTCCAGGTCTTCATATATTGTGCAATAACACTGAGCTCCTTGGCGGTTTTGGTGCATCCATTGCCGGCAATGGACATTGTACCAGGGAAAGGTTTTGCTCCTGCCACAAAAAAGATTGACACATGACAGAGCTTATGAAAGTTTTGGATATATTTGGATTATAAGCAAGGGATTGACAATTACCTTAAATCCAGCCCATTCTTTTGTATTTGGATTCTATGCACTGTGACCACAAAACTAGCAGCATGAGTTAACATGCCTAGCTGAAGGACTGTAATAAGATCATTACGTATTTATTAAATTGTTTATCTGCTGTCAAATTGTTTTGACATGGGCGGTTTTTCAAGTGACATTGGCAGAGAGGTACAATGTTATCCCTATGGTGAAATAAAACTACTTTTTGTATATAGTTATTCATATCTCTGAAGCAAAGGTATGAGTAATTTAGGGTATGAGTGATTTAAACAAGAATTTATTTTGGAGATAGAGGATGGCAGTGATATAACTGAACTTGCTGCAGTCCGTAATTGGGCTTGTAATTTGTACTTTAGCGCTTTTTCCAAATAGATTGCACACTGTTATTTCCTGCTAGCCATCAGCATGAGCCCTACTGCCTACACCAATATTTCATTTATTTATGTGTTCGGAAGCAATCCATATAACATTTTTTGTTTGCATTCACTGTTTCTTTTGTGTTGTATGTCATGTTTGAATGTTACAAAACAATATTTTGATTGAAAAGCTTTGTCAGAAGATATTTTCATGTAAATTATTTCTTTATCTTGTAAGCATCATCTTGTCTTTTAATCCTGTATTATAAAAAGAAAAAAAAATACATTTTTGACAGAGGCTTAAAGTTTTCACAAAAAAGTGTGGACCTTCTTATTTAAGTTTAGACTTAAGTATATTTTCTTAACTTGCTTATCCCACATAGCCATGCCAATTTTTCCAGGCTTTTCTCCACCAAAAAAAAAAAGGGGGAAAAGCCTAAAATCAGACATTTTTCTGTGGAGCAACATTTATTGAAATGATAGTTGTTCTCAGCACTCTATAATATTTTGATACTGCAATTAGGTTGTCTTTTTAGGAAGCACTTTTATAAACTAAATACCTTTACACATATGCAAAATTTCTATGGTTTTTTTTTACTGTTGCCTTATTGTTGCACTCAAGAAAAAAGAATTTCAAGCAATTAATGCATGAATGTGTAAATCAAGTAATAGCTTGATGTAAAAACAAACAAAAGCAAAAAAAAAAAAAAATCCCTAAACCAAATCCACAGTGAATAACTACAATAAAAACCAGAAAATTGGCTAAAAAGACTGATTATTCTTTTTTTTTTTTTTAATGTGCTAACTGACATTTTATAGCCTTGTACATACTTCTCTGTTACCTATTGTTTAAAACACTTAAAAAAAAGTATAGATGCTTAACTCAGGGTGGATAGAGTTTAGATGGATTTGCTTCAGAGAAGTATTTTATACAGCATCACAACTATAGATAACTGGCAGTGAAGTGAGGCTACAGTATACTTCAGGAACTGCTTTTTTTTTTTTTTTTTTTTTCTACTGTACTGAAAATATCTCTTGGCCTTTAAAACTCAATGGTAAAATCTAGCTTTGGATATAAATTTGATGTGTGTATATATTTTCACAATGAGCCTTGGAAGTAATTTCCTTTTAAGAGCCAACAAAAGAAATACTTATGCTCTAAACTTTTTTTTAAGCAAAATTTTATTGTTGTAAGATCATCGAACTGGTTATTTTTGGAAATGGTTCATATGAATGAGCAGTAATCTGATACTTAATCTGTATAGTCTTATTCACTGCTCTGTATTAGTTGAAACAATTGAGAAATTCATGGATGAATGGTTCACATAACGGATCCTATCAAAATAGTCCCCAGGAAGGAGACCTAAACGTGACCAGGTAATGTCTGAAGAAATGGCTTAAGTACATCTCAGATTCAGTTACCTTTTCACATAGTGGCTTGGAAACTTCAATTTGTGGTTTCAGAGAAGCTTTATGACATAGCATATGTATTTTGTTGAAGATTGGTGTTGTAGTGCAAACCATTATACATTTTATTGACCTGTGCTATCTATGAACTATAGTGAAGTTAAATAACCAAATTTATGCTGCTCTTTAACCCCCACCCCCTATAATATACTTAGATCAAGAAGATGCAAGGTAGATTAGAAGAGAATGTACCTCAGGTCTTATAGTTTACAGTAGAAATGTTTCATTGGTTCTCTTGTAGGTTTGTGGGTAAGTTCACTAATATAGAGAGGGTAAAGACAAAGCTTATATGCCACTCGAGCCCTCAAAATAATGCAACTATTCTGACAATGCTATGATGTCCTGAAAAAGGGCTTGAATTGGATGGAGGTGGTGCCATCCTTTCCCAAGGGTGACCCTGTGTATGTAACTTTTTTTCACTTGGAATTTCTCACATGGAATGGTTACAAAATTGGCTTGAAACTATCTTGCTTTTATTTTGTGTCAATATTCATGTTGTTAAACACTTTGTTTTGTGTTTAGTGTCTTTATACTATAACACAATAAATTCTTGTTTTAAAATAGATTACTACCCTTGAATGGAAATACGTGTGGACCTTTTCATGGTGGAGTGCAGAAACACAGTTCCTTGCATTCAGCCACTCTTAAGACAAAGCTGCCAGTAATTCTAATATGTTGTGATGCATATCAGAGGAAGAATTTGCATAACAGCAAGGTGTTCCCTCATTCTCCAGAGAGTATCTGTTGTAACAGCTGAAAGAAATAGTTTTTTTTTTTTTAAAAAAAAGAAACACTAAGATGTGATGCTTTCATTTCTCATGGATGAGCAAATAGTTCTTTATCATGTTTGGGGTTTTTTTTTGCCATTTGACAAGCACTTAAAATACTTAATGAGAAGTTTCAGATGCAGGATTCTTGTTTCCCTGCAGTGGTGGGAAGAGAGTTTCTATTATTTTGTCAGCATCTATCAGGACTCAAATTTAATCAAATCTCTGCTTCGTACCAATAACTGTTTTCAGTTTTGTACAATTTTTTTCCCAAGAGATTGTCTTCTACTTTGTAAAAGGCAAGGCACTGCATATCTTAAATATATAAAACATTTATTTTTCTGAAAAATTAAGTTTTTAAAATTCATGTATTTTCTATTGTTAAGATTACTCTAAATGTTTGATTTTTTTATTCACTACTTTTTCTTGAAAGTCTGACAAAAACCTAAGATGTGAACTGCATTTAAAGGTATGATTTAAGGAGACCATAAAGTTTCCAGGTCAGTAACTAATAATGTTTTAAAAAGAGAGGGGAAAAAGCCCCTAATTAAACGTTAGTTAAATTAAAAGATTTGCAAAAATGTGGCTATTAGAGTTTCAAGGTTTGGAGGAAGTCAGTATGTTTTTTGCCTCCTCTGGTAGAGCAATTGAGCATTATGTTGTGTTTGCATGCTCACAAATCCTGATTGTTCTAAAGAATAGGTTTGAATGAATTTTCTTTTAAAGACAGTTACTTTTAATCCATATCACCCCGTCCAGTTTGGAGTTGCTCTAAGACACAGTGGTACCTGAATAATTGAGTGTTGAACTGAATAAGGGGAATTAAGTGATATTCCATCTTCAGCTGCAGTCACACAGCAACACAGGAAGAGAGACTTTGGATTTGATTTGTGTTCTAGGTACTTGTTGGCCTGTTGTTTCTAGGACTAATACTAAATTTCCAAACCTCCTGGCTTTAAAATACCTCTATAATATTGGAAGAGTAGAAATATGAGCTGCCTTTTACTATAAAATATAACTCAGAAATACAAATTTAAAAATACTTAGTCTCTGTTTTTATTTCTTATTACTGATAATAGCAGTGCAGGAAAATCTGTTCACTCTCCATTTCTTTTTCTTGCAGATTTTATGTACTTTTTGAAATAGTACTAAAGGAATTTTGATCAGCTTATTAAATGTAGCAAATTCTCTCCAGAGCTAATTAAAGTGATTTTTTTAAAAAAATTACAAAGTAAGAGTATTTCAGTAACATTATAGTTCCAAAGTAATTTCTGCCCTGAAGTATGTAGGCAAAACCATATAGGTTTCATTCAGATAACTATTTTGTGTTTAAAAAACAAAAATTAAATGCAAAATCAATTGATTTATAAGCCTGTCTCTAATGCAATACTTCACAGGAGCTTTAATGTGTGAGTTAGTGGTAGTAGGTAAGATTGTATTTAACTCCCTCTACTTTACATACATGATATGTGCAGTGTAAATTTGTCTTTTGAAGTGACATTTTTCTCTTTACCTCTGCTGGTGATGGAGTAGCTTTTACAGGAGACTCTTCTGTATAGGAAACCAGTGAAGAATTGAAAACCATAGTGATGGCCTCAAAGAAAGACATTACAATCTGAAATCCTGTAACACTGACCACAGTTATTCCCCCATGCTGGCCTGTTTTTTGTCAGTTAAAATCTCTGTGATAGGACCTTAAAACTTTTGTCCTGCCTTCAGCAATTGGGGAACCTGTTTTCTTCAAGCCCTTCGAAGTGCTTTGTGCCAGGTAGGTCAGGGTTAAATCTGTTCAGATGAACATTCTGGACTCTTTCTCTTCCCAGGACTACAATATTATATGGATGCTGCTAATGCAGTTCTCCAGGGCATTTAATCCTTAAAGTTAAAATCAAGTATAGTTCCTGCTATTTCCAGAGAAAGAGGAATTTGTACTCCTTCCATTCTAGTCTAATAATTTATATTCCTACCTCGCATTTAACTTTATTCTTGAGTCTGATTTAACACTGTAAACCAGTAGGGAACCAACCAAAGAAAACGTGAAAATCTGTTTTCTCAATTAGCAAATTAGATCAGCTTCCTGCATAAGCAACAGTTTGAGAGCTAGTGCAAGAAATGGAAAGCTTTGTGTAGCTGGGGTTTGGAAGGTGGGGGCTAAAACATGATTTGTATCTTTAGAATTTTCTGCATAATGTAAAATATTAGCAACCTTGTGGTACGCAGAAGCTATGTGCTATGAGAAACCTGAGAGCTGGAGGTCTGGACTGCCGATAACAGTCTATGGCAGGGGATTCTCTGATCTTTTAACTTTTCCAGTAAAAAAATCTGAAGTTGTTCCAAAACCTTCTGATGATCTGTTACCACTCCATTTAGATGCCTTGAGTTTTAGTGCTGAGGAACAGATTGGCCTTTTGTGTTTTGGCTTGTTTGTTTGGTTGGTTACAGATGCGGTGAAACTGTTTAGAAAATGCCAGTTATTTTCCAGAAGGAAAGCAATAATGTTACAAATCAAATGTTCTTGAGATTAGATAAAAACCCAGATGTGTTTACAGTCATCTAACATGGAAAACACTTGCATCCCAAGTCTCTGAGGTCTCATTTGTCTATTGTATACTTCATGAACAGGACTCTTGCACTCTGGTAGGAGGTTTTCAAGACAAAACCTCACTGGTTGTCACCTCATCCCTTCCTCTGAAGGTCTTGTTCAAGGAATGGATGAAACCTGGTGATTTTGATCTGTATTTATTTGTGCTGCCTCAGTGAAGAGTGTGTGACAGCTGTGTGATAGTGTTGCTCTGACTGGTGATGAAATCTGAATAGCTCTTGAGTCTCTCGTTCTCTGAACTGTCCATGTGTCTGCAGAAAACATTGTTGGCGATGTTTCACATGCACTGAGTAAAGTACATTTTATTAATTGGTGAAGACAATTTATTAAAGATCAGAATTCTGGAAGATGCAGTATAGAATGTATACGCAACTAAGTAAAGAAGCGACAAAGATAAGTCATCAAATCTGCAGATAACTTAGACTATATCAAGCCTGAAGTCTTGATTTGCATAAGGTTTTAAATTTGTGGGGCTTGAGGTGAGGGGAGAAATTGGGGGCATCATCTTGCTCGGGTATATTCTGTATCACACTTGGGTTTGGACTATTAGTCTTTTCATCTCTTAGGTATCTTTAGGTATCTGTGTGTTGTCATCTGCCCCAAGCAGTAACTACTATCTTAAGTGTTATTCTGGGGTAACAGGTGACTTTGTGTTCCTTAAATAATAATAATCCAGACAGTCTTGTATTGGGAATGCTTTTTCAGTTGCTCCTTCAAACTCTGTTGACCAACACAGTGAGGATACCACATGGAGATAGGCTATGCTCACAAAGTAGGGTGGGAGGGAGAACAACCAGTTCTTGAAGTTTTAAGTTAGATAGCGTCCTGAAGATTCTCTAAAAATCAGTGGCTGGTGGCGTGGTGTTTTGGATTTCTGTGTTTTGGGGATTTTGGATTTGGGTTTGGTTCTTTTTTTGGTGGTGTTTTTTGTGGTTTGTTTTTGGGTTTGGTTTTTTTTTTAAGAGGACATCAGTAATTGCATGAATCTATAATTCTTACGTTACAAAGTTCCTCAAAACTGCAAAAGGGCAAATGCAATGTAGCTATGGTCATGATGCAAATGAAGGACCAAGGTTCTGTATGACAACCAGTAGCAGTGTGTTGAGATGTGCTATATTAAGGAAAAGAGAATGGGCAGCCCTCTCCATGAACTGAGGTAATAGGTTTCTGTTTGCCTTTGCAATAGTTTTACCAGAAACTGTAATAAACAGCAAAGTAGGTTTCATTCTGTGCCTGACAAGAGATTTTGAACTCTTGCAGGTGGAAAATAGATTGGATACAATAGTTTGCTATGTGTTTTGTACTTCTGAAGATTTCTCCTGTTAGCTTCCTTTCTTTAGTATGTAGGAATGGACTAAATCATACCCAGGCACTACTTACATCTTCCTGGTATCTTGGGTATTATTGGGGAATATTGTATTTAAAAAAGCCTGTAATTCTTTTCTCTAAAAGCTTCTCTGGATTGTTGTTACACTCAAATACATCATCTACTTCTGTATGTTGCCCATCAGCTACTTTGTAATGGTGAGGTTTTTAAAACTCATTTCTGTGTAAGACTTTTTGAAAGTGAACATTATAAAGGCATACCATTTGGATATTGGTATTAATTGTTATTTCATCCAGAAGGCAAGTTTCCTTACATTAGTAACTGTAGCGTGCAATATAGTAAGGCTGAAGTCTTCCTGAATGATTTCTGAAGTGTAAATCCATCTGAACTTTTTATTCAGCATTGGATGTACCTGGGTAAGTATAACAAGAATTGTCTTGTGCCAGCCAGCTCAGTCTGGAGCATCCCTGCACACCAAGTTTAATATCTCAGGGTTTTCTTTGAAGTAAACCAAAGATCTAATTGGAAAATTTGTGGTGATCTCTGCATAAGGTGATCCCATACTCTTTTGTGGTGAGATGGTTTTTTGTGTATTTCAAGACAGCTATTAATGCACTGGTGCTTGATTTTGAGAAATGGGTCCTGTCACTATTGAGAGTTTGTCACATGGTAAAGCATTTACTTAATTCTTTCTTTCTTATATTTGTAAAGTATTATGTCAGAAAAGGAATCCTGCATGGTCTGCACAAGAATGCTGTTTCTCTCTGTCATAGAGTTTATTTCTTGGGCTTGGTCTCAACAGTAGTTATATATGTAGGCACATACTAAAGGTGGGTACTAGTCTCACTTAGGCCATGCATTAATTGAGTTTATTTTACTGCATATCAATCTTTATATGTTATACGTTACTTTATATAGTATCAAACACCTTATTAAATGCAGTTTTTCATTTAAATGAGCAAAATTCTGTCAACATTTAAGTTTTCAGTCTTTGTTTTTTTTTTAAAGCAAAGATACTGCATTAAAAATAATGTGGATAAAAGGAAGTGAGAACTTGCTAGCTTTTGTCTGGAAGTGAAAACTTACAAATTCTTACAAAATATTCCTTTAACGTTTTGATTTGTTTTTAATCTAAGGGGTTTTTTTGGTTGACTTTATTTTTCTTTTTTCTAAACATATTTTTGTACTGACATTAAATTTACCTGATACAGATATCAAAGGACACAACTAGTCCAAAGAATTCAGTAAAAAGATGCTTCCCATTCTGCAGTTTGTTTGCTTCCCATCTATCTCTATTGAGTGACACTGCTGACTTTTATTGTGGGACAGTGGAACAATTCTGCAATAAGTTGAAAAGGACCGGTATTTCTACCATTTTGTGCAAGTAAAAAAAATTACTTGAGGGCTTATACAGTAAATTAAACCTGTATTTAACCAGTAATTTCTAAAATTATAATTCTCTTGGAACAAGAACTACCTTGGACTTACATGAAGCCAAACTGCAAAAGCAGAAAAGAAAAATTGTCTGTACCTAACATTCATACAGAGCCAAGGGTTGCCCCTCTCTCAGCCCCAGAAAAAGAAAGGTTTGGATGTTACCAGTACTGCAAACATGACTCAGTACACAACATAAAGGGCTTATTGTGGCCAGTAGGAACAGTAATAAAGCATTGCCCACATATGCTTCTAAGTATAGAATGTCATGAATGGAAACACTAAAAGCAAGGGCAACTGGCGGCATTGTCACTCAAATGATGTTTATTTTTAGAAGATTACCAGTGCTTTCAGTATGCTGTTAGTACTGTCTCTTGCCAGCGCACACCATCTTCTTTCTCAGTTTGCCCAATTTTTTAAATGACAGCTCTTAGAGCAACGAGATTCCTACAAATTCTAGGGACCATAACAAAACAGAGCTTCAAAACAGGTGGAGTGTAATGGAGTAAGCAACAGGTATTACATTAGCTGAAAATACCGAATCCATGCATGTTGCACCTACAACAAGGTAATTGAAGTCCTCAGTTTCACCTACAACATACTTATTTCCAAGAGGTTTACTGTGCAAGAACTTTGCTGTGTATTACGCATGTTACACCAACAAGCCCTGTGACTTTCTCAGAGGACAGCAATGAACAAATCTTACATGAGACAAATAGAACACAAATCAAATATGAGACAAATCATATCAATATTAGATGAAGTTGGTGACAGTTGTTTGGCTTCACATCATTTTAGTCCTGCCAAAATTAGGACCCTACCTCTTAGGAACTTAAAGTTCTTTTGAGTCTGATGACAAAATTATAAATTACTGGCTGTAATGAAGCACAAATATTGTCATGTACATAAACTGACAAAAATAGCTGGATTAAATTCTATTGCTATATGAAGGTGTAATACAGTAAACAGTAAGATTTGCAGCAGTTCTAACTTCGTTTTTTTTTTTTTTTTTAAATGAGCAGTTAGTGCAACATTCTCCCATGAATGATAAAATAAAACTCTCCCACTTATCCTGCATGGTCACCGTCAGTTTGCCAATATGTCCTAGCTAAGCCAGGACAATGGGAGTTTGGGAGTTATTGGAGCTCTTGGATATTTTGAGAATTTACACGAATGCCCTAACTGGATATTTTTGCTAAAATGTTGCTATATAATACATCATTGAGCCAGACCTTTCCCAGCCATCCAACAATTGACCAAAAGCACTAGTTTTGTCATGGTTGAATGTTGCTGAATTTGACAATTTATGCCAGAGTAAACCCCCACATAATTTGAGAAGTTCAGTGTTCATTTAATGAGGGAATAGGACCAATCTATTACCTTGAACAATAAATAAAAATGCTTAAAAAGGCAAGGTCTGTGGCAGATCTGTACATCTCTGAATTTTTCTGAAAGTTTGAACAAGAACGGTGCCCGCATAACTTCACAGAAGTTAGGGAAACATCCCCATGTCTGACAGTGTTTTGATTCTTCAAAGCCATGTTAAGACAAAGCATAAATAAATTACAGGGCACTGCATCTTTACAGACTGATTTGAAAATCTGGGGACAGTTTTATCTGTTTCCTTGCTATGCTTTAAGTTCTCTGTGGAATCCAGTGTATTACTGATTTATATACACATGTGATAAAAGAAAAGCAAAATACTTAATTTTCACATCCAAAACTGGCCTTAACTTTTAAGATGTTAAAGGCCTCATCCCTGCTTTCTCTGGGATCTAGCCTCCTACTTGTAAGAGTGGCAGTAGGTATGATTTGGTGCGTTCTCTCATAGGCCTGACTGCAAATAACTATGACTAGTATGGACGTGGATGTACAAACACATTACTGGTGTCACCCTGGTTATGTTTGAAGTGTTGCTGTAATCTTTGCCTGCGCTGAGAGGCACTAATGAGAATCCAAAGCATTTCAAGACGTGTATGATCCTCCCATACAACACAGTCAGTGGAAATAGCATCGTGTTTGAGCTTGTTTGAAGGCCTTTTATGTAGTCAGAATGCTATCAGTAAAGCAGAACTCTCAAAAACTCTGGGCTTGTAAACAGGAATTTAATCTTATAGAATCTATTGCTTCCTTGGCCTGTAATTACACTATGGCTTTCCCACACTTCTCTCCTGAGTTAGTCTCATCAGGTAGCAATACCTACTAATGCAGAAATGGGCCTTTTTTAAATGTCTGTGTGCATTGTAATGGGAAACCAATACACCATGATCTTCAGGTTGCTAGTTCTGTTATTATTCTTGCTGATTTATCAAACTGTAGTTACCTTTGTCTTCATTGCTTCATTTGTAGTCTTGAGATGTGAATCCCTGACTGACCTGAATTATCCTGGTTTTCTTCTACCATTCTGTGCTTTAAAGTAGTCCAAATCTTATTGGATTTTGGGTTTTTGTGGGGGTTTTTTGTTTTTGTTTTTTAGGTCTGGAAAACATACGATATTTGAGAAGTTTCCAGTGTTCATAATGGATGATGAATTTGTATGAAGTATCTGTGCATATACATACACAAAGTTTATGCAGTAACTGTACATATTAACTAGAAAGGCATAAATATGCAACACCACATCTTCTTGTAAGAAGGTGAGATGGCTGTACAAAAAGATTTTACGGTACTTTATCAAAAATAAATGGAAAATTATGGAAATAGCTGTCACAAATTAAATGTGTAAATTAAAATTAGTGGCTTGGGCCTATCTTTTGTGCAGTTTTTGATACATGAGCTATGATAATGAGTTTTCTGAATGTGCAGTACAGCTCCTAACACTTACTTATTTACTAGTATAATTGTAACATTTCACTAGTGTTATTAGAAGGGTAAAATGTTTCTTTACACATGGCTTTACTATTCCCAGCACTGTTGTGAAAGTAATGGCAGCAAGTGGTTGCTGGGAAATACAATGCTACCTGCAAAGCAATCTAAGTTTGGGACAGTGGGTCAATTAATAAAGAAGCAGCACTGATACCTTAATGATAGGAAACCTAGATGAAGGGTGGTACTTGCAAAATCAGCACATCTTTTTGGTTGGGTTCACTTTGTGTTCTAAAAAAAATGATATTTGTTAAAGGAAATGAGGATCTAGAGGTTTCTCAATGTCCTTATACCAACAGTGATGGAATTCAATATATGCTGACAAGTGCAAGTTCTAGTTCACTTAATTTAGATTCTTGAAGTGATTGTGTGATTCATCTGGCTTATGGAACTCACATTTTAGACATGAATCATCAAAGACAGTGTGTTAGTATGAGTTGTTAAAATTCATTGCTTGTGAGACCTCATTGGAGCATAAAGAGCAAATGGTTTCCATTACCTGAGAAAACTCTTCACAGTATTTACTTGTAGTTTGTCTTCGTGTGTTCATGCTTCTCATTCTGTGCACTACCTAGTGATAAATTGGTTTAATCATTTGTCTGTCATGCATTGTAGTTAAAAATCTACTTTTATAGTCACAGTTCTGCACCTGTAATTGGGGAGAGCAGTGGTGTGACTAGACTTAGGTTGATTAATAGTTCTGGGTTTTAATCAAATATAGTCCCAAACTCCTGGGTTTTGCTTTTAATGATTGGAAAAATAGTGTTAAAAAAATGGTGACCCATTCTTCTGGTCACAAGCTATTAGAGGCTTTTATTCAGTTGAATGACTGACTAATGTAAATAATGCATTATTCACTTCATATTGGTATTTTATGAGCACTCTATTAGCTTCATTATGCTTTCAACTTTAGTATCAAATATCATCCAAGTTCTTTAATAAATAAACAGTACAGCTATAAAACTCTGAAACAGAATTCTGGAAGAGGCTGTAAAATATCCACTCTTGGAAATTTTCAAAAGGAAACCAAGCAACCTGCGAACTCAAAAGTCAGATCCAGCTTTAAAGTTGGTCCTGCTTTGAGGAGGCAGGAGTGGAGCAGTGGTGGAGCAGACCTTCAGAACTCCTTTCCAAAATTCTGCAAATCTCCTACTTCTTAAATACATCATTGGGCATTTTCTTTGGGAATTTATTTTTGGTTTGGCTTGGTTTGGTTTGTTACACCAAAATGTATTGAGGGGTGGAAACTCATTTCTTGATGATTTCTTTTAAAAATACAATTCTAATAATAAAATATATTATTTAAAAGTAGAATATTACGGTTTTTTTTGAAAAGAAAAAGTGTGAAAGGGCTGATTTTTTTTCTGAATCTGAGGTTAAAAATGACAAGGCCAAGTATCTTCAAGTGTCCTGCACTCATGTGTACAGACCAAATAGAATAACTCTATCCTTTCCTCCACTTAGGTATTTATGCAGGTGTTTTAGGCATTAATGTGGCTTTTTGTTATTTACAAACTGCATACTGAATTAATTACTCTATTAACAGCTTGCATACTGACACTAGATTGTTGGGCAAGTCATGACACTCTTGTTATTTTAATGGAGTAGAGTGAAAGAGTACATACAGACTATGCATCTTGTTTTCAAAATCTGACAGATTTTTGGGTTGTATTAAGCTGCTTTTACTGGAAGTACTGACTAGCCTTTATCCTGTATCTCAGCAGTAGCAGGAAAAACACCCTCAAATGTAAGGGTAAAGTAAATTTAAGGAAATGACTAGTAATGTAATTTAATTGTTCATGTATGTAAAGCTCCAATCATATAGGAAACATTAAAAAAGCAAAATGCACCCATGGACTTAAAATTATTAAATATATTAAACTTAAAATTATAAAATATATTAACCTTTGTTTTATAAAATATGTATATATACATGGTAAGTTTTGGGAACTGCTCTTTTTATTTGGTTTTCTTCCAGCTACATTCCGTTTGCACCACAAAATGTATCAAGATACAAGACTTCTGAGTTGATACGTGTATCTCAAGATATGTTTTTGAACTAAGATTTTAGCTGCTTTGTAATAGCAATGTTATAAAAATGTTAGGTATTGAATTAATAGCACAGATTGGAGATTTTAGAGGCTTGATGGAATTACATCTGTCAATTGCAGAAAGTTCACAACCCCCCCCTCATAATCTGATGCTGACGTTCATTGGATGCATTTTTCTCTAGGTGCACCGATGCTAAGTATGTGCTATACTGTAGGGTTGTTCCTCAAACTACTAATAGTAAGTAAAGCAAAAATGACATGACATAAAATTATGAAGAAAAAACTCAAGAACAAACAAGTGAAAAAAACCCCACAAACTCCTCTGGACAGCACCATCATGATTCAGCATCTGAATGAACTTTACTTACACAAAAATTTGTAGTAGCTGAATGAAATTCCTTGCATTATCATCCATTGCTACATTATATCAGAAGAGTACAAAAGAAATTGTGTTATACTGTGTATTTCTGTCCTCAGTTCTTAAATTAAATTAAGGGGTAAAGAATCTCAGAATCAGAAAACAAAACAATGGAGGAATGAGAAGGGGAGGATTAACAAGCTACCACTGCTGATTACAGGGTATGTATAAAACTCTCATAGCAAATGCTGAGTTCTCAACATGTGTTTAAAGGAGTTCTGAACGTCATATTAGTGTTTTGTTAGTATGAATAAAATCTTGCTATCACTTAGATATTCCCAATGCAGCTCTACCACTAGGTGTCATGGTGTGTAAATTATCTACAATATCCAAACTTACTACCAAAATTCACCTGGACTCTGTGCTTTTAGAGTGTTTTCCCACTATGCTTGGGAATCATGGCTACATCTTTTTTTTTGCTCAGTACTGATCTGCCTCTTGGTATCCAGTGATTTTAAAAAAAAATTCTCATATAATAGCAGATACTGCAGGCAATACGAACTCTGGATTCATGCTGATCCTGACTTATCTGCTGTCTTTTAAAATTACATTTTCTATGACCAATGTTATAACTCTCATACCTATTATTAAAACTTAGATCTATATCTTTTTGCTACACACCTTTGCCCCCTCAAAAAATCTAGTTTTGTTTCTGAGCCTGAGGAATTTTGTTACTGCAGTCCTGCAAATCAGGTAGGAAGATGATTGCTTCAAATTCTGATGCTTCTACCTGGCTTTTGCAAAGATTTAAAAATTCTTGGCTTGTTTTACTTGATCCAATCAAGAAAACAGATTTTTACAAAATAGGTTGTGGAATAGACTCGGAACTCTTTCATTAATGAACAATAAACTTTTGCTTACTTTGAGATAGAGATTTGAATGTTATCTTTTCCATGCTAAAGATGGTCGGAAATTAATTTCTTTGATTTCTCCCCCTTTTATTAATCTATTAATTTCTATTTTAAAGAAACACTTTAGACTTTAATTGCAATTTTACATAAGCTTTTTTTGTTTGTTTGTTTCTCCCTATTTTTAGAAAATTTTCTGTCTAGTTCTGCCTTCTGTAAGGCATGTGCAAACCTGAAACATGGCAACAAGAGAAATATTTTTGTGGTGGCAAAACCCAAGACGGTTGGCTTTGGTTGGAAAGGCACAGAAACAGCAATTTATCCCAGGGCTTTATGTGGCTGAGCCCTGGCCCTGTGTATGGAGGGGAAGGTTTGTGCCCACCTGCGGTAGGAGGAGGTTTCCGTGATGCACCCTGGAACCTCCGTGGCTGGACTTCCACAGATGCACTCCCTGGCCCTCGTTCCTGCAGCCTCCCTCCAGGCAGCGCCCAGCCACTGCATCAGTTATCTGCCCTAATTACAGACAGAAGAACATTTTAACATAAATCTTGTTTATTAGTTTTTACCTTTCCCTGAAAAGAAGCTCTCTCGGAGGGGAAAGGTGAGAGGGGGAGGCACGTTGGAGAGTCAGTGGTCCAAGCTAGAGTGAGATGAGTAACACCAGATAGGGGAAATAAAATCAAGCCTCTTCTCTGGTGTGCTGTGGTGGCTGCCCTCTTCTCCCTGTATTTCTGCCGGCCCTTATTTTCTTTTTCCTTGCCTGGAGTCTCGCTGCCCGCAGCCCGCTCTCTCCAGGCGCGCAAGGAGCGGTGCAGATAGCGGCGCTCGGGAGCAGCCGAGAGGGGGCAGAGCACACGCGCCAGGCCGCTCTCAACCCCACTCACGGACCGGCACAGCCCCCGCGCCGCTGCTCTCCGCGCTCCCCGGGTCGGGGCTTCCTCCTGCGCGCGGGCCGAGGCCTCGCCGTGTACGGCGAAGCCCGGCCCCGGGCGCGGGGGGGGAAGGTGATGCGCCGGGGATGCTCGGGGCCCGCCGCGGCCCGCGCCGGCCGGGGGCGGGAGGAGGCGCAGGGCCGGCGCCGCGCTGGGGGCGCGCGGGCGCCGGGCGGGGCCGGGGCCGGGCCGCGGACGGGGGCCATTCGAGCGGCGGGGGCCGGGGGGAGCGCGGCGCCGGGTAGCGTTCGGGGAGCGCCGGGGCGGCGGGCGCGGTTGGGTGGGGTCCCGGCGAGGGGGGCCCCGAGGGGAACTGCGTGGGGGGGTGACGCCCGGCGCGGGGGCGGCGGGCGGGGCGGCGGGGCTGGCGGGAGGGCGGGTGGGGGGGGGAGAGTGGTGGGGGCCGGCGGCGCCCCGC
This sequence comes from Certhia americana, assembly GCA_018697195.1. Lineage (NCBI taxonomy): Eukaryota > Metazoa > Chordata > Aves > Passeriformes > Certhiidae > Certhia > Certhia americana. The sequence goes on along the minus strand of CM031858.1, from coordinate 121,782,814 downwards.
GGCGGCGGGTTCAGTTCTCTTTAGTGTTTTTGCCGATGTTGGAGGCGTCTCCAAGGGTCCCCAGGGACAGAACAGTGTACTGGAGGGAGGGAAGCGGGGCGGCTTCAGCCGCGTGTCCGAGTCTCTACGTGCCTGGCTTCCACGATCCTCCCGCCGCCGCGGCGGCTCCCGGGCGAGGGTCCCCGGGAGCCACGTCGCCCTCCCCGGTGGCCGGCCGGTCGCCTGCTGCAGCCCGGCGCCGAAGGCCGATCCGCTCCGGAGGGGGAGGCGGGACCACCGACCCAGCAATAAGCCACGGGACCACGGCCGACGCCCGACGAGGGGCGCAGCAGTCGGGCAGGGGACACAGTGGCAGCGTGCCGCCCCCGGAGGCCCTCGGGGAAGACCTCCTCCGGGCACCCCTCAAACACCACGTTACAGCTCATTTCACCGTTTCTATCCATATTATTTCCCCCCGCTGCCCACGGCTCCACAGTGCATTGACCCGGACTCTGACGTGCTTTTCCGGCTGCGTAATTAGGCGCCTGTTGCTCTTTCCCTGAGTCGTTCGGCAGCTCTTGTCCCCCGAGGCACTTGGTTGGCCACCCGAGCTATTTGCGCGGGGTAGATTGTGTCCCGCGCGCTTTTATTTTGCACTGACCAAGTCCCAGGCATTGGGAGTTCCCGTGCTTGTACCCGATAATCGGTGACTCCTTGGTTCATAATTCTGCCCACCACGTATCCGTGCACCCTGCACGCTATGTTGCCGCGGCCTCGGGGGAGAGAACTGGCAGGGCTCCGCCGCGGCGGGGAGAGTGGCGCCCGGTAACTACTCTCCCGTCCCCTTTTTTTTCTTCTTTTACACACTTGTGTTGCTTAGCCGCGATGCCACCTCCGAGCTAACGCCGCATTTGTGTTGTAAGTTGGTGGCTTGCGTATTTGTATTGCCTCAGTTTGTGCACGTCGTGCGTTCGGCCTCTCACAAACTTCTGACAGGGCCCCCAAATGTTTGCCAGCTTTAGGTTCTGGGTTCTCCACCTCCCCAAATTTTGGACTGGCTTGGTCATTACTCCTGTCACAGCATGATGGGAGCGGTCAGCTCTTGTTACCTTGGCCTGCGTTTTTCCACACGTAGTAGAGGGTTTGCTGGGGCCCAGTTCCCGTGAGTCAATGCGGCCACAGAGATTGGCCATTATTATGTTATTTTTTTTTATCCGTTTGACATTGCCATTGCGCTTCTCAGCCCGCTGCCCGGTGGCATATTCCCAGCTCATTCAGTGAATGTATGTTGCGCGGAATCAAATTGTTCTTTTGATTACAGGCCAGGCCGGCACCAGGCCTCCTTCAGCACAATGCCCTCCTGGCTAGAAAGTGCCTGTGGCTGATGGTGTTAGTCTTTGGGCGTTGTTGATATCCCTAGTAGCGAAGTTCTGCTTGCCTCTTGTAGTTTGCTCAGGGTCCACCTGAACAGCAGTGATACCAAGCAAATAATTTTTTATATTTCTTCAGCACGAGTATGATGGATGAGTGTGAGCCCTTACAGCCACGAAAGCTATGCTTTTGTTGTAATACAAATGACGTAAGCTTCTCACAGCCACATGTTGGTTTATAGCTCCCGTGTGCAAATAAGTGACTATAATCAAAAAGTATGTGTATTTACAAAAGATGTAGATAAAGTGCTACCTTCGTTTGTTTTTAGCCACACGACTCTCCTTTTCTGTGCCTACTCAGTACTGTAGGGCATGTGCTACGACGTTTAGCTTCTTCGGTTTTTTCTCTGTTGTAGAAGGAACAAGAATTAGTGCCGTGCCTGCCAATGCAGCCGGGGGTGGTGATACGGTGCTTGTTGTGTACGTGGAGCATACGCGCTGTATCATCACTTACCATGTGGCCACTGAGCTGTGCAGGGTAGGTCTTCACCCCAGCTCTGTGTGTTGGTAAAATTCCCATTGTATCCCATTCCCCTCCCTACCACCAAGGGAAGTATAATTAATGCATTTAAGACCATTTGTATTTAACTACAAGGAGGTTTCGGTACTATGGACTATGGTTGACATTGTTTCTGCGCTATGTTAAACAGTGTTCCCCATGGTCGGACTATGCTATTTTGATGAACATACGTTGTTTTTTCTATTGAAAGTCAGCAGTAGTGTAGGATTTTAGCTGGTCTGAACTTGTTAGCATTTGACCTAGAAAAATCATGAGAGATACGATTGATTTGCTGCTCCTGCCCAGTCTTTGTGAAGACTCCTATTGCGGCTGAGCATTTGCTTAGAAAATTAGGATTGTATTGGTTGCGGGTCTTTCTTTGTACGTTTCTGAGGGGAAGGACAGTGTGCCGATTTTTTGTTTGCAGAAACAATTTTACCCACAATGTTGTTGACCGCATCGGGCTTCTGCTCATCCGCGATTTGCTCCAGCTGGAAGCTCACCATAGGTCCTTTATTGTATTTCTTCTTTGGCTCATCTGTTTATGTCATACTTGTATATGTGTTCCCAAGAAGTATCACATCAAATATAATAATACATTTGATTGTACCATCTAAATTTGATTTTTTAACCGATAGTAGATTGGTATAAGAACATTTTGTTCTCCTAATTTTATTTCTTGTGGCCAGACTAGAACCTGAGACCATGACTGTGTGTTTTATGTACCTGGTTATCTTCCAAGTTTCTTCTATATATAACTTGCATTAACACCATCCGGGTTAGTCTCTTTCAATAGCCGTGGCTAACCCTTTTACTGTCATTTACTCTTGGCTTTACTTTATCTGTGTTGCTTGAAGTGTGGGAAGTTTGAATTGTACATACTTATTCTTTACTTATCCCCTGTTTATTTGTAATAGGTCAGGAAAATGCCATTCCTGTTGGATTTAAGGTGTAGGTAATACAAGCTCATAGGTAAGCAGATATCTCCATGTTCAAAGATCTGTTTGGTCTCTAGCTCTTAGGACCTTCCGTCTGAATCTGTTATTATGCTCTATCTAGACAGTTGGTTTTGACTATACAAAATGTGGCTATTGATTTGTTGTCTTTAAATTAAACATAAAAAAAATTACAGCAGTATGTCCAATCCTTTGTTTTACCCCATAAGACAGTTTTCTTGGCTGTTAATCATTGGATGAGCTGACCTTATAAATGGATAGTGTGGGGGTTTCTTAGCTGCATTTTTTTTTGGCCATTATTGATAGATGTTTGGGCACATGATTTTTCTTGATGGAGTGTCAAAGTATTATTATTCCTCATGCAGAATCCACTGATGTTTTTTTTGCCCGCTTGGATTTTTTTTTACGGACCCCTAACACTGTTTCACTTTTTGTTAATGGGGACTATTATCCGTGACAACAACATAAATTCTGTTATGTAGCCACAAGATTCCTTCGCTTGTTTCCCTTCTACGCTACATTTACTTCCTATCACCAGCTGCATAATTCTAGGCTATAGACCCCCGGTCTGTCTTGTGCCTATGAACCCTTATTGTGTTTTATTTCTAATTTCCTTTGGTGTGCACCAGTCCGTATTTTTCACTAAGAATCTGAATTGTCTCTCCCTCTGTAAAAGATTAGCATGAAAGAAACGTTAGAGTGAGATGCGTCTCCTTATTTGGTGTAGGGGCCCCATAAACGAGCACAATGCAGCGGGTGCCTGTGAGGCTTTATCCTCGCTGGCTGCAGGGCACATTGGGTGGCAGTTTTGCGCTAGGAAGGACCACACGGATGATGTAAATGAGGAGGAATGAAATTGGTTGGGACAGTTTTGAGGAATGAATAGACTAGGACTCTGTTGCCAAGAGATGGATAATGACTACGCTTGGTGTAGTGTCGCTAACAACAGACAGAATTTTTTTACTTAGTATATATAGATTTACAAGTCAAGGGCTCTTGGTTTAGCGGGTTGTCTGTCCTGTTCAGCATTCTGATTGTTAATTTTCAGTAACCACAAGTGGTTTGCTTTAATAAGATTAATAGAGTTCAGGAAGAATTTCTGAAAACTGATCATTTCATTTGGCATTTATTGGATATAATGTATTTTACAATTTTTTTGAAATTCAATAATTGTATTCGTCAATATTCATAATGTAAAAAATGAGGCTTTTTTGAATAACCATCGTAGGTCGGTGACACTAAAGTCACCATGGTCGTTACGGCTATTCTTAGGTTCTTATTTCCAATCTACATCTCAAAAATAAGTGTTTGTGGTTTTGGGTTTTGGGTTGTGGAAGTTTGTGTTAAAATGGTAGTTTTTGGGAGTGTTTCCCCCAGATATGAAATGTGTCATTTGTGGCACACCTTCTCCATTTCTTGCATTTGCCTTTTTATGGTATATACTATGCATCTTTTTTCATATTCAGTATAAGAACATCGACTGTTACAAATTATTATGTTTTAACCAAATAAGCGATTATGTTTCAAATTATTTGATATAGTAATTTTTTCCTGGTAAATCGCAGCTTTTTTTAGTATTTAATTTTATCTTATATATGTGACTCTCTACTATGCTTCTGTATCACAAGAAATTTCTATTATCACTCATTAATTATGATGGGGAGGTTGTTTACTTGTTGAATATTTTTATCCGTTGGTTATGATAATCAGGCCTTTGAGTTCTTTCGGTCTGTTTGG